>CAWUFW010000050.1:6270000-6795000 GCA_963921515.1 Calotriton arnoldi
CAGGGACCGGGTGAGGGGGCCCGGTTCTGGCTAACTCCGCTCCGCTGTGGAGTAGGAGTTTTGCCCTATACTCTGCGTTCTCAGCGGAGCACTGAGTAGGCAAATCTCTGCACACTCCGCTGGCAGAGCGAGTTCTCTGCCTGCCCCTACTTTCTACAAGGCAGCCTCAGGCAGCACTTTTCCTGGCAGGTTGCAGAATGTTTCTGATCCAGTACCTGGTGAAGGGAGGTTGGCATTCTCCAGCCCCAAACCTGGCAGATTTTTTGTATCCACTGCAATGGGAGCCCTGGCTTCTGTTAATGAAATCTTGGCACTCTGACTAGTAGTTTCTCTCATACTTAGACTATGGCTGCAGGCTGAGTTAGCTTATTCCTCATGTCTGCTTCTGGGACTGGTTACAGAGAGTTACAGAGAGTGCTTGCTTTGTGCTTAGTTCTACCAGACTGGTCTTTGTCTTGCAGTGTCAGCAGGAAGAAGGTGTGGAGTGGGAGCTTCCTATTAGGAAAGACCCAAAATAAAGGCAAAAAAGAGGGAGAGGTTTCTCTTCTTAACCACCACTTAACCTAGTGTGGCTATTACTTCTGGGAAAGAATGAAGCGTGTGGGGAGCAACTGTTTTCCTTACACCACAAAGGGACACACTGTCACCTACCCTCAGCCCCCTCATGTCTTGCAATGTCAAAGGACCTCTGAGGTACAGGGCGGAATCACTACAATGCACATGGCTTCCTGGGGCTTTTTCCAACCATCCATCTTAGGTTCCACTCTGGTACATGTAATCACATTATATTCCTCTGTGGCCACAGCCACACTCCATGTACAGCTTTCTACACATGTGGGTTACACAAACAAGACCATTCCATGTGAATGAAGTGAAGAATCCAAGTCAGTACCCCACTGTGAAAAAAATTCTATTACCACTGTATATGCCAGGAAATTGCCCCATTTATCATTCTGTTTAGGCGCTAAAGAGTACTAACTCTGGCTGCATTTCTCCTTTGCATACATTAATGTTTATCTTCGTTGCTCCTGAAATGACTGTTTAGATCAGTTATAATGGCTGCTGTATCTTTTGCATGCTGTGGATTGCTCCTCTGTTGCTTCTGGTTTGACTTTCTAGAGCATTTATGCAGTGGTGGTTGGCACGGATCTGAGGTGGCGGGGCGGAGAGCAAGGGGAGGGGGTAAAGAAAAAATAAAGAAAACTTACCTCCTTGCTGTGTCTCCTCGTTGTCCCTCTGCTTCAGCCGTAACAGGAAGCACCCAGGCTCCCCTAAGCCAATCACTATGCTGCAATGCAGCGTTGTGATTGGTCTGAGCGGCGTGGATCGGCGCTCAGCCAGAGAATGGGAGCTTGGGCATGTTCTCCACCCAGGCTGTAAAGCAGCCTGGGTGGAGAACATGCAAAGTGCCCATGACTGTTTGACCAGCCCGAGATGGCTGGCCAAACATTCATGCGCACTTTACAGAGTGTCCACCACTCCTCCCCCTGCTCTAAGAGCAGAGCAGCCCCACTCCCCCAAGCTGCCGCAGCAGGAACAAATAAAATGATAATAACGAGTTATCATTTTATTTTTCCTTTATTTCCACTGCTGAAAGCAGTGGGGCAACGCTCCCCCGCCTTAGCGGAGGATCCGCCACTGCATTTATGATAGATGACTCTATCTAGTGCATTTTTTAAGACGTTTCACTGTTGCTGTCTGGGTGGACCCATCCGCTCTAATGTTTGCCGTCTGTAACCAGTGCATGCTGTGGTCTAACCCTGGGTTGACCCAATAGGGCATTTATTAAGCCTGCTTGCATTCCATCAATGCCAATGGGCTACACTCCTTTTGTTTCAGGACCCTATAAGCTGTATGGCTGGCTGCCTGCAACCAGTGACCTCCGATAGGTCATTGTTTGTCTCTCCTCGTGGACTCGATATCATTTACCATGGCTGGCTGTATACAGTGCATGCCTGCGTCTCAGTCACCAGTCACTCTGTAGAATTATATAGAGCTTCTGCTGTGACTGCCTGTATTCAGTGCATGCCACAGGCTGCTCATGAGTTACTCCTGGGTGGATTTTGTATCTACCTGCTCAAGTCCTTGAGCAGTCAGTTATTGTGAAGTGCATGTGTTCTATCGGTCTTTCCATTTCCTTTATTACATGCCTCAGTACGGTAACGTAAGACAAGACAGGAACACCACTCTGGTGACTTATTCAGGAAACCAAAGCCCACGTTTTGCACCAAGCACTCTGCGGTACAGATGCTTGGTATTCATGTGCAAATGCTTTTCGGTGTCTCAGCAGTAGTATGGCACACTATATAAATGCAGTCATAATGCAGTAAAATGTCGATTAACACTTTATGCGAAATAGTACCCCATATGACTCTGACCTCGAATTATTTTATCCTGTATTAGTTGTATTGTTGACTGGATCCTGAATTGCTTCTTGTATGCTTTTGATGTATGTAACTCACCATGGGTCTGTGGGTGTTGTCACATTCTTACTGTTTAGTTGTTAACTAAAATAATAATCAACAAATCCGTAAAAAAAGGACTGAGAAGCAGTTTTATTTAGCATGTTGTCATTTTATTTATATAGCACTTACTACCCCTGACGAAGTATAATAATGCTATACAAAAAACATCAAATGAATTTAGGTTCTCCTCTGGAATATCAAGTAACCAGTGTAGAGGGGGCGTGGCTAGCCAGCCATGATGGCAGACGCGCTTTGAATGGCTCCGTCCATCGGCCCAGGGATCCTGCATTAATCCTGCACAACTAGTGCCCATCGTGCTGCCTCCCGCATCACATCCGATACCCCGTGTCATTGTGGCCAGTCTGAGGGGTTTCTGTTGATTTTCGGTGCACGGTTGTCAGAGAGGCAGGCATCCACAGCGCAGTAGCGTGAGGGCCGAAGCCCCAGATCGGCCCCGAGCCCAGGTGAAGCGTGTCCGGTGTACGAGCCAGGAGGAACGGCATGAGGCGTGGGTGTGCGCCTGGTAGAGCGGCCGCGGCCCTGACACCCTCGGAGAAGTGGAGTGGTGAGCCTGTGGCGACGATCATCCCGCTGACGGAAGGGCAGCCCACTACAGTGCACGTTGCGAGGGCCGTAGCCCCGGACCGACCCCTAACCCAGGTGAACCGTGACCGGCGTACAAGCCAGGAGGAACGGCTTGGGGCGTGTGCGTATGCCTGGTGGTGCGGCCGCGGTCCTGACACCTTCGGAGAAGCTGTGTGGTGAGTCTGTTGCGACGATCATCCTGCACACACAGAAGAGTGGGGCAGGCTATGCGGAGGCCGCTGCGTACTGTGCAGAGCCCGGTGAGTGTGCGGCTCCGGCCTAGGCTTCTGGCCACATCCTAAGCCGTCTGCGGTGGCGAAGTGCGCACGCTGCCGGTAGGTGTGGAGGGCGGCGGTGCGACAGCGGAACCGGAGATATTGAAGTCGCGACCGCGTTGCATACGGTAAAGAACTCGGCTGGGGCCTGCAGCTCCCTGTGGTGCAAAGGAGGACGCGCCGCGCGGGAGGTGTGCCACTGGTGGCTCCATGGAGGTGCGGCTGTGTATCGCGGCTGGACGGGGATGACTGCTGCCTGTGATTCCTGCCGCATCCCGGGCAGTCTCCCGCGGCCCGACCCACTGTTATCACGCAAAATGGGCCTTCCTGTTGCAAGGAGCTGGGCTGCGTCTATCCGCTGCTGTGCATTAAACCTACAAGGCCTCGGGGAATACTAGTCGGTCTGCGGCCCCAGGCCTGTGTCCCCTGTAAGTTCTTCCGCCCCAGACACCGCCAGACACTACGGAGCAGGCTGAGTGGTTGCGACATAGGCGCATTGGCCGAGACATGGATGCCAGAAGGTATCACAGACTGTTTGTGGTGGCCTTGGCGTGATGTCAGAAACAGACGGCCCGCTTCCGTGTCGCCTGCCATTCCCATTATGCTGCTCAGAGGCGGACACTAATTGGCTATAGCAGCACTGATTGAACCATTGGTGGCGCACTTGTAGGGGCTCCATTATCAGCAACACATCAACCATTGGGCAGCGGTGGATGGTACGGAGCCCCACAGCACTGAAGACGGGTATCCCACCCCTCGCCAGACACACTGAGAAGGGGTCAGACTGTGGCGAAACGCAAAGAACTCAGAATGCCTCGTCGCAGCAGATTTACCTGGGCCTTCATCCATCCATTGGCCCGGTTGTAGACCTCACCCGACGGTCAAGCCAAAATGGGTAAGCCCAGGGCAGGGTCAAGCGCTACCCGCACGCAGCCGGCGCCAGATCCAACGAAGTCGACCCAGTTGTCCATGGACCAGGAGATAGTGATCGAGCTGTTCCACCCCAGTAGGAAAGGCAGGCCACCGGCCCAACTGATGCTTTATGTAGCCTGCAAGTCATGCGCAACGTGATCCCGTATGCGCCGTCACTACCTTTGGTGGGCACACCCAGGAGACACCGTGCTGTAACGGGAGCAGAGCTGGTGCAGTGGGAGGCGGCAGGCATTACGACGATTGGGGACTTATACAGCGAGGGACAGCTGTTGCCCTTCGGGACGTTGACAGACGACTCAGACCTGCCACGGGGGCAATTTTTACTACATGCAGCGATTTATAGGCACGCTGCGGATGACGTGGGGCAGCATAGAGCAGGAAACGCCAGCGCACCTAGTGGTGCAATATTTGCATGAACTGGGTACAGGCCGACATCTGGTTAAGTGGCTCGCTGGGGCGCTGAGAACACATACGGCACCGCAGTTGAGCGCTCTGCGCGCTCATTGGGAAGCTGATTTACGGCGTCCATTCGCCGATCGTGAATGGTTGGCCTTACTTGAGGGTCCCGCCCGAATCGCGCGCAATGCAAGATTCCGTCTTATCCAATATTACATAATGCATAGAGCCTACCTAATGCCGGCCAAAATAAACAAGTATTTTAATCGTACTGATGCTGACTGTCGACGATGTAGGGAGTGGGGAGCTGATTTACTCCATATGCTTTGGTCCTGCCCTGCTATAATATCCTACTGGGGAGCCGTCACCACGACCCTGGTGCAGTGCACGGAGCGAGTACTGAATTGGTCTTGGGAAGTCTGCATATTGGGACTATATAGCAGATCCCCAAAGCATAAAGTGACATCTCAGTACATAGATCTAGGACTCATAGTTGCCAAGCGGTTGATTACATGGCGCTGGAAGTCTCCAGACCCCCCATGGTGAGTGCCTGGTTCCAATCGCTTCTCTGCTGGGCGTAGGCAGAGAGTGTGGAATTGCGTCGGGAGGATGCGGTAGGTACTCGTAAACAACCGCTCGCGGGCAACTGGGATGCAATCCTGTCAGATTTCCGCGCGACCTGGCGGTCTCAGACTGGGGGGCCCACCTGCACTGCACGCGAGCTAGTTTCGAGGGAACACTGATGGGTCCTAGGACCTGTACCATCATCTGCCCCTAAAGCATGCTTAGTGGGCCGGGCGTAGGTCACCATCTGACCACTGACTACGCCAGCTATGGCAGTAGGCGACAAGACTAGCATAGTGTGGCATACACCTTGGGTGCTGGGGAACAGAGCAATTAGACTCTATTCAGGCGCTGCGTGCGGGTGGGTGAACAAACTGCTGCAGCTAACAGACATCAGTAGTGCATTGTGTTGCTATGATTTAATGTTATAAGTCCAAATGTAGGGGCCAATGTGATGCGTTTTCTGTTATATCAATGTTGTGTTGCAAGCAGCCTAATCCTATGCTTATCAGTTTCATGACTATATATTGAAAACACCGGTTTTAACTGTTAAGCATTGACGTTTAATTTGGAGTTGTCTTCATTGATACCTTGGCCCATGCGCCATAACTGTATTGTAATGCGAACACTGTGTGATTCTAACACCTTTATTATGATGGAATCTTACAACCTTTTTTCTGAAAAATCAATATAAACACATTTAAGCAAAAAAAAAAAAAAATCAAGTAACCAGTGTAAACATTTTTTTTAAAACTTTGTTTATCTTGGTATTTCTTGTAGGCGAAGCAAATGCAAATTTAAACACGGAGTTGTATAACTGTACGTTCCCGGCTATGATTGAAGATTGGCGAGCAGCTTTTCATGAAGGCTCCGAGGGACAGACAGACAAAGATTTCCCTTTTGGATTTGTTCAGGTAATCCGCAGAACAACATGTTCATGTATACTAATTAATTTGTAAAAATGAACATGATTTTTTATTTTAGTTTTTAAGGCTCAGATTACTGTTCCCAGGGAAACTGTGGTTTAAGGGAGTATCTAGAAAATTACCCCCCGTTCCACCCCTACCCTCTTCGATCTGTACCTCAGCAGATGTCATCAGGTGAGTGAGTGAGCCCTGCCCACCGTAGAAGAGGTCCCTTCATCTCTCCTCCCTTTCGACCATTTTTCCATCCCCTTAGCCATTGATCTATCATCCATCCATCAATCTTTTCATGCATCAGTCCATCCTTTCGCCAGGCCATCATTTTTTTATTCTATCCATCTGCCCTTTCATTATTAGTCTTCCATCCATCCTTCACTCACACCGGCAGACTTTTAGCCATCCATTCTTTTAATTCCACCCATCATTTCACTATCTGTTTATCAATCCACCCACCCATCCATTGACCCTTCTTTCCATCCATCCACCCACCCACCCAGCCTATTATCATTCCACCCATTCTTGCTTTCACACACCCATGCAAATATCGTTTTATCCTTCCATCCATCAAACCTTTCACCCTTGATCCATCTTTTCATCCTTTTTACCCCTGCTTCTTTCCAAATTTCCTTCCTTTCACTCTTTCTTCCTACCCTCTCTCTTTCTCATCATTTCTCCTTCTGGCCATCCTTTACTATGACTGACTTTGCACCCTTCACCTCTGTTATGGTTTTCACTACTCTGTTTTAAGAGCTTTTGTCAGCAGAAATGCAGACAGAACAGGCTCATAAATAACTAAACTCCGTTTCTAGTGTCCACAATACGCCTGCTTAAACTCCTAGGGAGGGGGGGGGATTCACGCCACCACTACTGTGGTGTGGTTTTTCCATTGCTCCCTCATAGAGAGGGTTCTCCCCATTCATTGCATCTTCTATAAATGACCATCTCTAATGTCGGGTAGGGTGCCTTACTAATTGCCTGTACTGACTACCATTTAGATGTGAGAGCTTGTGTTGTGCATATTGTGATAACGAAATGACACAGCCAGCCCAATGTGATCTCACTGAGAAGTGCCTAAGCAAATTGCAGGTAACCATAATAATAATAATTGCCACTAATGTGTGATTCATTTACAGCTCCCACACAGCATTCTCACAAAAACACCCTATAATAATCGGTGGTTTCCATTCCACTTGTCTCAGCAACCGGTCACTAAAGGGGGAGATTTACTAATTTATAGCACAATCCAGCAGAGCAACCAAACTTTGGGGCCGATTCTGATGCGGGTTGGAAAAGCTTCCCGACCGAATCGGTTGGGAAATGGTGTCCGACCCACTCGGATCGGGAAAGTCCGACCGGCGGAGTAGGATGCATCCGGATGCTTCCAGATACGATTTGGTTGAACTCCCATTGACTTCAATGGGAACATTTGTTCCTAACCGCATCAGAATTGGGCCCTCGGTCGGGAAGACACGTTCCCGATCCGATTTGGAAGGAGCAAATGCCGTTAGGAGGCCTTCCTAACCGCATCAGAATCAGGCCCTCTGTCGGGAAGCTTTTCCAACCCGCATCAGAATCGGCCCCTTAGTGTTGTGCTAGGAGGATAGAGCTGGGCGGAACCATATCTACTAAGATATGGCGCTGCTGCTCTTTTTCCCCCAACACTGGTGCTTTTCCAAACTGCATAGTGCCATGCACACACTTTTTCACCATAGTACAAAAAGGTGTGTGTGTGATGTTTAGCATACGTCTTGTGCTGGAAGTGGAGCCTCCCAGTACAATAATCTATGCTTGGACATACCTTAAAAGTTTCCCCACATTGTATTTGTGCGGTTCAGTGCAGCACACATGCAATGTGGGAAATGTTGGGATAAAAAAACATTTATCCTTGTTAATGCCTGTCTACCACTCTTAGTAGATAGGACGTTGCATCAAAAACCATGGGCAGTAGCATGGGAATGCTCTCTTGACACAAAGCAGCGCAAAACATTATGTATGTTACTTTTAGGGCTACTTTCTAGCCCAAAAAATGTTTTGCGCTGGAAAGTAAATAGTTTTTCAACACTATGCATCAGTTTGTATCTCTTTTTGTGACTTTGCAGTGGCACAAAGTGTTGATAAATCACCCCTAACTGACCAAGCCTACTAAAAGGTTACCAAGTGCTCTCACCAAAGAAAGGGTTACTATGCATCGGCGGCGAGGAAGTATCTATTAAAGGAGTGGCCATATTAAAAGATAAGAGATTCAAATGTAGAATGGTAAAAAGCCAATCCGATCAATGGGGACGTTGGGCACTAGCTCAGTTTGAGCTAGAGGGTAAAAAATATGTGGCTTGTGCTGTTTATGGCCCTAATGTGGACGACCCGGCTATATTTGAATATCTTAATATAGAATTGTTAAATTGGGAAGGCGAAAGAGTGATTATGGGGGATTTCAACTGTGTTATAGATTACGCTTTAGACTCCACTAGCAAATGCATCAACCTTAGAATGCGTAAGACTCGCGCTGCAATATTGGAATTAGCACGACTCCAGTTGGTTAAGGATGCATGGAGACATCTATATCCAAAAATTCCGGGCTATACATTTTATTCTGCCCCTCATAAATCCTATTCTAGGATAGATTTGGCTTGGGTTTCAGATGGTATAATTCCAACGCTAGATATGGAAATTTGTCCTCGGGTTACTTCAGATCATAACCCCATTATTTTATCTTTTCAGGTTGAAACTGATAAGAAGGAACTGTTGCCCTTTTCTTTTCCTAAGTATTTGCTGACAGATAATGAATATTTAGGTAATATGGTCCAATATCTGGAAGAATTTTTTAGAATAAATACAGGGACGGCATCTCCACTAGTTGTTTGGGATACAATGAAAGCATATGTTCGGGGTATCACACAAAAATATATCTTTCAGCAGAACAAAAAGCGTAAAAACAAAACTGAGGCAATGCTTAGTACTCTACGTAATATTGAGAAACGGCATGGCGAAGCAGTAAAACAAAAAGAAGATCAGCAGACCCAGGATACTTTGTCTTTGTCATTAATAGATGCTAGAACATTAGTTAAGAAGTTTATAAGGGAGAAAATAGCAGCTAGTTATAGTAAATATCGTATGGAAAAGTATGAATATGGGGAGCATATAGGACAGGTATTGGCTTATCAGTCGGCAGAGGCAAAGGCCAAAACTAGGATTAAGACCATAAAGGGGGAAGATGGGACTTTACATACTAAATCATCAGCTATTTTAGATCAATTCTTGCTGTTTTACAAACAACTCTATTCGCTTACGTGGGCATCAAACTCAGATGAGATACAACGCTATATTGATGATAGCTGTCTTCCACTGGTAGAAGCAGGGAAAGCTGCTATATTGGATGAGATTATCATGGCAGAAGAAGTGGAGACAGCTTTAATGGCATTGCAGATGGGGAAGCCTGTAGGAGATGATTCGTTGCCATTAGAATTCTATAGATCCTTTAAAAAGACCCTGCTCCTTCCACTTGTTAGGGTAATACAATTTGTTGCTGAAAGAGGGCAGGTACCTGAGTCGTGGAATCTCACACAGATTGTGTTTTTTCTCAAGAAGGGCAAACTACCAACAGAATGTGGGTCTTATCGGCCAATTTCTCTTATAAACGTAGACGCCAAGATTTTTCGAAAATCTTGGCGACTCGTTTGGCTCCACTCATGTCGGGATTAGTATCTGAAAGACAACATGGGTTTATCATGGGGAGGGACACTACTGCTCACGTCAATATGGCTATTGGAGCATTTGACTTTGCAGAAAAAGAAAAGGTTGATTTCGGGATGATTCTCCTAGACGCCGAGAAGGCTTTTGACCGGGTTAGGTGGGATTTCCTATGGGCCATACTGGGTAAGATCGGTCTACGACCACGGTTTCGGTCCTGGGTAAAGGCGTTATATCATAATCCCCAAGCTAAATTGTCTTATATGGGTGATCGTTCTATGCCATTTCGCATTTTATGTGGCACCAGACAGGGTTGCCCCTTGTCTCCATTACTTTTTGCTCTATATATTGAGCCATTCTTACGTACTTTACAATCTTGTACGACTATTAGCCCATTAGAATCGGAGACATCCAAACTTAAGATCACGGCATATGCCGATGATATAGCTGTCTATGCAATAAATCCAAGCATTGCAGTGACCAGCATTGAGGAAGAAGCTAGAATGTTTGGCAATGTTTCAGGGTATAAATTGAATGCTAATAAAACTCAAGTACTTTCAACGGATGGGATTCAAAATTCTATTATTGGGGCTTGTACTACTGTAAATTACCTGGGGGTGAAGATTACTGCTAAAATAAATAAGATCATTGATTTAAATTATACACCACTCTTAAATGAGACTGTTAAAGTGCTTAAAATGTGGCATAGGCTCCCCATAGGATTATTGGGCAGATGCAATTTAATAAAAATGAAAATACTCCCAAAATTTTTATATTTGTTTAGGTCTATTCCTTTGAAAGTTCCTAATATATTTTTTAAAAAACTTGAAGGGATTTTCAGTAGTTTCATTTGGGGTTTTAAGAAACCTAGGAGAGCAATTGAGCTGCTCAAATCCCCATTCGAACAAGGGGGTCTCGGCTTCCCAGATTTTAAAATGTATTTTTGGGCTTCATTTGCTACTCGTTTTCGTAGTCTGCTTGGCCTGGATCAGACGGACTCAGTATTTGGTTTTATTTTAGGCAATCAAAGGGATACATTTCTATATGGAATAAGGGACCCTAACTACTTCAAGCGAGTTAAATTTAAGACTGTTAGAGATACTGTATATATTTGGAAGGCTATGTTTGTAAGATGTAAAATGCCAATATATCATGAAAATTTTCCATTATGGGGGAATCCTTTGTTACCTGAGGTGTTTCAGGATCAAGTAGCTAAATCCTGGGCGCAGTATGGAATTACCCGTTTAGGGGATGTGTATGATGATAGGGGAATTAGATCATTTGAGAATCTACGTCTAATTTACAAACTTCCAGCTCATTTTTTAAAAAATATTTCCAGATTAAAGATTATCTGGCTTCTAATGTGGAGGTTAAAGCAATAATGCATTCAAATATCTGGGAATGTTTATATGGTGGAAAAACTAAATCTTTGATAGGGGTTATGTATGAAACTTTAAGTAGCTTTAGACCAGATGGCAGCGAGAAACTAGCAGAGCGATGGACTCAAACCTTGGGCATAGGGGTTTCATCCGGAACAATTAGACATGCTCTCAGCTATGTCAAGGAGTCGGTCCATTCAGTTAGTTTACAACTCCAGCAATTACGGACCACATGTATGCTGTACTATACCCCGGCTAGGATAGCCAAATGGGCTCAGGGTAACTCAACAGGGGATAAGGTAAAATGTCCTAAATGTGGATTATATGCTGCTAATCTAGTACACATGTTTATTGAATGCCCAAAATTAAGGGGTTATTGGTTAAATGTTGAACAGCTTTTGCAATCTAAAATTGGGCTGGATCACCCACTTACTGATCTTGAAATTCTGTTGGGGTATAATGGGGAAAATTCAGCAGCTGCACGCCTCTTCTCGATCTTGATGGCCTCTGCCAGACTGGCTATTGCAAGAGTATGGGTCTCTGCGATACCGCCCTCGCTTGTGGATTGGTGGTCTATTGTTAGGGAAATTTATGGATTAGAAGTAGCGATGGCAAAGGCAAGGGGTATTCGTTCTTTAGTTAAGCTTGAAGCGATTTGGAGACCTATGACCTTGGATGGAATAATTTAGCTTTATTTAAAGGTGGGAGGGAGATAATTAATATGTGTATGATAATTGTAATTTTTCTCTTCCTCCTTATGTTTTTTTTTCTTCTTTTTTTTTGTTTTTTCCCTTTTTTTTTCTTTTATGTATAATCTATGAATCTTCCGGCTATATTTGTGAAGTTACTGTGCTCTTTCTGTTGATGAAAATAAAAATTATTTAAAAAAAAAAAAGCAATGCCTTTTGGGTCTGGGTGAAGGAAGGAGGCTGCCAGGAGGCTGCCTTCATCCATATCTTCGGCCCACTGCACCTCCAGCAGATTCCGCGAACCATGGTTTCCAGCACGAAGCATGGCTCCAATGGGCTCGGCAACGTGTGACCTTTGACACACCCTGAGCCCAGAACTCAGCTCACTGTGCGCGTGATTTTTTTTTTTATAATTTCTGAAATGACACCCTCGAGGTGTGAAGTGTTTCTGCAATACACCCAGACTGTGCCCTTGGTCTCGTGTGTCTCTGTCCTGTCATTTCTTGCCTCAGTTAAAGAATTGTAATGTGCTCCCTTACTTCAATAATGGCTATTCTATATTCACACATACAATTACCAGGTTTAGAAGAGTGGCAAATTACTCATGGTTCAGAATGTGGCCATCTGCCTTTAGGACAGGAAACTTGGGATGATAATTGGTCGGTGACAAAAGCAACTATTGTAGAACTAAATCATTTTTTTATACAATACCTTGTTTTGGTCCAGGCAAGTCATTTTTTTCGTTTATTAAAAAAAAAAGTATTTAAGAGCATCAGTGCAATCATATCACAACTTGCATGTAATAAAGAACACTCTGTCGTGAAATACAATATATTAATTACAGAAAGAGGAAATTCCACCCAATGGTAGTCACTGTAATGCACATAGTGAAAATCAGATGAACAGAGAGACAGTGACATGAACCGGAGGGTGAGGAGAGCGTTGATGAAGACGGGCACACTATCGCTTCTTGTTCATAGGGCTGGACGTCTGGAGGCGAGACCAGCATTCCTTGAATCTGCAAAGAAACGCATATTTGTACAGTGAGATTGACAGTGTCTGTTCATTCATCTAGTCAGACTCCGAGTTATCAGACAGAAAACTGATTCATGGCTTAATATTCCGACGTGAGCAAGGAAGTCGCCTCACTAATTTTAGAATTGACAAGCAGATGAACTTCAATAGTGGAAAGAATGAGGCAGACACAACCCAAGGCACTGTGAGGGCTTGTTCTTCTGGGGCATTTCCGTGTAGCACAGAGCAGCATATAGGATGAGCAGATCTGCATGCTTTACTTCACATGTTGAGCACTTGAATGAAATATGAATTACTTAATTAAATGGAAAAAAAAATGCATTAATTAAGTTAATTTATTAATGCATTTATGTTTCATTTCTATTTTTATAAAGCGCTACTCTGCCAGAAAGGTGTCAGTGGGCTGTACAGACGACAACATAGATATGCGTGGTATCACTTTTAGAGACCTGGCATATAAACAATATATGTACAGTGTAAAGCAAGTGACAACAGTTCAGTGGCATCGCTGGCCGCATCAGAGACTAGCGCATAAGAACTGAATCAATAGGAGTAGAAATAACCACAGCAGCCTAAAGAGAAAAAAAAAAAAAAAAAGAAAGGGTTACTATGCATCGGCGGCGAGGAAGGGGTTGTAACACCATATTTACCGGGCGACCTCCTCATCCAAGCACATATGTATATATAATTGTGTCTCTCCTATGAGAAGGGTGGATCATCTACTTGTAGGGGAGTAACACAAGGCCCGCAGCCTCCACAGTGTGGGTGGCCCTGGCTGTTCAGGGCCCCAATTACAGAACAATCAGAAGCAAGACTTAGCTGCTCTGCTGAGCTTGCTGAAGATGTAAGTCTGCACCCCTTAATTCCAGGGTTTTGTCTCTCCGTGGAAGTGTGAAGAAGCTACAAACTAAGGGGTCTATTACGATGGCGGGCGGACTTTGTCCGCCCGCCACCGTAACGGTACACGGGACTGACCGCCAGAGGTGCGGCGGTCCCACTGTGCCTATTAGGATGCGACCGCCACCCTGGCGGTCGCATCCCGCATATTTAACATTGTCGCGGGCGGTGCTGTAAGCAGCACCCGCCACAATGTTAAAAAGGCATGTTGTGCATTGGCATGCACAACGTGACAGGCACCGCGCGGTGCCTGCCACCTTGCGTATGCCAATGAAGGGGGGTACCACAGGTACCTCCCAAGTGCAGCCCCCCACCCCCCGGGGGCCCGTAACGGGCCCCCGAAGCAATTCCCGCATGCCTTTCCATGGCGGCATCGCCGCCATGGAAAGGCCATTGTAATTGCACATCCTAATATGGATGGCGGTGCCTGCAAGGCACCACCACCATATTGAGGTCCTTTTCTGCCCGGCCGGGGTTCCGACCGGCGGAAAAGCGTCGAACGGTCTTACCGCCTGCTGCGGTGCCCCCCACCATACTAATATGGCGGGGTGAAACGGGAGCATCTGGCGGGCGGATTGCCACTGCCGGCCCGGCGTGGCGATCCACCCGAAATCATAATGGGCCCCAAAGTCCCTGAAGAGGGGTCCCCTTTGAAGTGAAGGCCACAAAATATCTGCAATGACAGTTCTGTTTTGTTTCATGTGCAGAACAGCAGTCCTCTGTGTTCACATGAGCGGCGCAGGGTTGGAGAGAACTGGGAAATCCTAAAGCCGACACTTCTCCCTCACTCTCTTTCTGTAGAATGCTTTTGGCACAAGAATATGGATGTAACAACACTGAGAATCTTCAGTTTTGTGTTTGTGAGGCGGTTTGATGACGGCTTTCCATTATGAGTTCAACTGTAAGCTTATTTTTAGGTTGAGCCTGTGACAGCAAATGCGCTGCATGTTCTCCCGCATGCGAGATGTATTGTTTGTAATAAAGGGCTTTGATCCCGCCCACTGCTTATCATTGTTGGCTCCATTGTCACAATTCTTTGCTGCCTCCTAATTGGCCAGCACACGCCAAGTGTCACTTGCTTTAATTTCTGTGGAGCATGGGCCAACCACAGACTGATTCAACCTAATTGGTGCCCAGCCACTGCTCTGACTGTGATGAGGTACTATTTCTTCTTCCACTGTCCCACTCCCCCGTGTGTGTGGAGCTTCGTGCTCTCACCCACTCCTTCTCTGTGTAGCTGCCCCCCATCTAGTGCTCCCTCCTTCCTTCCCCACACTGCCCTCATTTTGCTTTTCCCATACCCCCTCCTCCTGATGTCCGTTAGCTGCTCCCTCCTCTCCACTCATCTCCCTCCTGTTGCTTTCCCCCCTCCAGTTGTTGCTGCTCCCAGCCCCTCCCCACGCCTCCCATGTATTGCTTACCCCCTTCCGCCATCTGTTATTGCTGCACCCTCCTCCCATGCACCTTCCTCACATGGCTTGCCCCCTCATACTTTTTTTAACATACTGCACAACAGTACAAATGCTGTGCAACATGGCTTAAAGAAAAGCGCTACGACACAAACATCGATTCACAAAAATATCTGAAAAAAATATTGTTAACAAAAATATCGCTATCCTATACTTAACACAAACTCAAATATCGATGATCAAAATATCGCCAATAAAAATATCTATTTCTACTAATATCAAAACCACAAATATCAGAGAAGAAAGTGTGCCTTTAAATAAATATATAAAATGTCAAAAATATCAAACATGCAATATCAACTTAAATAATATTGCAAAAAAAGCCAAATATTACAAAATAATATAATAACTCTATTTTACTTTAAATAACAAATAAAATGAAACTACAGAAATCAATAAATTGTCATACATTATTTAAATTTTAGAATAAAATAAACTTTAAACACATTTAAAAAATACATTTAAAAAAATCAAAGTTAACAAAAAGAAATTACAGTTAGCCTAATATAAAAAATATACATTAATAAACAAACATTGAACATAAAAAAATATCCAAAATAACACAAAAAATATATATATTAAACATTAAAACAGAGACTAATTAGCATCCATCATAAAAGGTAATAACTGATAATAAAAAAAATCTAACTACATGAACACCACCGTAAAGCACATTAAAAATATACCGACACACAGCCATTTAAGGCTGTTACTAACATATTAATCAAAGCATTTGGAGAAATCTCCAACAATCCGCTCTAAGGGGCCGATTACGATTGCGGAAGGCCCGTCACCGCCAGCCATGCGGTGGCGGTCCTTCCACAATCGGACCGCGAAATTCCCTCCTCCACATTACGATGGCGGAGGGAATCGCGCACGGACCGTGGCGGACGCAAAGACCGTCCGTCACGGGACCGCCAAAAGCAATCTCACAGATTGCCTGGCGGACGGACCACATAGCCTAAAATGGTGGCAGTGCCTAGCAGGCACCGTCCACCAAATTAGGATGCTAGCTATTGCAGGCCTTTCATCGCCGCCATGGAAAGGCTGGTGGGGATTAGTGACGGGGGCCCGTTGCTGGCTCCCCTTGTGTGGGGGGAGGTGAGGGTGCACTTGGGGGGTACCCATGGTACCCCCTACATTTCACAGCACTACGTGGCAGGCACCGTGTGGTGCCTGCCACGTAGTGCTGTGAAATGCACAACATGGCATTTTCACATCGCGGCGGGTGCTGCTTTCAGCAGCACCCGCCGCAATGTTAAAAATCAAGATCCGACTGCCATGGTGGCGGTCGCATCCTGATCGGGTGTGCAGGACTGCTGCATGCATGGCGGACGGTCCCAGTTCCCACCAGGATGGCGGATGGACTCCAGTCCGTCCGCCATCCTAATGACCCCCTAAGTGTCAAATATTCAATAAACAGCCAGTTTGTTTTTGAAATAAAACAAAACTAATTGCATTAGCCTATGTTGCTGTAGCAGAGGTAGCTAACCATTGCAGCTTACTTATCCACTTAACCGCGGCGGCAATTCCGCCGCGGTGCGGCGGTTTTATTGAGTGGGCGGGGCCGCGTCGGCCAACGGACGTGCGCAGCACTACGGAGGTAGTGCTCGCGACGGCCGTTGGCCGACAGAAGCAGCAAAGGGGTTAAAGAAAGCCCATTTTATCAACAAAACAATAAAAAACGAAGTCCCCTAATGGACTACTTTGAAGACATTCGACTGGCAGACTGCACCGCTCTGGAGAGCAGATGCCAACCTAAATTCAAAAGACTGTGGTGGAACATGTCTAATAAAATGGATCAATGACATAATATAGTAAAAAACACTATTGATCCACAAAAATGAAGCCAGCCCAAATTCCAAATACCATGGTGGAATGTCTACGACAGCTCTATGGCTCAAGCCAAAACCAACAATACTGCAGCAGAAGGATGGCACAAGGCATTCTAAGCTACACTAGAGAGAATGCAGCCTGTGCTCTACAGAATCATAGAAGTTCTACAAAAGAACAAAGCTACCAACAACTAAGAATCGAGCAATAAGTAACCAAAATTAACCCTAAAATAAGTAAACAAACCAGTGGAATGTACAGCATGCTATAACGTAAAGTTAGAATCTTTATAAACAATAAGTAGTATGCCACTTAGAATCAATAGCAAAATCCCTATTATAAAACACCTAGCTACCTACACATACACCAGCAACCCTTAACAAAGGTACACATCACTGTAAATTAAGATTTTTAAAAATAAATATTAACCAAGTTATTTATACATCAGTCAAAAAAACATATTTGATAATTAATTAAAAATCAGCACATCAACAACCGTAAAGCACAACATTATAAATAAAAAACAAAATGGAATCCAGTAAATCCAACACATAGAAATGTAAAATAACTCATAGTATTTACAGCAAATACAAAGCATTAATAAAATATAAAATTTCCCACCCACAGCTAACTAAATTAAACTTACAGTTCTGTAGCTGCAGAATTCCATCCATATCCTTGTCGGCAAAATATAATCCACCAAAAAGTAAAACGTGAAATCCGAAAAAGCCCTAAAAACAAATTAAAAGCGAAAACGTCCAAGGTAAATCCATCAAAGTAATCCTAAATCATAAAAAATGAAAAACACCCGAAAAATTGAAAAAAAGAACTACTCCAGGAAACCCCCAAAAAATCAAAGGATATTAAAAATAATAATGGTTTACTAGAAACCCAAATTAATTTCCTTAAAAAAACACAAAAACCTCAGGTCCATGGGCTGACTTCCAATCTGTACACCTGTAGAATAACATATAATACCCACCCACACAAAACACTGTTTTAATTACAACATTACGTTACAACTATAATAAACACAGACTATAACATGAAAATATCTTTAATAACACTAGACAACAACCAAACTAATTAGGCCTAACGCACAACACTACTAAACAACATAACACAAACTGTAACTAAAACACCAACAAAACCTAACACTATAACTAACGTTAACTAGTTGTACCAACATTCTCTGACCCCCCCACCCTAAAATCCTCTTGAATAACTTTAAAAAGTTTTTACCAATTCTGACGAAAAATGGCAGGAATAGAGTACAAAAGTAAACTCCGTTTTAAAATAAATGGCTACTAATTGAAAACAATAAAAGACGATCTTCCTAGAGAAGACAATTGGACTTTAACCAAAAATTTAAAAAAAGTTGTTTAAAAATATGTAATAATGTTATAAATTATGTAAAAATTTCAATAAATGTATTATAAAAGTTATAAATAATTATGTAAAGTCTAAAATAGTACTGTAAAAGCAGCAAATAATATACAGTACTATTTATAATATGCTTTAAAAATTACATAAAACATGTTACAAAACATTTATGTTAAAGAAATGCATAAGGTTATAAAAAACTTTACTATATTTGCAAAGACGTTGAAAATCCAATACGTGAAACAATGGTAAAATAATATAAACCATGTTTTGTATTTTTTTTTTAAATCTGAAATGTTGTTAAAAAACAATAAAAACTTTATTTTGTTTTAAAAAATGTTTAACAAAATGTAAACATATACATTATCTAAAATATAAAAAAACTAAAAGAAGCATAGAAAAGGATAATTTATTGTCCTTTAAAAAAAGTTATTACTAATGATGTATGTGAAAAAAGCAACACCTAAAGTTTTACATATAATATCCACATTGTAATATAACATATTAGAATAAACATGTTATACACCTAAATAGTTTCATTTTCTACTCCCACTTCTATTGAAACCATTTTGGGGAGTATGATGTACTCCAAATCGATCACAACTACTATTCCCAATCTAAGCCATTTAGGAGAAGGTGTTGGACACAAAAGGGGTGACATTAACTATTCCCACTCAGTCTAAGCCATTTAGGGGAAGGTGTAGGACACTAAAGTGGTCACATTTACTATTGCCACTCCAGTCTAAGCTATTTAGGGAAAAGTGTTGAGCACTAATGGGTTAACATTTACTATTCCCAATAAAAACCATTTAATGGAAGGTTTTGGACAAAAGGGGTGGTATTTACTATTCCCACTCCAATCTAAACCATTTAGCAAAATGTGTTGGACATCAAAGGGGTAACATTTACTATTGCCACTCCAATCAAACCATTTCGGGGAAAACTATTGGACACTAAAGTGGGAACATTTACTATTCACAATCTAAGGCATTTACAGGAAGGTTTTATACACTAAAGGGGCCACAATTACTATTCCCACACCAGTCAAAGCCATTTAGGGGTAAGTGTTGGACACTAAAGTGGTAACATTTACTATTTTCACTCCAATCTAAGCCATCTACAGGAAAGGGTTAGACACTAAAGGGCTTAATTTACTATTGCCACTCCAATCTAAACCATTTAGGGGAAGGTGTCAGACACTACAGGGTTGACATTTACTAATCACACACCAGTCAAAGCCATTTAGAGGAAGGTGTTGGACACTAAAATGGTAACGTTTACTGTTGTCCTTCCAAAAATTAAACCGTTTAGGGTAATGTTTTGCTGACTCAAGCAATCAGATTTACTATTCCTATTAAAATCGAAGCCATTTAGGGGAAGGTGTTGGATAGTAAAGTGGTCACATTTACTATTCTTACTCCAACCTAAACCATTTAAGAGAACGTTTTGGAAATGTAAGCATTTGCATTTACTATTTCCACTCCAATCTAAACTATTTAGGGGACGTTTTTGGACACTAAAATGGTCACCATTACCTATACTCAGTCCAATCTAAATTAATTCTTTGAATGTCCTGAACTCACAAATTATTATATTATATATATTTATCACTCCCAATTGTTTGTAATAATGTTAACTAAATAAAGTTGGCTAAAATATTTATAAAAATTCATAAATATTTTATATAACAAAATATACATTTTAGAAGCGTGGTCAGGGCGGCCTAGATGGTGGACACATTTGAGAAACATTCACCGGACCTCCTCTGCCATCAGCTCCTACCCATAAATTCTAGACTTGTTGTTCCCAAACAGCGCTCCCCAAAACCTGAGAAGGGGGCTGGGTGAGAAAGGATCGACCGACTTGGCTGGGCTTAGCAGTGGAGGAAAAGTGTGCAGTGGCCATGGCCTGGACAAGATAACAGTGTTGCCGCGTGGAGACCCCAACGAGTGAGGACTCTGGATTCCGGTTCCATCAGAGGTGTGAGCACCATGGGCTCGGAGGTCCATGGGGGAGGGCTGCCTGGCTGGCTCCCACCCCAGGGCTGTTTGTGAATGAGCCAGCCACGCCTGGAGCCATAGACCGGTGGGCACCCAGACCTGTTCCTCCCTCTGTGTGGCCTGGATTCGCATTGAGGGAGATGGGCAGCAGCAGCTTGGCCCCAGTTGCTCATGCTGCCTTGGGGAGCTGCTGAGATGTGCAGGCTTGGGGGCCCTTTGACTCCTCCTGGTGGGGTAGTGTGGGCTGCAGGGAAGCCACAGTGGAACCAGCGGCAAAGAGCCCCCCTCCCGGCCAGCGTGACTCGTTTTTTCCAGCGTGCACCTCCTCCGGCAGAGCCTGCGGGGACTGAGAAGGATGCACACATCCGTAAAATAACCTGCAACACTGAGCCTAGGCTGATTGTGCTGCCTCTGGGGGCGGCACAATGGGACGGACATCATCTCCCTTCTGTTTCCAGCATTGCGAGGCCTGCCAAGCTCTAGTTGCCCACTTAGGATCTGACCATATCTGCCAGAAACATCCAGCTGCTCATGCTGCCGCCTCCTCGACAACCCGTGTGGGGGACAGGCAGAGACTGGGCTGAGCGGTGGAGCCACCACCCTATCTTTACTCTCTAATCCTAGACAGATGAGCGTCGAACACAACAGCTGTGGATACCTGGCTGCATGTGCTGTCTCTCATCTCCCCTCCTGAGTAGGACAAGCGTGCCACCAACAATGTCTTCTGCTGGTCCCTGCCACGGCTGCCTGCCCCCTTGTCCTACACGTGCACTAGGCCCCCAGGGTCTTGGGGCCAGGCCGGGAGGCCGGTGGAGCGAACCCTCATAAGCACTAATTCAACTTCCTTGAGAATGAGACTGATTCCTGCCCTTCTACCATGGATTAGGATAAAGGCCTGCAGGTGATCCAACTCTCCCAAGCCACGGGAGAATCCAAAATAGGGGAGGTGAAGGTGGATGTCTCACTCGTGAGCCAGGACTTGCGCTATGTGGTGACAAGGGTGACGGAAGTAGACGATTGCGTGTCAACGCTCGAAAACTAAGTGGCATCCATGAAATCAGCGGTCACTAAACTCACTAGTACTAAACTCTCGAAGTCCTCGCAGAGGACGCCAAGAACAGATCGAGTAGAAATAAGCTCCATGTTGTGGGTTTCATGGAGGATGTTAAAGCCAATGACCCCAAAGCATTTCTAAAGAAATGGCTGTGGTCGTGGCCGTGGGTACTGGGGGACCAACTCTCAAAATGGCTTGTGTTCGAATGTGCACACCGCTCCTTGGTGCAGCGGCCACCACCTAGGGCCCACCACGCCCATTGATATCGAGAATGCTTAACTATAGGGACAGGGATGTGGTCCTACGGGCAGCGCGTGATGCAGGGGATATAGAGTACCATTTCTCCTGCATTATGATATTGCCAGACAATACACAAGCCGTCCAGCACCAACGGAGGTCGTTTGAGGAAGTCAAGCAGAAGCTCAGGGCCATGAACCTGTTCTACATGCTAATATTTCCAGCCCACCTCAAAGAACTCTTTCAGGAATGCTCCTATTTCTTTGACAGCCCTAAAATGGCATGGGACTGGGTCATCAAGAAGAAAGACCTGGGGGGCATGCACATATAGGTGGAAGCACCTTCCGACCGCACTGCGGCCCCACGACCCCAAGGTCTATTATCCCTGTTGCCGAAACAGGTCTTGCCGGGGAGAAGACCACGCTCGGCCTCATGAGACTCCCTTGTATTTGTAATTTCAGTCACAAGCAGAGAGCCCCCGAGGATGTCCCTACTCAGCAGGGACTGGCCTCTCCAGAGCTGGTACTTCCTGAGGATGTCACGGACTCTGACCCACTTGCTGAACGATTTGCTCACTGTACACTGTTCTGCCTTTAATTGACTCATTGTCAAATGATCCTTCCGCAAGAGGAGATCCATTTCTTATGCTGGATATTTTGTTTGCTTTAAATATACTTAAGGGCTAGTTTGATAAGCCTGTTCGGGTTGACAAATATTTCTGGGATGGAAGTGTGGGGTAAGGAGATGTTGAAGGTGGTTAATTTGTTGGAGGTGGTACCTCCGATTTTCTGTTCTGTTTTCCTTCTGTCAGCCAGCCTTAGACACCATGACTTGCAAAACACACCTCATACAGCCTTGAAGTTTGGCACTTAACTCACTCCTGGTCTGACAGACCAAACACAGGGACTTTCAGACCCCTTCACCATGGCACTTAAGTCAGTATGTCCTTCTCCTTTATGTCTTGGAACGCCAAAGGATTCTTTACCCGTATTAAGCGGGCCGCAATACTGCACTACTCCAAATGCACCCAACCCTTTGTCTTCATGCTCCACCTGCTGGCTTTGGGCTGTCCGTTCCTCCGCAGGTATGGCATGACCGAGTCTACTGCTCCGGGTGCACCAGGGGCTCCAGGGGGTTGGCCATAATCCTCTACTGGCCCTTTCCCCTGAAGGTGAGCAGATGCCCAGGTTTGTTTTGTGGGCATAGAGGGACTGCTAGAAGGGAAGCAGCGTAACTTCCTCAGTGTTTGTCTCACCGCAGTTGGCCCCTCCACCCTCAATGCAATAGAAATGACTATCCTATCCCTCCCCTTGGCACAATTAAATCAGTGGGGACTTCAACACCCCCTCCTATACCCTGATAGGATGCCTCTGGCCCCTCTAAAGGGTACTGCCAACAACGGGCCTCACAACTCCGTGGGTACACTGGGGCTCTGCGACATCTGGAGATGGCACCCCGAAGTCACAGGGTATACACACACCTCTGCAGCACACAAATCCCAATCCTCAACCTAGTTTTGCTCCCAGCAGCTGATGTCCTACAGATACACATGACCACAATCCACCCTCTGGGCATATCGGACCACTCCCCTGTGTTTCTCCGTTTTTTCCCACAGGCTCTGAACCCATTTGGCACCTTAACGCCTGCCACCTTATGGAACTCCAGTGTGAGGACTTCCTAGCCACTGAGATCGACGACTACTTTCAGACCAACCAGGGCTCAGTTAAGTCGCCGTTCGCTTTATTGGAGGCAGGCAAAGCCACCATAAGAGGTATGGCAAAGTTGTACATTAGATGACAAGAGAAGGTCAAGTACCAACTCATTACGTCCCTTGAAACACAAATCACAAACTAGAACAGGAAGCCCTGAGAGACGATTCGAAGGACTCCTAAAGTCAGCTGATTCTTGCTCGTGCCTCCTTAAAACAGGCGCCTCTTGATGAGGCCCGCCAATGCTGAGGCGCATCATCCAGAAGGGTGTACAAATGCGGTGACTAAAATGGGAAGTCGCTCTACTGGTTTGCCACCAGGGACCTGGCGTCCAGAGCGGTCCCAGTGGTGCGGACTCAATGGTCCGAGAGGTGCATGCATCAGCGGTGACCATTGTGATGTTTGAGGACTATTATCAGGAGCTATACGCCCGTACCCCACGCCCATTGACCGAACAGACCAAACCTCTCTTGTCAGAGATCCTCTCCCGACCCTAGCCAACCCTTCAAGGTTGACATTATAAGCTGCTCTAATGGCTGAGGAAATTGAATTGGACGCCATGGCGATAAAGCAGGGAAAAAGGCCGGGCCCCAGGTGACTTCCCTCCATAATGCTACTGCAAAATCTATGCTTCTCGCTTTCCGCACCTACTGCCACTATATCAGGGGGCTGATGAGAAGGGGGCCTTTCAACCGTAGCTAGACTCAGCGACCATAGTGGTTATTCCCAAGTCGAACCACTCTGAACCCCGTTGCGAGGATTTTCATCCCATATCCTTGATAAATATGGATTTTAAAATTCTCACAAAGCTTTTTGCTCTCTCTACCTCACACAGGTCATTGGGGCCCTTATCCACCCGAACCAATGTGGCTTCATGCCAGGCAGTAGTACCCGTCACTGCATCTTTTGAGCACATATATTATTAGCCCAAGCCTAAGAAATCCGAGACCCTTGCGCTCTGCTACTACCTGACTTTGAGAAGGCATTTGATTCAATAGCTTATTCCTTCCTAGATGGGAAGCTTGAGCGCATGAAGTTTGGCCCAGAGTTCCATTCTTCTATACTACTTCTGTACGCACATCCAACACCCCGAGTCTGGGTGAATAGGGTTCTATCCGAGCCCTTTCGCATTCGTAGGGGGACTCGCTAAGGCTGTCCTCTTGAGTCTTTCCTATTCGCCCTAGCGATAGAGTCGCTAGCATAGCTGGTTAGCTGCGATGCTCAGGTAACTGGCTGGGATTGGGGTGACGGACTAGTAGACAAAATTGCATTCTAGTGTTCCTCGCAAACTTTTTGGGACCCAAATCCCTAAGGTTGCTGAGCGTCTATGAGTAGGCCTCAGGCCTCTGCGTGAACCAAAGAAATCTTTACTAGTGTTGATCCACAGTGACTCTGAGTCTACCTCCTGGCAAGGATCCATACCAATTCGACACCTGAGCTTTAGGTACTTAAGGGTCACAATAGCCCTGGAATCTGAACTCATATGGTACCTTAATCTAACCCCGCTTCTCACCAAAATGAAACAAAGCCTTTTGTGGTGGACCACCTTGCCGCTTAATGTGCTTGGCCAGGTGTCCCTTTTCAAACTGATGATCTTACCTCGTTTCCTGTACATTTTGCAAAACATTCTACTGCCATTCCTGGACTCATCGTTTGTTAATGTAGCCTCCAAAGTCTGCACTATTCTTTGGGCTAACAAGCCTCCCCCCCTCCACATGACCATGACCAAATGCCGCCTCTCAACCTATGACGGGGAGATGGCGATGGCTGACATACAACTATATTTTGTGCATCCCAGGTGCTGGTGGTGAACAAATGACTTTGTGGAGGATGTCAGGACCCAGCCTTTTGGGTGGAACTCTCCCTCATTAGGCTGGACAGGCTGATGGGTCTTTAATACGGGGACCCGATCCGGAGGAATCTCCCTGAAATAACCAACATGGTGTTCTTGACATTGAGGACGTTGCTGTGTGCCATGAGGTGTGAGGGCAAGCTGACCCAACAGACTACCCTATGGGAAAGTCACTATCGCGGACACATCCCCCAATAAGAAGCGTTCACCTAATAGGATAGGATTGGGATTTCCATGCTGGGTGACGTCTGGCAGGGTAGCCACATGCGCTTATTCCAAGAAATGCAGACCAACTTCAGGGTTTTCAAGACCCAGTTTCACCAATGCCTTCAGATCCAGAACGCATTAGCTAAACTCAAAACAGTTCTGGTGAACCTTTCCGAACACAATTCTCTTGTGGCCAAACACCTCATGGGAAACATTGCAAAGATAGAATCTCCCACGTTTACCGGACGCTAGTACTTAATGCACCTGAGCCACTGGAACCCCTTAGGCAGAGAAACCAACTGGACGAAGTGGACTGGAGGGAGGCGTGTATGGTTCCGTGAGAGCTGGCTATAACCTCCTGCATTTGGCTAATCCAACCCCTCCACGACTCAGATCCTACTCTCCGATGCCTATGGTGGCCAGGCGGCGTCGCAAGCCCAAATTGCCCACGTTGTGGCGGGCCTGACGCCCATTTCTTCCATGTGGTCTGGCAATGCCCTATAATTGAGACCTTCTGGAGTCATGTTGGGAATACCCTCACAGGAGTCCTGGGAAACCCTATACCGTTGACAGGTAAGATCACCTTATTAGGCATCCTAGAAGACCTTGGTGGCCAAGAGAGACATAGAACGTGCATGGAATTGCCCGCAGCCCGCTGCACTGGCCGCTTGGCGATGGAGAGTAGACTGGTGAGCACAATAGGAACACCTAATTTATGCAGCTAGAGGATACCTACAAAAACACACAAAAATATGGGGCAAATGGAGGGAGTTTTACATGTTGGGGCTTAGGTTGACAAATGTTTGAGATAATGCTCTGTATCTAGCTGTTGATACAACTATACGATTTGTCTGGGGACTTGTGGCTGGTGACAAAATATATTTGTTTTAACTACTAAACCCAAATAAAATAGGTTATTAAAAAAATATATACATTTAAAAGTTAAAAAACATACATTAATATTAAATTATGTAATAACAATACTATTTAATAAATGTAATTAATATATTTTGCATCACACTTTTTAAGGAGAAATAGTACATTAAACACAACAAATGACTAAATATAAAAACAAAATACACAACTAAAAATGAAATTATACAAAACTATGAATTAAAAACAAAATAACAATATTAAAACTATACATTACACAAACAGTTGTATGGTTAATTTACATTTACTACAACAAACTTAAAAGCAAAATTAATCAAAGAAACGTATCATTTATCTGTTTTTAAATCAAATATAAAACTTTATAATTAAAACTTAATAAATAATGAAATAACTATAAATTATTAATTATATAAAAGACATTTCTAATTTTCTTACAACTAATATATTTCTAAATAAAAATTAATTTACTAATTAGCTTTTTTACACAATTAAAAATAAATATAAAAATTAAATAAGTATTACGACTGAATACAATAAATAAAATGAAACATTAAACAATACATTTAAAATTTCTAGCAAAATATATTACAAATTTCATATAAGAATTTCGTAAAAAAAGAAAATCAAATATTTCAAAATATTTTTTAAAAATTCAAAATAAATTGTTTTTTAATATTTTCCAATAAACTATATATTGCATTTTTCAAAACAAATATTAAACTGGAAAAATAATCTGTGTAGCCAACACATTTTTAATTGAAAAAAACTTTTTTCTAAATATTTTAACAAATATTTTCTCATAGCATATTAAATTTAAAATTGCATATTAAATCATATCACTCAAACAGCAAATTCAACATAAAACATTTAAAACTTATGAAAATAAAAAAATACTCAAATAATACTTCAAAAATTAATTATATTTACAAAATATATTAAATAAATTAGAAACAAAACATTAACAAAAATGAACATGCAACACTAAATAATTAATAAAATAACCATTAAAACAATATTATGTACAACAATTTACAAGACAATAATTTACAACAATATTAAAAACAACACTTAAAATGATATTCTTACCTTCGATATTTCTGTCCGTCATATTTTTGACATCACAATATTCTTGATTTTTATTCGATATGGATCAGCCATGTCAGCTCTCTTAATGCGCAGTGTTTCCTTTGAATGGTTGCTGCCACATTATTAGTAAGTTTCCTTTTGATTCAAGTTTATCACTACTTGATTGGTCTCAGTATGTTACACTATACTGATAGCGATTTATCATGCCCTCTCTGTTTTCTCCAATTTATGAAGTCATCGATTGCAAAGAGGTGAGCCTTTGCAATTCACCACTCGGAAACTTGTCTCCCCTTTTTTACGAACTAGTAATATCTCTATATTAAGATCAGGGTTCCTTTTCTTACAAAACTTGCACCCTATGGTTCAGTTTTAAAGTCTACAGGTTAGTATGCAGCATGATATGGTTGCATACTACCTCTTTTTTCTCTTTTCTTTTTTTCGGTCTTTAGACCACAGAGCATGGTTCTAACCTTGGTTATTGTATCAGCGGCTCTGGTTCCACTTCTTTCACATTTTACCTCATTGTTTGAGGTCTCTGATGTGTTTTTCAGTGATGAGTTTTCAAGACTATCATGATTGGTGAACTATATTTCAGACAGGTATAATTCTTTATCAAATCTGACACTATTGCTATTTTCTAATGTTTTAATCACTTGTAGTGGGGTCATTCATGTATCTCCATTAATCGTATTGGTCCTGAAGATTGTCTTGTGGATTGATAACGTTTGAGACCGAAACGTCGCCGACCATGTCATCTCTGTTGTAAATACCTCAACCTGTGCAAGTTTTGTCTTGATGAAAAAACTGACATTTACATGGTTTCACTTGAGACTGGGTTTTTCATGCATTGGCAGACGAAAACATTGAACGGTGTAGCTTTATTTGGATAACACATTGTCAATGTATAGTTGGACTTAATTTGTATTGAACCCCAATATTTTTTGTTCTTGAATACAATTTGTATGGATTTAATTATGTCACACGCCTGTCTGTGTTATTTTTTACTGAATTTCCATTGTCAAATTGTTTTGTGTAAATACCACTAATTAATTTACAATGCCACAATAGGACATTCCAAACCTATCAAAACTCTGAAATTCTTGTGTTTTTGAATGACTCCATTGTCGGCAATTTACCTCATTATAGTTTGATACCCAAGCTCACAAGGGATTATCAGGTTGCCCTTTTGTTTGAAATACTCATTTCACATGTGCCACTTTCATCCAAACCTAGCTTGTTAGCCACCTTTCCTTAGATTTCTGTCTGATGATGAGCATGGGTTTAAAAATGCAAAGCTTCAAAGTGTGTTGCATACAAAATGGCTGAAGGCGTCAAATATGGCACGGATTAGATGAGGGCTGTTTATCCCTTCACTGAAATTCCGTTTTGGCGGCTGGCCAGGGTGTCCCGGTTTTGCGCCCTACTCTTGTTCTGTTGTTGCATGTACTACACTTCTTTTATATTGGGTAACTTACGTATGTGCTGTCTCTATTTTACATGTTTTTTGCAAAGGAGGGCCCACACATCTGTGCTGTACCTGATGCGTAACAGAGGTATACACGGCTGTTTCCCATGCTATGCCTGTTTTATGTAATATGATGGAGCCTACATAGCAGCTTTCTGTGCTATGTTTTTTAGAGAGTAGCTTGCAGTGCTGCTTCTTGTATTACACCGGTTTGTGTAAGGGAGGGGGCACAGCCATGGTATGTATGTTTTGTGATGGAGGCTTGCACTGCCACTGCCCCTGCTGACCCTATATTTTTTGACAGACAGTGCCTGGACACCAGCATTCCACACTCTAGAGGGAAGCCTGCACTGTTACTGCACATGCTGTTCATGTTTAACATGAGGAAGGCCTGCACAGCTGCTTTCCGTGCTGTACCTGGTATAAGAGGGAGGCCTGCACTGCAAATTTTTCCCTTTTGTGTAGGGAGGCCTAAAAAGCCATGTCATTCATGTTTTGTAATTGAGACTTACACAACCACTTCCGGTGGTGTACGTGTTTCTTTTTGTGATGCGACTAGCACAGCTGCTTTCTGTGCTGTCTGTTTTGTGAAGGGTACTTGCACTGCGACTTGCCGTGCATGTACCTATTTTGCGTGAAGGAGGCTAGCTCAGATGCTCTCCATGCTCTACCTTTTTGTGAGGGAGGTTTGCACCACTGTTGACATGCTGTGCCAATTTTGCACAAGGAAGGCTTGCGCAGCTGATTTCCTAGCAGCATTTGTTTTGAGAAGGATGCTAACTCTGCTGCTTTCTTGGCGGCTTCTGTTTTGTATATTGTTGTCTTCACAGCTGCTGCCCATGTTGTTTCTTGTCTGTGTGAAAAGCTTGAACTCGCGTTGTCCATGCTGTGCCTGTAGTCCCATTATTGGCAACACACCCCACCCACACCACAACAGAGTATGCATGCATAAATAAATACACAACACAACTTTTGTTTGGGAAAATTATTGCTGCAGGTTTATTCCATACAAAAGTATGCAATATGGTGGGTTATCTTACGGGCGATCCAAGGGCAGGCAGCTGTACCAACCTATGCTGCCCTGCCCGCCTGATGAGCCAAGCACTGTGGAGAAACCAATCAGCGCTACCCTTATGGGGGTGATCCCCTTACTGGATCACGTGACACATTGGTCCCTTATTACTCACGCCCCTTTCAGGGCGGAGCGTAGCAAGGCAAGCCCTGTAACTCCGCCTGCAACGACAAAGAAAACATTACAACGTTCTATGTACTTCGCCTGCCAACCCCACGCCGGGTAAGCGGTAGGGTGGGAGACGGCGTGTATGGCGCAAAGAGGACGCCAAGATGGCCGGGGGAGGCATAAATACCTCCCCACCTCCTCTGCGTGCCGGAAGTGACGCGTCTGGTAAGGGGACTCCTCCTCGAGTCCCGCATTATTAGTGGGGGTGGGGAAGTGCCCAAATGGCACTAAAGGGGCCGCCTGTTTAGGGTGGCCCCCTGCGGGGGCCGCGGGCAGCCGCATAGTCCCATTATTGGCAACACACCCCACCCACACCACAACAGAGTATGCATGCATAAATAAATACACAACACAACTTTTGTTTGGGAAAATTATTGCTGCAGGTTTATTCCATACAAAAGTATGCAATATGGTGGGTTATCTTACGGGCGATCCAAGGGCAGGCAGCTGTACCAACCTATGCTGCCCTGCCCGCCTGATGAGCCAAGCACTGTGGAGAAACCAATCAGCGCTACCCTTATGGGGGTGATCTCCTTACTGGATCACGTGACACATTGGTCCCTTATTACTCACGCCCCTTTCAGGGCGGAGCGTAGCAAGGCAAGCCCCCGGTTGTTCAGGCCCACAACCGCCCGAAGGACTAACGGGGCACCGACGTAATTACTCCAGGACTCTCCCCTGAGGCTCCTGGGATTTGGCTCTGGCACCCCTATTGTGCTCTTGCAGAGGAACCCTTCTGTACCCATATGCTTCCAGATCGCCCTGTAACTCCACCAAAGCTCTGGAGGCGGCCACCGTCGCCTAAAGAGCCCCCCACCAAAACAGTTCCTTTCTCACTGCAACCTGCAATTTCCCGGGCCTCCTTCAGGTCCAGTAGGGACAGATCCAAGCCCACCTGTGCCAAGTGCACCCCAACTTTGTCAAAATAACCTTTGGTGTTCGCCCGGCATAGCTCATGCCTGATGAAGCCAAAGCCCCTTGCTCTGCGAACTTGCGCATGGAGCGGTTTATCCTTCTCTGGGAATGTACCAGTGCCTCGCATGACCTGCAAGGATGTGATGGTCTCCCAGGAGGGAGCTCTACTCTTAAACATCGCTATATTACCCTTCAAGCTGATGTGGCTCCCACCTCCTGCAACCTGTAGTTGCAATCCTTCTAGCATTTTGTGCTCCCTAACACCTGTTTCCCCAATTCATGGAACAGCAGCACACTTGCTTCGAAGACCGCTTCCACAACCAGGCAATATACTCTGGCTATGCGGGCGGGGCATTTCATGCTTAACTGAAGCAACCCATAACCTGCCCTGGGAGCAGAGTGCACCCTCTTTGTTGAAGTTGACCAGACATGTTGCACCGTCCTTTGTGATTAATAAACCATGGCGAACAGGACTGTTCGCATAGCGCACACTAATGCAGTCACAGCAACCATTTGAAGTGACAACTTACGCCACCTACCAGGCTTGCTTAACTAAAGCTCGATGACAGATACACACATACCTGCTAACCAGCTGTGACCCTTGATGCTCAACCCAGCTAATGACCTAGTACTTTGTTATTCCAGGGAATATTGCCCTCCACAAGATCAAGCCGCACATGAGCATATGGCCTTCACCTACTGGGCCGAGGTGCAGTGTGTGCTCTGGAATTGTCAGCGATGGTGCTCCAAACACATTTCAAGCCGCTATTGGAGCCACGGAACACATTCTGGCCTAACCAACTGACGCATGCCACCTGGCTAACTTGCCGCTGCGAGATTTTGCTCTTAACACCAACCTCTTGCGGTTACCGGTGCACATAGTCTATAGGTCTTGCCCCCACTCTATTTATGCCGATACCTGCAATGTACCCTTCTGCCCCTGTATGGGCGGGAAAATACCCGTAACATTGCAAATCCCACTGCACTCACATTCTCGCGCAGTCCGGTGGGGGAGAGAGGTCCTTAGAATTGGTTCTGCTATCTTGCCTGGCCTCCTAGCCCGCAAGCACCCTCGTCTGACAGCACACTATCTGCTGTGTCGCCCGTGCAATGTCCGCACCCTGGCGCAGGACGTCCCGTTCGACACCTCTGCTAACAGACTGCCTTCAGTGAAGCTGGAGTGAACGGTTGTATGTTGTGCATCTGACCATAAGAACCTTGGTTTGCTTTGGGAGGGATCAATTTGTTGCACTCAAAATAGTGGCAATGTGCAGTTCTTTTGCATTCTACACTGCAGGGTGTGCCTGGACGATCCTAGACACCCCCTGTGTGCCAACCCGCTTTGACACAAGATGCAAGGCACTACACCCGGTACACTTGGTTATCCCGGACTTAATTGCCCTCCACCGAAATCCGTGTGTAAAGGTAGCTGGTCCCTGATTTAATTCCTAATAGTCTATGTGTCATGCCATGCTCCTTTTTATTCCTTTTTCAAAGCAGTAAACCCGCTCACACACGAGACCTGCTAGTAGCAAGTTTAGTATAACCTGTACATGGAATTTAAATTCCCCTGACAACTGCACAGAGGGCAAGCCACACTCACTGCTACTGGTGTCTGACTAATCGGCCCTTGGAGGCCGTAGCAATACTGCCCGGTCAGCAAGTACGCCCACTGTACAGTTGTAATTTAGTAACTCCTGGCGCTGACAACCGCAGGTGCCTAATACCGGGCTGTGTGTATGCGGCCCAGGAACCTAAGCAATAGGCTTGGTGTGGATGGGTTGTTAACAATGCCTGGCAATAAGTGTAATACCTTTGACAAACCTCTCCTGACTGGCATCTATGTCATTCTTAAACATATTTACGGTTTTGCCACATGGCACCCTTCTGGTTGGTGATACGGAACCTCCTACCCAGCATAAGCGGACAGTCTCGCGTTGCCGTCACACCACCTGTGTATCTTGAATCACCCTCCTGTGTCACCTAACCTCGGTTCTAGAGTGCCCTTAATCAGCGCCGTTGACCAGACACTTTCACAGGCCTCTTTGATTGCTAGACCCTGGTGAACACATTGATGGTGTCAATTCTGGTTTGAAACAATATATGCATTGTGCCCTCTATTGGAGACAACTCACCCCTTCGTGGAGTGACAACTACACATGTGCCTACACAAGTCACCCAACAGACAAGTTGGCCCTGACTACTTTGTGTTCTGGTGCCAGATTTGGAAAGAGCCTTGCCTTCACTTGCTGCCCCCTGGGAAACACACAATGCCCGTGCTCTGGCTGCAACTCGGTGATGCCCTCGTGTAGCATCGAACCCCTGGTCAAATAAGAGTGCCAACTCCAACTAATTAAACCTACACCTTGACCATGGGTGGAGTCTAGCTCTCCCCAAACTTCTGCTGTTGTAACCCACGGTCACGCCTCCTGTCAGTTCAATTTAGTAATTCATGGCACTGACCACCACAAGGGCCTACTACTGGGCTGTGTAAGTGCGGCCCAGGGTGACCTTAAACAATCGGCTTGGTGTGGATGGGTGCTAACATTACCTGGCTGAAGTGCAATCCCTTTGACAATCACTCCTGCCAAGATGTGCCAATGCAGGTAGAAGCAAGAGTTATCCAGCCCACCTTACTTCCTGTCCCAGTTATCTGAGTAAATTTGTGAAAGTTGCACATTTGAACTGGTAGCGGATACTGTTACTTACGCCTGCAAATGCTCTGCTCAGAGCAGCCCGCTAGACAATGGCTTCCATTGAAAGGCGGTGCCAACAGACCTCCTAGCACTTAAGGCGGTACCTCTGAGTAGGGCTCTAATCTAACAAGTGCATCGGATACCGCCTCTGGCTGTAAGCCGCTCAGTGCTACTGATGCCTTGGCGCTTCCTGCCCCACAGCCAGCTCACCCTGATACAATCCGCTTGTGACTGGGACTCAACAGTGCGGCGAAAGCACGAGACATCCTAGCCTGACCTTAGCTCTTCACCAGGCTCCCACGCAAGAGCCATCCACAACCTTGTGGCCTAAAACATTCGCCCTGTGGGGCGGTTGCGAATTGACTGCAAACCACTCCTAGGCATTCTCTACCCATGTTGTAAATGGAGTTTCTGGTTGGCTAGGGTATGCACCTAAGCCTGGCCGAACCCACCTCTCTAGTCGGGAGAAGGGAGCACACACTTAGGCTGACACCTGCCCACCCCCTAGGTGGCTAGGCAGAGACTTTGGCTATCCCAGAGGCAGTGTAAAAGTAATGTGGCAACCGCACTCCCACAGTGGCACACTAAAGAAGAGACTCCATACCAGTTTATTTTAATTACCCTTCGTATTGGCCACACAAGAGGGACTTAGTACTATCTGCCCCTATTACCCTGTGCTACCAAACCTCATCATGACATCACAGGGATTACATAACTCACTAGGTCAATCAGGCCACCGTCCTACAGCTCAGGCGTGAGAAAAGTCTTTCTAACGTAGCCAACCGACGGTTTATACGCAAGTGACTGCCCCCTTTATGGACGACCAAACCAAGGGTGAAGCAATGAGATCATGAGGCTTTAAGCAACGGGTGTCTTTGTGTACTGGAAACATTAATTAACCACGCACAGAACCATGGACATCCCCTTAAATGCGAGTCACCAGATCGTCAAAGAAATATTGATGGATTTGAGACATAGGCGCCACCCAAACTACTGAATTAAAATTGGCGAGAATAGTTCTTTGAAAGAAAAGCATTTGAATGAATCGCTCAGCAAGATCAAAGGCATATCAAACCGCTTTGGTCTACCTTGCTGAGAAGGATGGAGCGATGCCCATTATTGGTATTAGTGAATGAAGGCATTATTCATTCATGTGCAGCCAAAGAGAGAAACACTGCCCCCAAGTGGCCTTCCCACTTTATGGCACCCTGGCCGTACGAATTGGTTTAACGCACCAATAATCAACCCCAAACTGATATACTGTTTTGCCCCACCCAGGGCACCCTATCCAGTTACTGCCAAGGCAGACGCCCCGCAACGCAAAATTGAAATCAAGTCTGTGATGTCATAGTCGCTACCTCTGGCATATTCTCATAAGTCGCCATATATGACTGACACCGCACTCATCCTATGCTTTGTGTGATCTTGGCCCACTTTAGTGTGAGCAGAGCCCCACGATGCATACTTGGCTTCATGGTCGATAATGCACACGTAAACTACCCTCGCTGCTCCCTGCCGCTGGGTCATCCTACCCTATGGTGCCCTTCAGAAAGACCAAGGAACATTATATCATCCTCAACACTTAAGCTGAAATCTTTGCTTAGACAAGGTGCTAAAAGCGATGTGTACACCTTCCACCTGGTCCCGGACACAGCGGTGAAGAGTTCCAGAAGGACCTGGCCAATATAAAAGACACCAACAGAGCTGAGGGAGCCCTGAGCAAGCTTCAAGGATTGTTTAAGAGCTAAAACTAATCTGCAGGGCTATCCAGCTTGCTCAGGCAATGACTATGGCATTCAGACCAGCCACCGTCACACCGCGCATTTACTAGGTATTCCGCTCCCTGAAAAGCCTGACATATCCGCCATTCATAGCGTTAATCTAACGCGCATTGAGAATTACATATTAATTATACAAATGTAACGTGTATGTGAATGCAAAGGTATTGAAACGCTATGCATGAGCGCCAGTTACATTACATATTCAGCACGTCATTGCATTCCTATATTTACCACAAAAGGAGCACTACCTACAACAAGCCCATCAATTGGCTAATCAGTGCTTCTATTTGCATAAGGTGAAATACGCCACAATTATAGCTCAGTTGCATAGTGTTAGAAATGGGGGTCTGATGCCAGGTCTAACACCTAGCCAACCAAGAGCTAGCCGCCCCCATCCATAGCTGCCCAGGTTTCAGATTGCTATGTGTGACATTTTCATCATTTCAGTGCAACTGTGAGTGACATTCCAAAGACTATGAATGACACTTTCTTGCGAGCAAAATCAAACAATGATACGGTGCATATCCAACCTACCCATGCCAGCTACCCCCTGCACATTTCAGAACAAGGTAGTCGACAGAACACTATGAAGGGGTATTCAGTGATGAAATGTGTTGTGGAGTTCATCAACACTATCGAAAACTTTATTCGAGTATAATGTTAACGTGGGCCTCAGACTCACCATCATACATCACCGACGACCTATGCTGCCACCGGGCTCAAGACACCCCACAACACAAAGCAGGGGGACAACAACGTATCCAGCGAGACCAGGGACCGCAAGGGCACCCGCGACATGACCCGACGGCGTGACCAGGAGGAAACAAAGGGGGAGGGGGGCGACGTTTTTGGGGAGCACGCACGAGTAAGCGCTCCCCACCCCATGGCGGCGCAACTTGCCCGAGCCATGCTGATTGCTTTTGTGGAACATGTGCCTGCGTCTCTGTCCTGCAGCAGCGGGTGATTCCAGCCTCCCACGTGTCCCCGGGCCCTCCCCTAGGCATTCGCCTGTGTAGTGCCTGGTACATTGAGAGGACTATTCAAGGGCAGCCACTTCACAAAACACACCAGGCGGCGTGCCCGGCGCAAACCTGGACCGAAATGGTGGCAAACCCAAATGCTGACGTAGGGTCAGCTCCAAATAATTTACCCACACCACATCCGCGGAAAACGCGCCACAGGACCTCCAACAACAAACCCCACATGCAACCGCTATGCTCAGGGTAAATGCCATCCCAGCCAAACCAATGGCTGCACGCAAAAGCACGGTCACCGCCGCACATCACCCCCATACCCACTGCACAAGACCCAGCCCGACATGAGCCCATGGGGACAGCCCACACGGGCAACACGACCCGCAGCGCAAAGGAACAGCGAAAGGACTCGAGGACAAACCCACTGCACAACAGGCCAAGGCCCGAAGGAGCACGTGGGGACAGGCCACAGCGGCGACGCCACCCACAGGGCAAATGCAGAAAGCCGGGCAAGAGGAAAACTAGCAGCAAGGGACAGCCCTGCCTGGGGTGACACGAACCGGCTGCAAAAGCAGCAGCACTGCAGGAGCCGCACACGAGCAGCAGGAACATCCAGCCCGTCCGCTTCAATCCCACACTCGGCGGCCGAGCAAAGGTGGCGGAAACAGCCAGCAGCGGACATCAGGATGAGTGACACTAAATCCTGAGAGGCAAAAGAAGCAGCGGCCCCACATGGGAATGGCCCCCGCACAAACAACCCACCGAGACCCCAGACGGCAGAGCCGAGAGCCACAACGTGCCGCTGCACCGGGTTCCCGAGAAGAAAGTCAGACACGCACAACCCGCTCGCAAATCCCCCCACAACAACGGAAGCCAGCGGAAACGTCCTGGGCCCCCACAAGAGGAGGGGCGCCGGTCTCGCAGGGAAACAAATGCACTGTAAGGTCAGCATGCATGAGCTCGCCGGGCATTGCAAGCACATGGTTTGCTGGGGCGGAGGCGGCCCGGCCGGCGCCACGAAGGGAGGGGGCATGCACTCGTGGCACCTTCCCCCACGCCTGCAACCGGCGCCCGCGCACCAGTCTGCCGCCGCCCCAGCGTGCCAACCACCGAGGCGGGTCACCATGGCTCCCGCGGTGACAAGGAGGGCCCACCCGCTCCCGTGGCATCCTCCCCGTGACCCACCAATGGGGTCCAGTGACGCCGCACAACCTAGCCGCGGGCCCATAGATCCCGCGACAGAGACAAAGACACCTCCGGCGGCCACAGCCCATGGGCCGCGCCCTCTGCCCCTGTCTAGCTCCGCCCGCGCTACCAAGGCCGCTCCGGCATCCCAAAACCCCGTTGGGCCCAGGAACACCCAGGCCACAGGCCCGCATCCTGCAGCCCTCTCGCCCCCAAACAGCAGGGAAAACAGCACGTCCATGCGGCGGCCGTTGGCACCGCCCCGGTCCCAACACAAATCGAAACCGGGACAGCCTCAACCCCATACCAGGCAACAACCAAGCAGTCAGAGCCACCGGTGTCCATTAAAGGGGAATCAAGGGAAGGGAGGCCACTCGGTCCCCACACGTCCTCTCCAGCTAGCGGGCAAGCGGGCGGTGCGCTCCCGCCGACCGTGCATAATATCCCTGAATATCCAGGTGTTGCCTTTGAAGAATATTCCTTTCACACAATGCTCAGAGCTGACCATATTCCATGGCACTGCAAAGAAACCAGAACTAGTTTCCGCCGCGGATGCCCAACTCGGCACCTCCTCCACAATGGTGCAAACACCTTCTTGCGACATGAAACAACATGTCCCAGGATGCAATGCGTTCTCAGCTGCTTAAGCAGAATGACGCGCATTGTACAACGCGAGGGCCACCGTCAGCTATGAGGCTCAGTCGCGCTCTGGTATATAACGTAAGCGGTGAAGGGGGTTCCGTACATTCACCAATGTATTCCCTTCCACGGACGTCTTAACTTCTGCAGAGCAAGAGAGAGGCCGCGCAGCTCTTTGCTCGGGGCAGGCCTCGCTAACGCAGATTACTATGCCCGCACTGATATGCCCCCGCACTCATCGAAACACCGACGCCAGACCAAGGACACGACCGCGTGTCCAGCGGGGGCAAGGCACCCATGGCTCAAACCTCCACCTCGCTGTGCACCTCCCAATGCCCGATATAAACCAATGAGCCACCAAAGGACACTGGGCACGCCCCAGTCGACCTGGACTCACCGTAAAATCACCGACACAGCGCCCTGACAAACGGCGCAACTATGCACAGCGAGCGGAGCACCCATGGTTGCAGACGGCGTGTCCGGCGCAAAGAGGACGCCAAGATGGCTGGGGGAGGCATAAATACCTCCCCACCTCCTCTGCGTGCCGGAAGTGACGCGTCTGGTAAGGGGACTCCTCCTCGAGTCCCGCATTATTAGTGAGGGTGGGGAAGTGCCCAAATGGCACTAAAGGGGCCGCCCGTTTAGGGTGGCCCCCTGCGGGGGCCGCGGGCAGCCGCATTTTGTGTGGCGGAAGACTGTACATGTACTATCCTGTTGTTAGGAAACACTACTACTGATTATGAACCTGTTCTGTTGTGTGTGAGGGAATATTGCGTTCCTGCCCATGCTATTCCTTTTATGTGTGTGAAGAAATTTCCAGGTGCTCCTAGCTATGCAATTTTTGTTTGTGTGATAAAAGCTTGCTGCTGTCTGTGTTTTACTTGTCCCGCAGAGGAGAAACCTTCTCTGTTGCTGCCTTCACTATTGCATTCTTGTGCAAGTGCTGAAGTGAACTCTATGCCCCCCCCCTCCACTTAGATCTCAAAAGCACTCTGGTGGATGTCTCCTCTGCCCTCCAGTGGTCAGCCATTTTAAGTGTGAGAAAGCACAGCGTTTCCAAGGACAGCTCCCAGCTCAGCTCAGTCACACCGAAGTCTCCTGTAAGAGAGGCAATGTTCGGAAAAAGCCTGGAGGGGCTGACGCCATCCTCGTCTTTCTGCAGCGCTACTTCAATACTGTCAACTCCCACTCCGTTCAGTGGCGTAACGGAAGGTGAGGGGGCTGAGCTCCCCTGTAAAGTACATGGAGGGGGCCCCCCACGCTCTGGACCCAATCAGGAGCTCTCATTGCACGGGCCTGCCGCCCGTTCAAAATGCCGGAGAGGGCCCCCAGAAGGTCGCCGCCCCCTCGCACCACTGGGGCTAATGTTACGCCACTGACTCCGGTCCCACATGGGTCACCATGCACCAGGGCTCGAGTCGGGGTACCACGCGGGTGGACGGCGTCCCCCCACTTATTTTACCGGGTGGACGCCGTCCCCCCTGCCCAAAAGCTGGACTTTCAATTATGGCGTTACTTGCCCGCACGGCCGCCCCGTCGATCTCCCTTTACCCAGTGACTCGAGAGATCCGTGCATAACGCAAAGCAAGGAGAGTTGTAAAACCAGGACTGGCTGACATCGCCCACATGACAGTGGAAAACTTGAGAGCTCGATAACTGGAGCAAATGGAGCCACACATTCACTCTTTGGCCTCTCTGGGGCGAGATCGGAGCTCATTCAGAACGCTGCTCACGCGCTGGCTTCTCTGATGCAATCGCATCTAAGGGGTGAGCGAGGGGAGGCAATGAGTCTGATGGTGCAAGCCACCTTTCGTGACGTCACTTCCTTTCGTGACGTCACTTCCGGTGACACCACCTAACTTGGAGCGTCCCCCCACTTCTTTTTTTAGGACTTGTGCCCTGCCATGCACCTACTGCACTCCCCATTGGCCTCCTTTCCCCCAGTTTGTTCATTTTCTCCCGAAGTCTGTCACCTGCATATTCATCCTTACTCATTCATTGAACTGTTCTCATTATCGTTACCCCGCCATGCAGCACCTGCATGCAGCTGCAGTGTCTTTTCTGCGTAAACCTGCCGTCCTTCCATTCATCTCCGGGTCATTTCGCTTTGCCTCCCTAGTGCTTTCCAAACTTACTAATACCTGCCCCTACCCACTGGCCACCCTCTTTGTCCCCCGCTGGACACGCTGTCCGGGGGCTTGCCTGGATACGCTCTGCCCCTAAAAAGGCGTGAGTAAAAGGGATGGACTAGGGGTCCATGGTATGTAAGGGGGATAACCCCCACATAAATGGTAGCACCGACTGGGTTGGCCACGGTGCAGTTTGGCTCATCAGGCGGACAGGGCAGCTTAGGTTAGTCACCGCTGCCTGCCCTTGGATCGCCCGTAAGCTAACCTACCAAGTTGACATACTCCTTGTATGTAATAAACCTGCAGCAAACTGTTTTCCCAACAAAACTTGTGTGGACTGTTTATTTTGCGCAGCATGACTGATTATTGCTAAGCGGGGGGGTTGCAGATATCGGCACTATGTCTCTTACACTGCATTGCGCACACGCAGCCATAGTCTCTGCCCCCAATTCAATCTCTGTCCGTTCTGTTCTTTTCCATGTTTTTTTTTTTGTGCAGATTTATAAAGCGCAAACTCGACCTGAAGGTATTGGAGCGCTTTACATAAGCACCAGTTACGTTACACAAGGACACATTCATTTTTTGTTAGGCACGGAGAGATTAAGTGATTTGCCCAGAATCACAGGAAGCTGAGCCGACGCCTGAGTCTGGTTCCACAGCTCTAAAGTCGGCAGCTCTGACCGTAAGGCCACAACCTCTCCCCTCCTGTGCCTGGGAGGTGCATGCAGGCGGACACATGTAGTGCCCCCCTGTAAATCTGCACTCCCAGTTCCTGCACAGTGTGGCAGGAAGGTGCAGGCGATGCTTTGAGAGCGGCGGTCTGCCTGTTAGGCTCTTTAATGAGCCTGACAAACCGCCTCTCTCAGACCGGTGCTGGAGCGCCTGCCAGACCAGGAGAAAACTCCTGATCTGGCGAGCTGTCCAATCACGGGTTTGGTGGTCCCACAGCGGACGGTGCAACGCAAACTATACCCATAGTATTTTGATGCATTCTCAGGTTTACTAGCTTTAGTAAATCAAGGAATGCGCCAAAATCCATGGGTGGATGCTCCATTCATAGAATGCCTTACCAACGCAAGGTAACCAAGGCAGCGCTATATTACTTCATATTTACTAAACCACACAAAGCCAAAGTGACTTTTCATGGCCTAGTAAATGCCAAAAATGATTTTGCGTCGGGGGTGCACCATTAAACGGACACAACCACGACGCAAAATCTTGTAAATCTACCCCTCCCAGTCTTCCCTTTTCTGTGTGGGCCAGAAGCAATATCTCTGCTCTCTCTCTCTCTTGTGCCCTGGTTCTGTCAACTGCTCTTCTGCTGTTCCGAGATTGTCTGATTTCCTGTACCTGTACTTTATTTCCTACTTTCAATGATCTGCTTGGCAATTTTGTTTTCCCCACGTCTTCTGGCATTTCTGCCCCTGCCCTTGAAACTGCACCTCTTTCACCGAGTTTTCCCATGTCATACGTAGCTCTGTTCCCTTGCCCTTTGCCAGACTTTTGCTCTTAAAAGCGATCCCTCGGATGTATTCATGGAATCGCCCTTTAAGTCTCTCGAACTGTCCTTATGCCCCTGCCCTGACAGACCGACCACTTTCCTCCAGTCTGCTTGAAAGTCCTCACTTTCACCAGTACACAACAGGCGTTTAAGTTCTCTCTCCCTTTATCCTGGTTTGAACCTCTCAGGTCCGACTAAATGCTAGCTACATGTCCAATGACAACCCCTTCACTGATGCAGCTAGTATCCTGCTCAAAAGCCCACTTTCATCACCGTCCTGCCCACTGTGGCTAAGTTTGGGCTACATTCTCCATCACCAGCCCTTACATTCCTTTGTGCAACTGGCCTATGCCCTCCTTCCACCTTATTCACCCCTATCACACTAATGCCGCCCTTTCACCTGATGCTTTTGCCCACTTACATATATCTACCACCATGATGGTTTGCCTCTTCCTCCTGTTTTTTAACTTCCTGTGCTGCCTTCTTTCTACTTGTTACTCTCTTTATGTCCGTTAATATTGTGGCAACCTTAAAATCTTATTCCGAAGTGTGTGGCATCAGTCTGAAACCTGTGGATGAGAGAGGCTTTGCCCAGCCCGATGAAAAGTTAAGCACCATAGACAGCTACACTTACGAAGATATATATACACGGCTACATGTGATCCTGATATGATGTAAATAGTTGAACTTTTAATCTGGGGTAACCTATTTCCAAAAAACACTTACACCTGGGCAAGGTGGGAGTAATAGTGGGGGATTGGGGGTGGGGGGAGTTTTTACTTGAAACCCCAAATCGGTGTGTGAATTGTTGCAGCAAATTTCTTCTCTGTGAACTGAACATGTTTTTATTTTAGGCAAATAGTTATTACAGTTATTAAGGACAGCAACAACAATGTAAATGCAATTCAGTTACTTCAACAATCACTTATCAATCACATTGTCTTTTCAGTTATCTACATACCAAAAGTCTGGAAGCAATGACAATTTCCCAATCATTAGATGGCATCAGACAGCTGACTTTGGATATGCTCCTAACCCTAGAATGCAAAACACATTTATGGCTGTTGCTGTTGATCTCTGTGATGAGGCATCTCCTTATTCCAGGTATGATTACAAATGATTAAAAAAATATGTTGAGTTTTTAAAATATTGATATTTGGTTTTTTTCTCAAGAGTTTTTATTTCCTCATGCAAGTAGACATCAATGACACAGTTTTATGCCTGGCTCCTTTTATGGTGATTATTAGCAGTAACACAATTTACACAAAAATGTATTGTGTAGATCTTCTGAAGCCATCTTCATCATATGCCTTCAGTGATTGATATGAAGCTCAGATAATACATAACAGAATTATGACACTATATAATATTCATACATAATGTATAAAATGTATAAACACATGAAGAAATACAAAAATAACTTTATCATTTCTTATGGTTTTACTTGAAACTGTGGTACTTGCCATCATTCAGAAAGAAATGTATCTTTCACCATCAGAACCCTCCAGCCAACTTATTTAATTTCTTCTGGCCTATTTTTACCAATTCCTCAATAAAAATGTTCTGTTTTTAATTGTACATATTTTATCAGAAGAAATAATTTCTTACATTTCATCTTTCAATAAGCGATTTTGGGGTTGATCCTTTGTTTATCTTGTAGTGGTTTCACTAAAGGCCTTGATGTACTATTGGCAGGTCACAAACCAGCGAGTGTAAATTGCACACCGAACCTGCTCAGTATTTTGCAGCCCAGCAAATATACCAGTGTGTCACATTGCAAAATTGTTTGCTTCAGGCAGGAGACATTTTGCCAACCCATGGGGATGGAGGTATTAAAGAGTCAGCTGCCCTCCATCTCTTCATTTGTATTTATGCCTGATTTTTTTTTTAAAGGGCCTGTATTCCTTAAGGGAATAGGTTCTGCTTGATAAAAATACATGTTTCAAGCAGGGTAGGCATCAGAGGATCCTCTGAACCACTGTCTGCTCCCCCAGACACTGCCCACACCTTTGCCCAAGTGGAAAGCTGTCGCATCCTTTTTCATGCCCCTTCTAGTTGCAATTTGGAAAGAGTCGCAAAAGCTTTTTTTTTACAATTCAGAAAGACTCATAAAAGGGTTTTGTACATTGTTAAAAGGTATTTGAGATTGCAAGCCATCTGATTTTGTACATTGCCCACTTTGTGAAAGAAAATACCTTTTGGACGCCAGACCTTATTTTCAGGGTCCTGAATCATGTTTGTTCCTCTCCTTAATATAGTTGTTGCTTTACCTTTACCATGCGTGTGCTTACTTTGAAGAAAAAGTGGTACTTTATTGTCTCGTATTCATTCACCATTACATGACATTTCCATCACTGCTATCATTTTCCTGCTCTGGGTGAGGCTGCGTGTCACTACAATGTTACATTGGATAATTAGAACATTGGAATGTTGAGAGCTTCATTGAAGATAATGGAGCATCAGCGGCCCATATGAACTGGTATAGACTCACTGCTCTCAACATTTCAATGTCCTAATACACAGCCTCTGCCTTTCTCTTTCCGCTGCCTCTCGAAAATATATCAATTAGGCAGGCCATACAGGACACATGCAGCCTTCATCCTTCCCTCCTCCTGTGGTTCAGTGTCACTAGGACTTCAGAAGGAGGGAGGGGTGAATGCTGCTCAGCTCCTGGGTCTCCCCCGTTTGGCTGAACTACAAAAAACACTTCAGCCAAGCCGGGGAGAACCAGGGGCTGACTTCAGCCCTGTTTCACAACTCTTGCTGTGAATGTTCAGCAGCTATGGCCCTGCACGCGGTTAGCTGTAGAACATTCATAGCAAGAACTGTGAAACAAAGCCTTCGGAGCCTGAGGGGGATTTCAGCCCCCTCGGGCTCAGAGAGGCCTTCGTGTTTTTTAATTAGAACATTCTAACCTCATGGGGCGGAATGTTCAAATAGCTGGGCTATATCAGCCAATAAAGGCCAGCTCCCTTGTTAAATGCCCTCGCCTAGGGCCATTAATGGCCGGTATACCCCGCAAAGGTGGCAAACAAGCTATATTACATCCTCGTATTGCTTACTTATCACAGTCCATTACACCCTCCTGTGGCTTGTCCGTTCTGCCTCCCTTGAAATGTTAGCAGCCAAAGAAGGTAAGTACGTTTTTTTCCTTTTCTCCGATGAAAATAATGTGTTGCTTGTCGAATATTGTGTTGTTGGTGATAGGTAATTTGGCCAACTTTCCATTTTCGCTTGCATAGGATACTTGGCGCATGGAAACACTTTTGGCCTGATTATGAGGGTTTTTTGTTGTTGCAGTTTTGTATAGCGCAAACTTGACCTGAAGGTATTGGAGCGCTTTACATTACACAAGGACACATTCATTTTTTTGTAGGCACAGGGAGATTAAGTGATTTGCCCAGAATCACAGGATTTTGTCGGTGCCGAGGCTCCAAGTCGGTTCTCCAGTTCGAAAGTTGGCAGCTCTGGCCATTAGGCTATCTGCTCTCCCTAGAGTTTAGGCATTATTTATTGCACTAGATAAATAACAATACCACGGGGTATGTTTTTTATCGGGTGTGATCAATAACACCTATTACAAGTTTGTGGGGAATAATATGCGGATTTTGGTGTTTAACACACCAAAATTCGCATGGTATGGTAAATACCTTATGACTTTCCCACATTACATTTAACGACTGTTGAGGTATTTAACGCATCTGATAATTATCGGATGGGTTAAATACAGCTAAACTCCTAATTCTGACCCGTGCGTAAGCAGGGGTTTGCGCACTCGTCGGATTTAACGACCCACTCGTAATCCTAAGTCCATGTAGAACTACCAGAAGATGTTTTTGGGTGTTTAGAGTTGGTCAGTGCATTGTCCATTCTCTGTAAATGATTGAACACTGAGTTTGTGTTTGGTTACTTTGTAATACTCTATCTATGTGTTGCAATCCCTCTCTCACCTCATGGAGTTAGACATGATTGCTTGCTATTGCTACCCTTACTCGGGTGTACAAAAGGAATGACATGGTTGTAGGTCTGGATTCTTAGGCCTGTTGACTTTAATGGGAAATGACAATATCCAGCACAGACACTGATCCGTAACCACTGAGAACACAGAAAAAAGGTCTAACAGCCTTCTGCCTGTACCCCTTATCTGCAACCTGTAGGAGCGCTTAGAAACAAACTCAAGATTGTGGCACAATTCCCACTCCTCCTCCACAGGTATAGCCGAAGTCCAGCAAAAGTAGCCACAGTCACTGTATACCTACCAGAAAAACTTGTTTCACAAGACGAGAATCTCTGCAGAGTCTGACACCAATCCTATGCACACGAAAAAAAATATACAGGGTAGTGATAAAACACTGTCCCAAGGGTACAAAAAACCATGAAGTCCTCAGCCGGTATAATTCATTTTAATGTTCAGAGTAATATTTTCCCCAAGCCAGCCAACACGTGTTTCGTCAGTGGGTAATAACCCTTGACTTCTTCAGGGCTTAATTATGGTCTGGCAAACCAATCAGACCTCTTAGCCGGTGATAGTTCCAACCCGGCGGTGACGTCTTCAAAGTTGTATCCTTATAACAACAGATCATTCAAGTTCTCGGATCCAGTGTGTCGCATATGGTCCAAGTATCCCATTGACAACCCGTATATCCCTCAATTACGGCGCTCCTCGTCCGAGTGCCTTAAAACCATCAATAGACGGAAAATAAGCCGTCTACACCAACTCAATACCGAGATTTGGCGAGTACACCAACACGTCCCGACAGTTCCCGGGATTTCAATCAACCGGATGCAGAGTCACCTGGACAACCAGGACATAAATGTCAGCTCAAAGTATAGAATTTATTATTAACTTCACATAGAATTATAGAGTGCACACCCTTCTTTTAATCATTTGCTCTTCGTAAATCATTGTTTTAAAGTTCAATAATGCTCTGAAGGCACAGAATTTGGCGTGCAACCCCGTTGCATGTTCTGCCCATACATACCAATATTATCCAAAGAAACATCAGTGCATAAACAGTACACCAATACAGGGTGCACAGCCGGCATATGTGGATATGAGTTATTGGGGTTTAGCCGTATAGATTTATTGTATCGGTTTCGGGGGGTGTTAAGCATAAGGTAGGACTAGATGTGCTGTTTGGGTTAAATGGAGGGTACATACACATTGGAGGTTGTAATAACAGACACAATATTTTATTGTGTTTGGTACTAGAATTGTAAATGTTCGTAGCTAGTTTTGTTAATGATGTCGAATGATGACGAAACTCAAAGCAATGTAAAGTCATGACGTGATACACGCTGCGGTGGTACCTAATATTATGTTTCCATTGTAGTGACCCCTGACGAAGGGAACTTTCTTTCCCGAAATGCATTGGGTTTTGATGACTATGGAAGATATATGTAATGCACATTTACGCTGGAACCATCAAATAAAGATCATTTTGGAAGACTTGGATTAAGACTGATTCTATTGGATTACTTGTGATAAAAATGGACAAATTTTGAGAAAATATGAGAAAAGTTGAAAACGTTTACTAATCAAATTAAATGGCCCATGGCCTACTGCCGGCTGTGCACCCTATATTGGTGTACTGTTTATGAACTGATGTTTCTTTAGCTCAAGGTATAGGCCATTATTATGCACACTTAGAAATGGTAAAATGGAATAAGCTCAGGGTTTGAAGAAGTCGCTCTACTAAATTTCTGAATTCACCCTCCATGGAGAGTCAACAGATTGGCAGGTATTTGTTGGTGATAAGGAATTCATGGCAAGAGGAAGTCAAGGAAACATAATAAATACCACAGAAGTGCATTTTTACCTTCAGAAATACCCAAGGAGAAACCTGAAGAGAAAAGCAGTTTTGGTAAAAACCAGATGTTGAGTGTATAGGGCTGCTGTGCACAGGAAAACAACAGTGGCAAAGACTGAGTAGAAGATGCATTTTTTCACACAAGATACTTGAGAATTCCAATCTATGGTCACTTCTGTCCTTTTACATTTAAAAAGAAGTAGGGTAGGGTCATAAAAGGATACTGCCCATCCCTTTTAAGAAAAAATAGAGACAATGCATGAGTTGCTTGTGTACTAGAGTGAGGAGCTGCTCCCAGATCTGCAGAGGTTCCCTAGAATAGTACATCTGCAAGAAGCTGCTGGATTTAGTGTGTCAGGGGTGGGTTAGACAGCACTGTTTATCTGAGGAGGTTCATACTTCTACATATGCGGTTATTGGCTTGGTTTATTGATTGGCCGATTCATGAAAAACTACAAGGATGTTGAGATGGAAGCCCTATTTATGACACACTTCTCAGAGGTAGCCTATACCCAAATAGTGTGAATCTTGAGTCTCACTGTATGCTAAGGTGCAGTATATTTAGATTTGGTGTGTGATGACGCTTGTGACGTTCATGACAAACTATTATGTTCTATATGTTACAAAATCTTTACTCTTCCACCATTTTTCTTCATCCTTTCTTCATGTATGTATATTTTGCATGTGCCTTGATAGAGGTAGAGATTAAAATGCTGCAGAAAGTAGAAAGGGAAGTTTGATTGGAGAGGGTTAATGGTATTCTGATGTGTGTGAGCAGCCCTGGCTCTGCCCCGTCCTGACACTTAGTTCAGATTGGGTTGCTGAAAAATAAAACGGTAAGTAATAAACATCATTACAGCTTTATTTTTCAGCTCTGTGGCTTGTGGGGCGACGCTCCTCCGCTCAGGTGGAGGAGCCGCCCCTGGTGTCCTGGGTCGCCCACTAGGACCCCCTCCCCGTTTCTCAGAAAAGCCTGGTATCCCTTTCCTTCCCTCTTAACCTGGGACCTGTCTATGTCTCCCATGACCTCCCCCTGACTATGCTGGGGAGCCTAAACCACCCTTCTTGGCTGGTTCTCCACATACAGCCTCTTTTGGACCCTGGTGCTGAGCCAGCGGTCTGCCTCCATAGCACGCTTCCTGGTGTCAGTAAGCTTAATGTCAATCAAGTGCTGGCGGAGCTCTGGAAAAACATAGACCAGACAAGTGCTCGCATGCAATCAAATTGTAAAGTTCTTGAAAATCTGTTAGCCCGCTACCATTCACCCAACCATCCAGTGTTCTGCAAAAAGAATCAGCACACTCCAGTCATGTCTGGGCCTCAAGCTTCTTACTCTCCCTAAACTTGACCCTGCACTTCTCAGGAGTAAGACCATATGTCTTGCTCTGGGCTTTTTTCATCTCTATGTAGGTAAGCGCCTCTGGTGACCCTAGTGCCAACAAAGTACTCTGACCCTCCAATGCAAAATGCTTCCACAGACCTGCCCTCCAATCTCTCTCAGGAACCCGGTGCATGTGTAAGGCTGCCTCATAACCTCTGCTCCTTGCTGTAATCTTGTGTCAAGTTCTGAGGGATGTTCACTTTTTGCTCCAACTGGACTGAATTAACACTTCCCCCATCTGTGCTGGACTCAACCTGCTTGGCTTTTAAATCAAGCTCCTTTAAATTCAGCTCTTGATCTAAAACCATATTTTTCTCCTCTATTTTGAGCCTGGCCAGCTCCAACTGGAGCTTCTCCTGATGCTGCATTTTGAGCCTTTCTATCTCCATCTCATGCCTCCTGGCCTCACGCATGTCCTCCAGCTTTCCAGGGCACAGCCCTTTAGATGAGACACTGCCACCTACCCTGGGGGGGCACCTTCCCCCCCATGCAGATCATGAACCATCATTACATCCTCATGAAAGGTTTGCTCCTCACTCTCTGGCTCAAGACTGATTTGCATATGGCTGGGTCTAAACTGGGGTGGCATGGTGAGCAAAGGAACGATAGATTTAACCCAGATACATTGACTGGGGGTGAATGTTTGATTTGCTCTGCTTTCCTTCCATCATCTGTGTGTCGTTTGCTTTCTCGCCCTAAGTGCGGCGGGTATGCCCAGACATGGGTCCCAGCTCACTGTGCCTCTGGATTCAAGCTAGCCTGGCTGATATGGGGTGATGCCCTGAAACTGGTCCCAGGATGCTTGTTTCTGGTTCAGGGGGGATCTGACTTGGCAGTTCGGTCTGGACTGTTCCCATGAGGCACAGGGTCAAGACTGATTTGCATATGGCTGGGTCTAAAATAGGCTGGCATGGTGAGCAAAAGAACGATGGATTTAACCCAGATCTATTGACGGGGTGAATGTTTGATTTGCTCTGCATTCCGTCCATTATCTGTGTGTCTTTCACTTTCTAAAAGTGGCATTTTTAAACTATCAATTTAAAAACCAACTTCACTAAAAGATGTATTTTTGAATTGTGAGTTCAGGGACCCCAAACTCAAAATCTCTGTCTCTTCCCAATTGGGAGTTACATTTGTAAGAGCTCCAATGATAACCTATGGGAGAGATAGTCCTTGCAATAGTGATAAACAAAATTAGCAGTATTTCACTATCAGGACAGGTAAAACACACCAGTACATGTCCTACCTTTTAAATGCACTGCACCCTGCCCATGGGGCTAGCTTGGATCTACCTTAGGGGTGCCTTACATGTAGTAAAAAGGAAGGTGTGGGACTGGCAAGTGGTTGCACTTGCCAGGTCGACATGGCAGTTTAGAATCTGCACACACACACTGCAATGGCAGGCTTGAAACATGGTTGCAGAGCTACGCGTGTGGTTGGCACAATCAGTGCTGAAGGCCCACTAGTAGCATTTGATTTACAGGCCCTGGGCACACAAGGTGCACTTTACTAGGGACTTGCCAGTAAATCAAATATTATATAGGCTGCGGGGATCTGCCCATGCGACACAACATACTCGCCCCCCCTCAAAGCCCTGACCCAACATGCTACAATGCAGCCTCCCCTCCCCTGTCCTCAGTCACCCGCAGATCCTGCCATCAAAGTGCAACAGTGCCAGCACCAGCCCTAGGCTCCAGCCCGCCCACCGTCGCTCTCATACACTGCCACAGCTCAGACAGGCCTTATTGCGTCCGATGCGCCACCTGTTCCCTCCTGCACACCCTGGAAGACCACTGTAGTCAAAGGTTAGGCCAGCACATGACTTAGGCCATGCTGCTCCCTCTAGGCGCGTACAAACTGCTGCAGAGATAGCTATGTAAGGGTCGCACCACCATGTAACCCCCTAGCAACAGTCCCACCTCTGAGTGCTTTGCAGGAGAGACACTTCTCTGGATGAGAAGAAGGAGCTCGAAGGATTAATTTCAGGCCAGCTAGAGCTCTTCTTCGCTGTTGCCACCATGTTGGCTGCCATACCTAACCCCCCTATGGATTCACCCATTTAACCATTCATTAAGCACTCGCCCATTAATTATCCATATTCAACCACTTATTCATCCATCCATCCATCCATGCACTCGCTCATCCAGCCTAACAGTAACACATTCTCATATTCACCCAATTTTCCACACAAATCCACACACACAAACTTTCCAATCAGTGAAGAAGTGATTTCTCTTAGAAAATACGAGACCTGTTGGCTTTGCCAGTGCTTTTTTAAACTACTGCCCCCATTGCCTCACTACACCATGTTTGCATGCATGAAAAAACAAACAGCAAAGGTATGTGTATGTTTTTTTTTTTTTAACCCAAGCATGTGACCGCCGGTATCACTGCGAAGAATGACTCCATCCACAAACTATATAATGTTCAAAAAGTATAAACACCCGCAGTATGCCGTGTGCTGGTCTCAAAACCTGAAAGGCAACCCTGCCAGCAAATGCCTGAGTGAGACTTACCAAATCAAGATAATGACTCAGGAGGGCTTGCCAAAAGCCCTGCTTGTATAAAAGTGTAGATTGTATGTGATCTGTTGTGTGCTGTGCGGTGACAAGTTTTGTCAGGCAGCTAAAGCTGTTTTAGTTAGACCTAAAAAGAGAACCTTCTAGATTACACAACCAAATTCTTGCTACCCCCTACTCTGACTTGCATGGAGAGCCTCACATTGACTGTGCCCTTAGCTGTCTCACACAGACAGACATAGTGGATAAGGGATCTAGGTGCTTCCCACCTATCTAAAAGGCCCTAGTGCTGGGCGGACAACTGAAAGCTATCCACTAGTTTAAATCACATCAGTTAAAGGTACGCAAACAAAGGTCTAAAATAACTGTTATTCCTCACCAGATGGGCAGCACTCGGGGCTACTGCCTGGGCCTGTAGGTTACCTATGGTGATACTAGCTGTGTCACCCCTATCTTAGGCTGCTCTCTTTGACACACTGTTAATGCGGCCCCAAACAATTGTCATACTGGCTACCAGTATATGAACCCAGCACCTCCGAAGGACAATGGTAAGCTGCTACCTAAGTGTCGTGAGCTGCAGAGAGATCTATGTGGTGACCTAGATGGACCTGTAATTGAACTCTAGAGCTCTTGGACTATCCCCCAGGACCATCTGCCCTTTATGGATGGAATCCACCAATGCAGAGAGCCTCCAGTAGAGTGCTCCAGTTCAGTCATTCTCTGTTTCGACTCTTCCAAACCCTCTCTCGCCCTCTGCCAACCTTTCAGGCTGAACCGGGGTCTGCCCCTATGGCCTCCTGACTAGTAGTAGCGTGAAAAGTGTTAAGACTTGCAAATTCACATACTTGTTTTTAAACTACAGTGGTTACGCCAAGTGAGTAGGTCCAACGCCAAGTGAGTAGGTCCAATAGAATTAGAAGCATTGGCAGAACCAATAGGTCTCGCCTATGCAAGAGCTATTGACTGTTCTGCAATACTAAAAGTTAGTGGGGTAAAGGAGAGTGCAGTGGACTGTCATAAAGTGGAGTAGAGTGGAGTGCTATGGAGTGGTGTAGAGTTGAGTGAACTGGAGTGTCATGGAGTGGCATAGAGCGGAGTGGTGTAGAGTGTTGTGGAGTGTCGTGGAGGGAATAGAGTGTTGTGAAGTGGAAGGGTGTAGAAGGGAGTTCAGTGGCGTAGTGTCAGAGTGGAGCAGAGTGTTGTAAAGTGGAGTAGCAAAGAGTGTTGTAGAGTGGTGTAGAGCAGAATGGAGTGACGTAGAGGGTGTTGTGTAGAGTGGAGTAGAGTGTTTTATAGTAGAGTGTAGAGAGGAGTAGATTGTCATAGAGTGGAGTGGCAGAGTGAAGTAGTGTATAAGAATGGAATGGCAGAGTGGAGGAGAGTGTTGTAGAGTCGAGTGGTGTGAAGTGGCATAAAGTATCAGAGTGTAGTGTCGTAGAGTGGAGTAGTGTGTCACAGAGTGAAGTAAAGTGGCACGGAATGGCATAGAGGGAGTTGTGTAGTGCGTTGTAGGGAGCAGTAGTTTCGTAGAGTGGCATAGAGGGTAGTAGAGTGTTGAAGAGTGGTGTGGCATAGAGTGGAGTAGAGTGTCAATAGAGGAGAGTGGAATTTAATGGAATAGAGAGTCATAGAGTGGAGTATTGTGGTGTGGAGTGTTGTAGAGTGGAATGTCATACAGTGGAGTAGAGTGGACTAAAGTGAAGTGGTGTAAAGTACAGTGGGCAGAGTAGATTGGTGTGGGGTGCATTGGTTTTGAGTAAGGTGGTGTGAAGTCTCATGGTATAGAGTGCAGTGACGTAGAGTAGAGTGGCGCAGAGTAGATTGCAGTGGCGTAGAGTGGAGTGAAGCGGAGTAGAGTGGCGTAGAGTGCAGTGGTGTAGAGTGCAGTGCCATAGAATAGATTGTATCATACTAGAGTGAAGTAGGGTAGAGTGGAGTGGTACAGAGTAGAGTGCAGAGTGGCTTAGTGTTTCATTGGCATAGAGTAGAGCGGTGTAGAGTGCAGTGGTGCAGAATAGATTAGAGTGGTGTAGAGTATAGTCATTTAGAGGGTAGTGGCGTGGAGTACATTGGGGTACAGTGCAGTAGAGTGGCGTAGAGTTGAGTAGTGCAGAGTAGAGTGCAGTGGTGCAGAGTAGGGTGGTGTTGAGTTCAGTGGCGGAGAGTGCAGTCTTGCAGAATAAAGTGGCATAGAGTGCAGTGGTACAGAATAGATTAGAGTGGGGTAGAGTATAGTCATGTAGAGTGTAGTGGCGTAGAGTACATTATCGTTCAGTGCAGTAGAGTGGCATAGCGTTGAGTAGTGCAGTGGCATAGTGTGCAGTGGTGGAAGAATACAGTAAATAAGGTTTAGCGAAGGGAAGAGACTAAATCAAGGCTTCAAATAGAAAGCAAGCAAATGTGAGTTACAAACCTCAAATCTAATGGTAAGCAATGGGCAGAATGCATTATTGGGGAGGCTTTCTGAATGTCCCCAAGATGATGTTAGCAAACCAAGCAGCTGTGCTGTCTGGTAGGATTCGACCTAAAAAAAACGAGAGGGGACGCATCAGCATCCCTTCGAAGCAGAGAGCAACTGTTCCATCTAGTTTGAGGTACTGAGAAGGGCAGCATGGTGCTAGTGCCATGCTCCCTCAACCAAGTTAAATCCCCACAGGTCTGGTCCGGCCTGTCAGCCCACCTTTCTGAACTCTACACAGCCCCTCATCCCTGCATCTCTCTCAGGAGGGTGTAGCCTGCTGATTTGCTATTTCTTACTCCACATCTCCCGCTCCATGGACATTCGGGACCAGGAAGTGGTCATGGGGAGGACACGTTGTAGGGTGAACAATGCTTGCCCCTCCTCATCCCCCCCAACTCCAGACATCATGTGTTCACTTACCAACAACAAGGCACACCTTGGCAAGCCCCACTTACGTCGTCTTGTTGTCCTAGACACCGTACTTGTTAAACTCACCCCCTTTAGACCAGGCCGTGCCACTCCCACCTATAGGGCAAATAGAAGTTGACTAGGGCCTCACTGGCAAATTTTAATCAATGACTTTTACGTTCACCCTATAAGGAAAAGAGCTCTACCATGTAAATGAAAGACATTGGCAAAATCTGCATATTCACTGATGTGTGCAAGTGCTTATGTGTTGATATAGAGCCTAGGCTGCAAAGTTTTGAATTAAATTTCAAGTTTCGCCATAATTTAGATGATGTGTTTTCTTTCTAGTATTCATCCTCGAGATAAACAAAGTGTTGCACACAGATTAGCTTTGGGAGCAAGAGCCGTGGCCTATGGCGAAAAAGGAATTGAATTTCAGGGCCCATTTCCCAAAGATATCATCGTTGTTGAAAATGAGGCATACATGAACATAACTTACAATCAAAAGCTGCTTATAAAGTCCACCAGCTGCAGCATATTTGAGGTAAGAACACATATTGAATCAGTATAATGTATGGTAGCATTTATAATATATGGGTGTTTTGGGTGTATGAAGGAATTATTACTACTGCACAGTGCATCTGCAAAGCCCAGAACTACCTAAAATCTGGTGGGGTTGAGATATATGGATCACGCAAAGGTATCCAGTGTTCTCCTAATGCGTTGTGAAGTAGTGGGGAGAGCAGCGGCCTTCGATTGAGTAATGTGTGTTCTTCTGAGATAGGTAACCCAGGCCCACCATGTATGGTAGGAAACATTGTTAGGAGATTTCACCTCTAACAGGATCACTTTGAGTACAATAAGAATAAGTAGATCTAAGAGGGCAAGCTCTAAGATTGGGAGATCAATAGAGGTCACGGCTCCATATGGACCCAGCATAATTGTTAGAAAATCAAGTAGTATGGGTATATTGAAAATTTTGCTTAGTAGGGTAGGGATATATTCCCAGTGGGAAGTCAGCCATTTGCATTTAAAGAACATATTCTGGATCACCACTGGCTTCTTTGCATGTACAGCAGATGTCAGCTTACTTATGCCTACTACCCCTCCTGGGGTATAGGCCATCAACCAGGACTCTCTAGCCACCTATGTCCTGGGCTTTTCTTTCAATCTGACTCCAGATGTTACCCCTCTCTTTGCAATCAGCTTTGAGGCCTCGGCACCAGGTGTTTGTTGGCCTTCCTCTTTTCCCTTGAGGGTTCCAGGTCAGGGCGTGCCTGATGGTGTCTGATGTGGGCTTGCAGAGGGTGTGACCTATCCAACCCCAGCTACTTTTCATTATTTCTTCATGAGCATGGAGTTGGAAAGTCAGCTGCCATAGGTCGTTGTTGCTGATGGTGTTTGGCCAGCGGATTTGGAGGGTTTTCCTCATGCAGGTGTTGATGAAGGTCTGGACTTTGTTGGTGGTGGTCACTGTTGTCCTCCAAGTTTCTGCTCCATACAGAAGGACCGATTTTATGTTGGCGTTTAAAAGCCTGATTTTAGTTTGCAGTGTTAGGTCCTTGGAGCTCCAGATCTTCTTTAGCTGAATGAAGGCAGCCCTTGCTTTGCCGATTCTCGCCTTTCTGTCAGCATCTGTGCCGCCCTGCTTGTCTATGACACTGCCCAGGTAGGTGAAGGCCTCAATCTCTTCCAGTGCATCTCCTGCAAGAGTGACTGCAGTTGTGCTGGCTGTGTTAGCCTTCAGGATATTGTTGTTTCCCCCATGAATGTTGAGACCAAGTTGTGCTGATGTGGCTGCCACCTTGTCATTCTTCTCTTGCATCTGCAGATGGATATGGGAGAGTAGGCCCAGGTCATCTGCAAAGTCCAGGTCACTAAGCTGCATGCAAGGTGTCCACTGGATCCCATTTCTTCTCCTTGCGGTGGATGCCTTCATGATCCAGTCTACGGCCAGCAGGATGAGAAAAGGAGAGAGAAAACAACCCGGCCATCACTTGGAAGGCTTCCTTCAGTTGTCCCCCCATGGACTATCTTGCTGGTCATTCAATCATAAGAGTTTCTCATGATTTTTATGAGTTTATCTGGCACACCATAGTGGCAGAGGAGTTTTCCAAAGGTCCCTCTGTCCACGCTGTCGAATGCCTTCTCATAGTCGATGAAGTTGACATAGAGGGGGGGTTCCAATTCCATCGACTGCTCAATGGTGATGTGCAGTGTTGCAATCTGGTCTGTACAGGATCTATCTTTGAAAAGCGAGCTTGTTGATCTCGCAGATGTCAGAGTCTGCCAGTTTTAGTTTGAGGAGCTTATTTGGGGTCCGGTATAAAAAGTGAGTGGCAAAGAATTTAGTTTGTATTAATGAGGGTACAAGCTTGTCCTGTAATGAGTGCGAGTATATTTTATGCCAGGTTTCTTCAGATGGAGGTGTTCTGCATTTTTTTAGGAAGTATGAAGAAAGCAAACACAAGGAGATGATGGGTGGAGCATTGCAACCTTTCAGACACTCGCCTCCAGTCACTATTAGATCTGAATTGAATCCATCATCATTCTTTAGCTCACTTTGCCATCCCAGCTCAGACTTAGCTATATGCAAATCAATCTTGACCCTGTTCCTCATTGGAACAGTCCAGCCGGAACTGCCAAGACATGTCTTGCTCGCTATGCCACCGGTTTCATGCTAGCCTGGCTGATGAGGGGTAATGCCCCGAAGCCGGTCCCAGAATGCTTGTTTTCCGGTCCAGGGAGGACCTGGCCTGGTAGTTCAGGCTAGACTGTTCCCATGAGCAACAGGGTCAAGGCTGATTTGCATATGGCTGGGTCCAAACTGGAATGGCTTGGAAAGCAAAATAACAGTGGATTAAACCCAGATCTGTGACTGGGGTGAATGTTTGACAATGTTCAACATTCAAAAATTCAAATTCAAAAATAAGTTTATTATGACCATTGGTCTTTAAACCACATAAAACACAGTAAAACAGCATAAAATACAATATATAGATTAAAATTCTATAAAGGAACCATAAAAACAGGGTTAGCAATATTTCAAGTTCAATATTTCTTTATCTCATAAAGGCTTGTTTTCCTAGCATCGATCTTAATTTGCTAAACCAATTCCATACTCAAGTAGTGAGCGCGATCCAAATACATATACGGTCCAACATTTAGTTTATGCTTTGAACAACTAAAATTACCCGAGTAATCTCTATTTATCACTCCTTGACCCACTCTTTCATTCCCTATTCCATAAGGAACCTCTTTGCTGCTTGGATAAACTTTGCCAAAGCAATTGCAATATCAAGGAACTGCATATCAGTAAGGAGCTCGATTGCTTGCATCCGTGACCTTGTACCACACTTTAAAAAATCTGGTCGTAAAAACAGTTGATGCAGAGCCAACAGTTTTTGGCAATCCATTAAAATGTGTACACAGGTACATTTTATGCCCATCCCGCATGTACATCTACCGTCACGGTCCATTAATATACTTTTTATTTTTCTCATTAGCACGAGCTGGATTAATGCCTACTCTCACCTTTAACAATTCCATTCTCAACCATTGATTTGGTAGGGTATCTAAATAAGGGTACCAGTTATCATTGCTCCAGCTATTTAACATAAATTGCACAGACTCTTTTTGTTTCAGATACACCATATCAATTTGTCTAGACTTTTCCTTCCCCAAGACTTTTAGTACACTCTTAGGTTCTTCAATATACAGTGACAGGGGGTCAATTTCCACCTTCAAATTGCCACAGATGGAGTAGAGTTTCTTTCTTGTTGCTTTTGCCCACTTTAATTCACTCTTCTGAATCTCCTTCATACACCAACGTGACACTTTCTCCTCTTCCCCTGCCCCCAACCGTTTCCAAAACCTACATAAGTTTACTTGAACCTGGATGTTCCATGATAGTAAGTCTAGCTCCAACCTAATGGCCTGTAACATTGATGAGCTGGGCAGTGACAACAAGCTTTTTAAGCATTTCCCTTCCTCGCTGTCCCAGGAGCGTTTCCCTCCTAAGCATAACATTTCTGCTCCATATTGCAATTGAGGAGGGATCATTGTATTATAGGCCTTCAGCATAGGTCTGTGGGACATAGCTCCATAATTACAGTTGAATTTTTTCAACCCACAAACTGAGGCTAGGGCTTTGGTTTTCTGGGCCTGTAGGTGCGTGCCCCAATTTAAAGATTTATCAAACCATATTCCCAGGTATTTGTATTCATTAACAGCTTCTAATTTAGTTTGCCCCAGGAACCAATTGTATTTTTGATCTCTCTTCCCAAAACACAATATTTTTATTTGTATCCATGTTCACTGTTAGGTTTTTAGATGTACAATATATAACAAATGCATTTAACTTCCTTTGCAGACCTAATTCAGTTTGATCAAGAATGACTAGATCGTCTGCATACAGTAAACAGGACAAATGCTTCCCGTTTACCTTTGGGCTTGCACCTCTTTCCGTCATTAAAAAAGATGGCAAATCGGCAAGGAAAATTGAAAAAAGGAGTGGTGCCAAAACACAGCCCTGTCTTAGGCCGTTATTGATTGCTATCTCTTGTGTCAAACCCCCCATTGTGTCTTTGATGACCTGTGCCCAGTTCTCACTATGCAACTCTTGGATGACAACTAGGAGTTCTTCAGGAATATTATATTAGCGTCTCCATAGGCACTCTCTATCTACTAGATCAAATGCAGCCCGAAAGTCGACAAAACAGCAGCATAATTTACCTTGCTGTTCTACCGACTTCCGAGCTACTGCCCATAAGGCAAAGCAATGGTCCAAGGTTGAGGGCCCCTCCTTAAATCCTCCTTGTTCCACAGGGAGAATCGCATGTAGGTCAACCCAATCCTTCAATTTGCCTAAAATAATTTTAGAAAACACTTTCACACCAATATCTAATAGATTGATTAATCTATAATTCTTAGGATCCTTTCTGTCCCATTGTTTATGCAGGGGCCTAATTACTGCTCCCCTTCATGATTTTGGGATAATACCTGAATCTAGAACGGCGGTAAACATCTTAGAGAAAAATTGTGCCCACCAATTTAACTCCGTTTTAATTATAACCGCGGGTAAATTATCGGGCCCTGCAGCTCGGGTTAAATTTAACTTCCTAATGGTGTCCTTCACGTTTTCAATGGAGCATGAAGGTATTAGTTCTTTTGCTGCCCGCCACATCCGGACTCTTTTCTCACTTAATACTGGCACTTTACTGGCCATATATAATTGGCCTAAGTACTCCTCCCAGGATGCCTTGTCAACTACACAGCTCATGGTTCCCGGGGATCGACCCGAAGCGTCTTGGATCAGTTTCCAGAACCCTTTAATGTTTTTTGTTTCTATAGTTTCCAATAGGGAGTCCCAGCATTTTTCTTTAAACCTCCTTTTTTGGATCTCACTAACATTTTATATTCTTTCCTCAAATTTATTAAATTATTAAAACCCTCCTGATCATACGTCTTTCTTCTTTCCTCAATATCCTTTTTTTTTTCCCTACATACAGAGTCAAACCAGCCCATTTGCTTTCTACTCTGGGCTTGTGAAATTTTTCCGCCCTTTTCCTTCTTCTTTAGGTGGACTCTAAGACATTGTACAACCTGAAGCATTTTTTCTTCGAACCATGGGACCGTTTGATCCCGAGCTTCCTCAAAGGATATATTCTGTTGAAAACTGGCTAATTTTGTTAAATATTCATCAGTTAATTTTGTGGTCAAGCGTTTATGGTAATCCATTGATAGCGGTAAAACTCTTTCACATACTCTTGGGGGCCCTCTCAGTATTTCACAGAAGAGTGGGTAATGGTCGCTTTCTTTACGCTTGATTACCTTAAACTTTTCAACATTCCTTCCATCATCTTTTTTGTGTTGCATTTTCACCCTAAGTGGGAAGGGTATGCCCAGAAGTGGGTCCCATGCTCGCTATGCCACCGGTTTTAAGCTAGCCTGGCATATGAGGGGTGATGCATCAAAACCGGTCCCAGGATGCTTGTTTTCCGGTCCAGGGAGGACCTGGACAGGCAGTTCGGGCTGGACTGTTCCCATGGGGAATAGGGTCAAGACTGATTTGCATATGGCTGGGTCCAAAGTGAAATGGCATGGCAAGCAAAATAACTATGGGTTAAACCCAGATCTGTGACTGGGGGTGAATGTTTGACAATGTTCAACATTCCATCCATCATCTTTTTGTATTGCATAGGAAGTATGAAAGAATGTCAGTGAAAGAATGTTTTATGGCATTGCCCATCAATTTGTAAATTTTGGACGCACATGACCCTCAAACGCATACGGGTGAGAGAGGTAAATGATTATTTAGAAAGTGGGCTCAGTTTGGATATCTTCACCTTGATTTTTAGAAATTAATAAAAAAGTCTAAATTATGAACGTTGTATTTCTCTTGTAGTGTGACAGAGGTTGAAGGTTTGGTACTTGTGAAGAGATCCGCTATTAGGGAGATGCCTTTCTTGTCCCTTTTTGGTCCAATTATTGGGGAGCTTGCTGTGTGTAGTTTCCTATTGTTCCAAAGTGAAATGGAATAGGATTTACTGATGTTGGATGAGAGAACCTTGTCTAATATTAGTAGTGCTTTAATTGTGTCTTTAATAATACATTTAGAGTGGAAGAAATTATGGTGGGACATACTCAAGGTCACAATTAATGGGAATGGTTCACTGAGTATATCGTTAGATAATAAGCCATGTGGTAACCACGGGAGGATCGTTTTCAAGCCAACGAGCACCCTGAGCAGCTAGGAATGCTGTCTGGTAGTTGAACCAGTTCAGGAGATTGCATTCTCCGTTCCAGGGTATGCATCTGAGTTTTTAAAAACGTATTCTGGGCTTCTTCTTGCACCATAGGAAGTCAGAGGTAATTCTATCCCTGGTTGAAAAAAAAGACTGGGAGAGGCGGACCCGCAACATGTTTGAAAGGAAATTGACTAAAGGGGTCACCGTCATTTTTAAAAGTTTCAAATTTGCCCCACCACGAAATATGTTTAGGGGACCATACTGTCAGTAAATCTTTAATTTTGTCAAATGTTTTTAGTTTGTTCTATATAATAGATTCTGATAGGTTGCCACAGAACCATACACCTAAGTATTTGATAAATTTCGATTGCCATTGAAAGTTCGAGGTGCCAATACAGAAAGGATGACAGTGAATATTAGGGGTAAACTTCTGTTTTACCTCTGTTTAAGGTATAGCCTGAAAAAGCAGAACATTTCCTAATAATGTTTGTGATAGCCGGAATGGCAACATCTGGAGCTTCAGAAAAGATCTAGATGTCATCTGCATACGCTGCAGTTTTAAAGAATGTGTTTCTGAAGTTGAGGCCGGCAATGTCGTTGGACTTGATTATCATTAACAGCAGTGGATCAATAGCCAGGAGAAACAATGGGGGAGATTACATCCTTGATGGTTGCCTTGTTGCAGAGTTAAAGGTGCAGATGTAGCACCATTGATTTTTATTCTCGCGGAAGGGTTAGCATAAAGGGCCATAGTCATTTTAATATATAGATCACCTAGATTGTATCTATTTAAAGCAGCAACTAAAGTATGTCCATGAGACCATGTTAAAGGCTTTTTCTGCATCCAGCGCAATGGCTGCTTCTGCTGGTGATTGAGGAAGAGATATTTTTTCAACGATGTGACAAAATGTGTGGATGTTATCGCTTGCTAGTCTTCCCTTCATGAAGCCTGCTTGAATAACATGGATTAACTTAGTAATAAAAGGTGCTAGTCGTAAGGCTAGTATTTTAGCATAAACTTTGGTTTCCATGGTGATCAGTGAGATTGATCTAAAGTTCTTGGGGTCAGAATGATCTTTCCCATCTTTTGGGATGACCACGATTGTGGCTTCAGCAGCAGTGCCTGTTACTTTCCCAGATGAAGAAAAGTGATAAAGGACTGCTTCCTTCGAGTAGTTCCATTATTGTAGGGGCAAATGTCTTATAGAAACTCATGGGGAGACCATCCAGGCCTGACGCTTTACTGGATGTAATATGTTTTATTGCATTTGGATTTCACGTTTCTTCAAAGATTTGTTTAGTGAGAGCTTATCCGAGTTAGAGATGGTTTTCATTGGTAGAGTCTGGAGAAGTTGCAGGCACACATCTTTAGGTGTGGTTGTGAAGGGAGTGTATAGCTTGGCATAGAATTCTTGGAAGACACTCAGAATATCTTCCAGTTTTGTTTTGGTTGCTCCATGGTGGTCCCTAATGCTCGAGATAAGGGAAGTCTTCGTTTTGAATTTCAAGCAGGCTGCCAATGATTTCCTGGCTTTATTTAGATAGAATAGTTTTTTACCTTTCTGGGCATGGACCTAGAGGTCGGCTTGTTCTCTAATTATCTTATTGTACTCATATTAGTGGTGTTTAAGGGATAATAGAACTGAGGGATCTTTAGATTGCCTGTATAAAATTTCTTTGGATTTTATGGCAGAGGTTAATTTGTCAAAAGAGGATTTGATTTATTTGTTTTTTCCTAGCCATAGAGCGAATTACTTTTCCCCTAAAAGAACAATATAATGGCCACGTGGTGAGAGATTGTGATGGGTTCAGTGGTCATCAATAGGGTATTTTGGAGAAGAGAAGGGTCCACCAGTAGGTAGTCGTTCCTTGAGAAACTGTTGGTGGTGGGTGAGGGAAGTAAAGTCATTGCCTCTGGGGTTATGTAACCTCCAGACATCAGTATAACCATGGGGTATGCAAAAGTTATGCATTCTTTATGTGCTTTGGGGGTTCTATACTTAAAAGTGGAGTGTCTATCCAGAATAGTGTCCATCGGCAAATTGAAATCACCTACAATAACAACTTGAACATTCAGCGGTAGGAGTGCTAGTTTAACAGTCAGCATAGACCAGAATTGCGGATCATCGTTGTTGGGTGCGTAGATGTTTATTGCTTGTAGTTCTGTCATTGTGTTGTAGACTGACAAGCAACCATTGTCATCCTGCTCAGAAGCAATAATCAACATTACAGCATTTTTTGAGAGTAAGGTAATAATTTTTCTTGCAAATTGCTGGTGAGCAGACTAGATCATCATCAACCCACCCCGTACACAATGGCAATGCTTCCCTATAATTAATCCTGGTTTCTTTGAGAAATACAAGGTCCCCATTGAGTGCATGACAGTATTCAGTGACCTTGCACTTCACTGGGTGATTTAGGTCTTTGGTATTGTGGGAGATGAATTTTAAAGCCAAAAACTACTGGCCCGGTCTAGGTTTGGTAAACTGCTGGGTGTTGTGAGATGCTGTGAAAACTAGCTAAAGTGCCAAAGCTCAACAGTATGGGCCGGGCCACATGGCTCAGAGAGAAATGAGTAGAGAAAGAGGAAAAGGACACACAGGGAGAGGAAAAACATTTGAGAAAAATGTAAAACAGTAGTTGCTCCCTTGAATAGGGAGGTAAGAGCCTAGGAGAGGCGAGGTACAGCAGACAGGACTGTGGGGTAATCCACTCAAGGGGGGAGGGAGCCCTCCACACCTAGAGAGAACCAGCCAGTGTAGATTGTAAGGAAGGATTTCTGCTTAACAGAATACATAACTATTACGTAAAACCTTTTGAGTGAAGGAGCAAATGTGAATGAGCAAATGAACGTTTGTCGAGTGAATACAGAAAACACACCATCGCCATTATTTCTTGGTCATCTCAGTGAACTTATGTTGAAATGTAGGTGAAAAGTAATACTGAACTGGAGTAATTCTACCCTCTTAATAAATGTATGTACCAATCATTGCCAGTATAAAAAATATAACAATTACCTTCTCAGCTAGGGCAGTTTCAATAATACAAGTAACGAGCACCACATTAAGAAAAACTTCACTTTTCTATTAAATACTGAGCACTTGCAGACCTGGCTCTAGTGCATGTAGAGAAGTATTGGAGGTAGTACTTTTAGAACTAATAAGCACGATAAGCATCTTGCCAATCTTGGCCCATCAAATTGTGCATTTGGACACACGTCATTTGAGCTACACTATAATCGGGTACAGCACATATAAGGTGGGGTAAGGAGAACCGCGCCAATCTGTTTATCCCTCAGAGCACAGTGGCATAAGAGGGTTCGCCCATCCTACTTATGTTTGATCATCATATCCAAAAGAGAGGAAGTATATTAGATATGGTTCATGAGGAATTGCGAGAACATCTAAGATTATTGAGCACAATCAAAGGATACATGGAATAGCCAACTGAACTTGGACTAGACTATATTACTGCAAAATGTCTAAAGCCAGTTACATATCTGTAAAAATGAGGGTTCAGACGTCTGTCAGCGAGTGTCATAGCTGTTATCCATTTGCAATTCAAATGTATTTTCCAAGAAAGACTCAAGTTCAGATGGTTCAGAAAAATCTGGGTTTGACCTTTTTAAACCAGCTTGAATTTGGATGGGCCTTCGAAGGAATCTTGAATCGCTTTTCCTGATAGTTTTCCTGAGTGCCAGAAAGCCTTTTCTTCTGATAACAGTATCCCTTGCAAATTCTTGGGAGGTGGTGATTCTGGCACCTTGCCACTAGATTGATCTGACTTTCCTCATATGAGCCAGGATGAGCTCGGAGTGTTGATGACGTCGCAGTTTGAAGATCAGAGTTCGTGGGTATGTGGAATTCTTAGGTTTGAAGGTAAGTATTCGATGGGCACATTCAAGTTCAAAGTCTTTAGGAAAGGTGATACTGAGCATAGAGGGGGTCCAGGATTCAAGAAAAGCAGTCACTGAAGGGGCTTTGGCCTCATAACTCTCAGGAAGGCTGAAAATTTTGAGGTTGCTTCATCCGTTGCAATCTTGCAGAGCCATGATTTTACGTTTAAGAGATATTATCAAGGGTCCGTTTTGAGCATGTGTTTTGACTGTATGGTGGCATGGTCCTCAACCATGTTAATCCTGCTCGCTGCATTCGTCATCCCGAGGTTGAGTTCTCTGAGGTCTTTTCTGAGCCCAGAAACCTCCACCAGTAGAAGGTCAGTGTTTGTTTTTGTACTTTGGGCTATGTCATGAATGGCGTTAAATTTTTTTAAGCATCGCTTCAAGCGTGGTAGGGTTGTCATGTTTTTCTTTGATTGGTGAGTCAGGGATCGGTGGATATTGTTTCATTCTTTTTAGATTGCCTTTACTGTCCTTCTCCACAACGGCCCAGAGCTTTAGGCAATGGACCACTAAGGCACCAAACAGTTGGCTTAGAGGACTTGGGTAGTACTGGGTAGTCTGAAGGTAGATGAGGTATTATCCACTTGTAAGTAGAGTACTACCTTAACAAGCCTGTGACGCAGGTCAAGCAATTACGTGAGACCAGGGGGATTATGGTTAAGCGAGGTTTATTTAAATGTTAGGGATGACGTCTGTTGGTGGTCCCAGCGACGTCTTCGTCAGGGGGAATGCCGTCTTCCTCCTTGGCGTCGCTCTGGTCCGGGTTGGCAGCGGCTCCGGGTGAGTGGGGAAAGATAAAGGAAAGGCACTTGGTTAGTGCTCAGTGTGGGAGGTCTCGCGGAGGATGGGAGTGATGGGAGGTAACACCGCCAGTTCTAGGGTAGTGCAGGGTAAGGGACCGTCACCGTGGAGAGGAAGTTACGCAGCGCACGCTGCCTGGAACAGTATCTCCCTGACTAGGTTCCCGGTTCCCTCCCGCCTCCCGATGGAGTTACTCCCGACCTTCCCGGGCCCCGTAATCGGTTACGCACCTGTTCTAGCCACGTTCCTCCAGGAGCGTGGCTGGGCGCAACACAGGGTCGTTGGCCTCCTGGCTTTTCCTCCGGTCGTCCGATCTCCTCTTCTGTCGCAGCTCTCTCGTCCAGTCGAGGTTCCGCCGTCCCGATGCTCCGTCTGGCTTCTCCTCCTTCCGCCTTACGGTTCTGAGACCCCGCTTCATTGGACCACGGCTCCCTATCAATGGATGACGCACTGTCTTCCCACCCCCAAGGGGCGGGGCTCCAGTCGGCCTGTAGAGGATCCTTAAAGGGCCAGTGGTACACCTCACTGATTGAGCCACCCCGGGTGGGCACACCTCCGGGTCCGGGAGCTGGAGGGGAGAAAAAGGGTTCCTGCCATCAATCCGTGTGACACCAGCGGAGTCCTCGAGGGGAACCCGACACACCCCTCCCCGTGAATCGTCCCGGTCGGGGACGACGGGAAAGCGGGAGAGATAGTCCGCATTGGCGTTCAAGGTCCCCTTGCGGTGTAGTACAATGAAACTGAAGGGTTGGAGGGATAGGAACCAGCGCATCACGCGGGGGTTATTGCCTTTGTTCCTACTCATCCAAACGAGGGGGCATGGTCCGTATACAGGGTAAACTGCCGGCCTTCCAGGTAGTAACGCAGCTTCTCGACGGCCCATTTGATGGCTAAACACTCCTTTTCGACCACCGGATAGTGTTGCTCACGGGGGAAGAGTTTCCAGCTGAGGAATAGAATGGGTCGCTCCGACCCGTCCCCGGAAACCTGAGAGAGGACGGCCCCTAGTCCTGTCTCGGAGGCGTCGGTCTGGAGAACGAAGGGACGACTGTAATCGGGACATACCAGAATGGGACTGCTTGTGATCAGGGTTTTTAGTTCCTGGAAGACCTGTCTGACCGAGGAGGAGGGGTTGGTCAGAGCATGGTTGGGGACGCCCTTCTTCAGCAAGTCAGACAAAGGAGCAGCAATTTCGGAGAATTGGGGTATGAATCTCCTGTAATACCCTAACAGTCCTAGAAACGCTCTCACCTCTTTTTTGTTTGTGGGTAAGGGTGTTTTAGTGATGGCCCTGATCTTTTCTTCCTGTGGTTCTATGCTACCGTTACCCAACAGATAGCCTAGATATTTGACCTTTTGGAAACCCATGCGAGATTTTTTTGCATTTACATGGAGTCCTGCCTTCTGTAGTTCCAGAAATACTCGGTGACAATGCTCTAGGTGTTTTTCCCAGGAAGGATGATAATGTCGTCTAAATATGCCGATGTGTATGCCTGATGCGGTTGCAACACCGTGTTCATTAATCTCTGGAAGGTTGCAGGGGCTCCGTGTAACCCGAAGGGTAGGACCGTAAATTCGAAAAGACCATCAGGAGTAGAGAAGGCGGTCTTTTCACGGTCCGAACGACGGAGGGGTACTTGCCAATAACCCTTGGTAAGATCAAGAGTGGAAATATACTTTGCACCCCGAGGCGTTCAATGAGCTCGTCTACCCTGGGAAGGGGATAGGCGTCTAGCTTAGAAATAGCATTCACCTGGCGGAAGTCTATACAGAAGCGAATTGACCCATCGGGTTTCGGTACCATTACGATGGGAGAAGACCAGTTACTCCGGGAGGGACGAATAACTCCCATTTGTAACATCTTATCTACTTCCTGGGATACGGCTTCTCTCCTGGCTGCCGGTATCCTATAGGGTCTTTGTTTGACTAATTTTCCGGGTAAAGTCTCTATGTTATGCTCTGTGAGGGTGGTTCTGCCGGGGAGGTCGGAAAGAAGAGGAGAGAAGGGTTCTAAGGTGTCTAGCAGTCCCTTTTGTTGAGGTGCTGTTAGTTCCGAGTTGACAACCAACTGTTCCAGGGTAGAGGTGTTCTCCGCGGGGGAATAGGCTACTCTCTGGGGGGGAGGACCTATCCATTTCTTTAGTAGGTTGATGTGATAGGTTTGATATTTGTTGGGCCCAAGCTGTATTCGGTAACTGGTCTTTCCGATAGTGGAGACTACTTTGTATGGACCCTTCTACTCTGTCTTTATTTTTGAAATGGAGGAGGGGAGGAGAACCAAGACCCAATCATTCACCTGTAAAACTCTCCACTTTTTCCCTTTGTCATAATGACATTTTTGCTTTTGTTGACTTTTCTCTAAGTTGGTGTGTGCAAGATCCCTTAGCTTCCCTATGCGAGATCGAAGATGTTGGGCATATTCGAGGAGGTCAGAGCTGTTATCTTTCTCCGTCTCCCATGTCTCCTTTGTCATCTCGAGCAAGGTCCGGGGTTGTCTGCCGTAGAGCATCTCAAACGAGGAACACCCCAGGCTGCTCTGAACCTGCCCTCGTATGACAAAGAGCGCAAGAGGCAGGAGCCGATCCCAGTTTTTTCCCTCCCCGGTCAACATCTTCTTTAGGGTAAGTTTTAGGGTCCCGTTATATCTTTCGACCAGGCCGTCAGTCTGAGGATGGTAAACTGAGGTTCTCAGATGCTTTACATCCAACAGCTTACAGACCTGGGACATAAGACGGGAGACAAAAGGAGTACCCTGGTCTGTGAGTATTTGAGTGGGAAACCCAACCCGCGAGAAGTATTCTAATAGTTTATCGGCTATGTTGGCGGTGGTTGGGGCTCTTAGGGGGAAGGCCTCAGGGAACCGAGTACAATAATCTACCATGACCAGAACGTGCTGGAACCCTTTTGTAGACTTAGGTAGAGGGCCGATAAGGTCCATCCCTACCCTCTCGAAGGGCCGACCAATAATGGGTAAAGGCTGCAGGGGAACGGGAGGGGGCCTATAAGGATTCTTCCGTTGGCAGACGGGGCACTCTTGACAGTACCGTTTGACGTGTGCATGTATCCCTGGCCAATAAAACATTCGTAGAAGGTTTTGGCTGGTCTTTAGGGCCCCTGAATGTCCCGCGAGGAGGTGAGAATGGGCAAAAAAGGAGAGTTGGCCTCGAAAGTCTTTGGGAACCAGCAACTGAGGGTTGGCGTCCTTTTCGGCTACTCGGTAAAGCAAGCCGTTGGTGACTTGGAAATGGGGGTAGTGTTTAGGGGTATGTGACTGGAGGTGGAGAGCCTCTTGCCACGCATGGGCGAGCGTGGCATCATTCTTCTGGGCCCATCGGAAGTTTTTAGCCCCTTGCCAAGGACTCTGAGATAACAGAGCCTTGGAGCCCACGTGATCGGTGTTGAAGGTGGAGGTGGAACCCTTCTTTATAAGGCTAGAGAATAAGGAGAGGAAGTTGGGATTATCGGTGCCAAGGATGAGGTCTTCTGGAAGGGTGGACAGAACCCCCACGGTGACCAGGGAAAGGGGGCCTTCAGGACAACGAAGTGGTATTTGGGCTACAGGGTAAGGACGAACGTCCCCGTGAACACAGCAAATTAAAACCCGTTTCCCCGGAAGTAGTTGGTTGCACTTGACTAAGTCCTGTTTGATCACGGATTGGCGACATCCTGAATCCAGGAGGGCCAACACAGATGTGTCATTGACAGTTAGACTTACGTAGAAACAGGACTCCAATTCAGCCATGTACATGAGGTTCTTTGGCACATAGCTTATGTCCATAGGTTCTTCTGTTTTCCTTCGAGGGCAGGCTCGGGCGATGTGGCCCCACTCCCCGCAGTCGAAACACTGGGGGCCTCGAAATAAGGTGTTCTCGGGCTTCTGAGGGCGGACTCTTTCTGGCTCTCGGATGGGTCTGAGGGCTTTTCACGGCATGGGCAATGTCCGGGGTGGTTTGTCGGCCTCCCAGGGGCCGAGGCGCGGTTGTGCCCTGGAGAAGGAGGTGGCCATTTCCACCGCCTGCTCGGCCGTCAGATTGGCATGTTGACGTAACCAGCGCTGGGTGTTGTATGGCAGGGAGTCCAAAAACTGTTCCAAGTAAATGGACCTCATAATGTCTTCCTTGGTCCTGTCATTGGGCTTCAACCACTTGTCGGCGGCGAGTTTTAACTTAAAGTATAAAGTCTTCGGATTGTCGCCGGCGGCGCCTTTTTCTTTCCTAAACCGGAGACGATAGGCTTCAGCATCCATTCCAAGGTGATCTAGTATCACCGCCTTGATCTCTTCATATGGCGTAACACCGCCGGAGTTGGCGACCTGATAGGCCGCCTGTGCCTCCCCAGTGAGCAAGGGGGCCAATAAAAAGGGCCATTTCACAAGTGGCCATCCGGCCGCTCTGGCTGCCCTTTCGAAATTCAACAAAAAGGCGTCGGGGTCCTCCCCTAGGGTGTATTTTTGAAGGGATATGTTAGGGGTGGCCAGTGCACTGCGTGTGGCCTTCTGTCCTGCGGGTTCTGTAGGGGGATCGTTGGTGGGTCGGCGGAGGGCCTCCACCTGGGTCTTCATGAACTCATTAAGGGTGTCCCGGTCGGCCTGGGCAGAGGACATCTGCCATTCGACGGCCCATTCAAGCTTCTGCTGCCCCTCCACGATATGCTGTATTAGGGCTTCCATCTTTGGGCTCACAAATGGTGCTCGCCTGCCCGAATTCTCCACCACATGTGACGAAGGTCAAGCAATTACGTGAGACCAGGGGGATTATGGTTAAGCGAGGTTTATTTAAATGTACAGGGATGGCGTCTGTTGGCGGTCCCAGCGACGTCTTCGTCAGGGGGAATGCCGTCTTCCTCCTTGGCGTCGCTCTGGTCCGGGTTGGCAGCGGCTCCGGGTGAGTGGGGAAAGATAAAGGAAAGGCACTTGGTTAGTGCTCAGTGTGGGAGGTCTCGCTGAGGAAGGGAGTGATGGGAGGTAACACCGCCAGTTCTAGGGTAGTGCAGGGTAAGGGACCGTCACCGTGGAGAGGAAGTTATGCAGCGCACGCTGCCTGGAACAGTATCTCCCTGACTAGGTTCCCGGTTCCCTCCCGCCTCCCGATGGAGTTACTCCCGACCTTCCCGGGCCCCGTAATCGGTTACGCACCTGTTCTAGCCACGTTCCTTCAGGAGCGTGGCTGGGTGCAACACAGGGTCGTTGGCCTCCTGGCTTTTCCTCCGGTCGTCCGATCTCCTCTTCTGTCGCAGCTCTCTGGTCCAGTCGAGGTTCCGCCGTCCCGATGCTCCGTCTGGCTTCTCCTCCTTCCGCCTTCCGGTTCTGAGACCCCGCTTCATTGGACCACGGCTCCCTATCAATGGATGACGCACTGTCTTCCCACCCCCAAGGGGCGGGGCTCCAGTCTGCCTGTAGAGGATCCTTAAAGGGCCAGTGGTACACCTCACTGATTGAGCCACCCCCGGGTGGGCACACCTCCGGGTCCGGGAGCTGGAGGGGAGAAAAAGGGTTCCTGCCATCAATCCGTGTGACACCAGCGGAGTCCTCGAGGGGAACCCGACAAAGCCATGGATAACATTCAGGAAACAAGATGAAACGCACTGGGCATGGAGCTCGATGTGTGTCGGGTAGTCGGCAGATAGAGAGAGCTGGGACCACGTCCCTTTATTAAACCATGCATCTGATGACTATTGTTGCAAGGCACAGTATTGATACTAGCGCGAGGTTAGCGGTGTGCAGAAGCTGCTCACTGCGTGGTTGCCAAAGCCTGAAGTAAGGTAAGCTTTGGTATGGGATCCAGAGATCAGTAGATATTTAGTGCTGCAAAATAGCCCACGTAGGGAGAAGTAATGTAGCATCAGAGGTGGTAAATGTCTGATGGTGGTGGATCATCACGTCACTCTAGGCAGCAATGGGTGCTGTTCTGGGAGCCAATGTGCTCTGGGACAGCATGATGCTGCCATTTTGCCTGCAACGTGATGCTGAAAACCCCGTGACGTGGGCAAAAAACACCATCGGCAGTCACCGATCACTGCAGGTGTGCGTATTCTGTGCGCTGCGAGGTCACCAACACTTAAGTTGAGTAAAGATTGGGCAATGGCCTAGAAGTCGGTAGATCGGTAGGTTGGCAGATCCATATTGCTGGCAGTTTATTAATGTAGGGAGAAGCAATGCAGCAACCAAGGTGCTAAATTCTTGGGGGTGATGTTCATTTGAGCTGCCAGATCATTGAGAGCAGCAATGGGTGCTATCCTTGAGATCTCGGGATTTAATGTTGTGTGGCGCCTCCATCTTGTCCAGAATGCATGTCTGATGGTGGCCGATCATCACATTGCTCTAGGCAGCAACGGGTGCGATTTTGGGAGCCGATGGGCTCTGGGCCAGCATAGTGCTGCCATTTTTGCCTGCAATGTGATGCTGGAGGCCCCAGGTACGTGGGCAGAAAAGCACTATCTGCAGCCGCTGGTCACTGCAGCGCGGCGCGTCCCTGGAGGCCCAGGGTGTCGCAGGCAGCAGTACTGCTGCTTATATTGGGCTAGCGGAGTCCGAAGTGTGTTCGCTGTGGGCACACCAAGGCTAAAATTGAGCAAAGATTGGGAAATGGCCCAGAGGTCGTTAGATCTGATGGTTGGCAGATCCTTATTGCTGCCAGTTTATTAATGTAGGGAGAAGCAATGTAGTAAAGAGGTGCTAACGTCTTGGGGTTGATGTTCATTTGAGCTGCCAGATCATTGAGAGCAGCTATGGGTGCTGTCCTTGGTATCTCAGGATCTAATCTTGTGTGGAGCACATCTCTGGAGACTCAGGGGTCACGGGCAACAGGAGCACCACCAGCAACGATCTCAACCAGTTCCTGCATGTTTGCTGTCTCACAAAATCTTTGCCCATGTTATCCAGATTTCGGCACCTGCGTTTCACAGTTAGTGGCTGGGGCAATTGCTCGGCGTAGTAAAGGGCTCACTGGAGTTCAACTAGGAGCCACCATCTTGTGCGGACATCAAACCACACCACAAAGGACAAGATTTGTAAAGAGAATTTTTATTATATTTTTCACAATTTAACAAAACTTTACAGAATAATTTGATATTTTTACATTTAATGACTAAACACCTCAGCTATTTCATTTGCAATAAACAATTAATTTCTATGATCTGCATCTACTGTATATAACTTTGTCCTTCATAAACTTGCTGTGGTGTACCTCATGTCTCTTTCTTATCTGCTGTGCTCTTCGACGCCTATATGAAACCTTTACATGACCTATTCAATCAATCAGTATTCGTAGAGCACAACTGCATCACCTGTGAAGGTCTCGAGGTGCTGTCTGATAAACTGCCTGTTCTCCTATCGGTTGAACATCCATATCTAGAGGTCCTTCCTGAATTGCTGGAGTGATGATGAGGCTCTGAGGTGCAGGGGGAGGTCATTCCAGGTCCTGGCCGCCAGATGGGTGAAGGAGCGGCTTGATCGGCGGATGCGATGGGTGGTAGCTAGGGCGAGGGATCCAGATCAGAGTTTCCTGGTGGGCTGGTGAAAGGTCAGCCGTTGGTTGACGTACGCAGGTCCTTCATTGTGTAATGCCTTGTATGCGAGGGGGAGTAGCTTGTACTGGCATCTCTTCATGACTGGTAGCCAGTGAAGTTTCCTGAGGTCAGGGGTTATGTGCATCCATCTGGGGGAGCTCAAGGATGAGCCTGGCCGCTGTGTTCTGGATTGTCTGGAGATTCTTCATGAGTTGGGCTGTTATTCCTATGTCATGCGAGTTGCCGTAGTCTAGTCTGCTGGTGACAAGAGCCTGCGTGACCATTCGCCTGGTGTTGGTTGGGAGCCATCTGAACACCTTCCTGAGCATACGGAGCGTGAGGAAGCAGGCAGTGGAGATGGCGCTGACTTGCTACTTCATGGATAGCTGGCTGTCAGGGATGATGCCGAGGTTTTGGGCGTGTTCGGTGGGTATCTGTGTTGGGCCCAGCTCCGGGGGCCACCATTCGTTGTTCCAGTGTGTGTCCTTGCCTTTCCCAAAGATGAGTACTTCTGTCTTGGAGGTGTTGAGTTTCAGACAGTTGATGTTTATCCAGTCGGCAACATCTTTCATGCATCTCTGGAACATGTCTTTGATGGTTATTGGATTATTAGTCAGAGAGAGGATAAGTTGGGTGTCGTCGGCATAGGAGATGATGTTGAATCTGTGGCTTTTGATGATGTTGGCCAAGGGGGCCACATGTATGTGTTGAAGAGGGTTTGGCTGAGGGATGAGTCTTGAGGTACCCCGCAGGTGATGTTCTTAGGAAGCAAGGAGTAGGGAGGAAGGATGATTTTCTGCGTTCTTCCTGTGAGGTATAATGTGATCCACTTGAGGGCTGCTCCTTGGATTCCGATCTGATGGAGCCTGTTGATCAGTGTGTGGTAGCATACGGTGTTGAATGCTGCTGAGAGGTCGAGGAAGGTGAGGGCCACTGTTTCTCCCTGGTATAGCAGCAATTGGTTGTCATCTGTGGCTGCGACTATAGCTGTCTCGGTACAGTGGTTTGCTCTGAAGCTGGACTGGGAGGGGTCCAGGGGTTTCCAGAACCACATGTGGGGGATAGCCTTGAAGTTTCCCCACTTCAAAGGCTGGCACCAGGCACACTCTTGAACCTGTGGAGGACTTCAGAAGGACTGCCTTAGACCACCAGAGGACTGCCCTGCTGCTTGAGGCTTGCGTGGCACCCCAGACGACTGCTCTGCTGCTTGAACTAAGGGCTACCAGAATTATTCCAAGGGCTAGTTGATGGGACTCCTGTGTGAGCTATAGGGACATAACAAGCTCCATTTTTTAATTGCACTTAAATTGAGTCTAACAGCTGTAAATAAAATGTATTGCTATTTTCCAAATTAATTGCATACTATTCACTGGTCTTGAAAGGATGGAAGACTGGGTCAGCCTTGTCAGGATTCAAATTTGTGATCTCCAGGTCCTATTTGTCAGCTGTGAGTGTTTGTTACAGAGACTGGTCAGTCAACATACTTTTTTCGGCTCCACTGAGCCATCAAAGTCATAGCAAATAAAAGAAAACCATATACAGTATTAAAATTCATAGGATTGAGGGAAACACTTGTAAAATATGCCAAAAACAGGTATTAAAAGACATCTGTACCATAAAGGAGCCATTCAATAATAAGATTGTACCTTTATAGCACTTAGCATGTAATTTAAAACAGCATGTATAACAGTTTAGTTTTCCAGACAGTGCAAATAAGTAAAGGCCGCAACATGGAATCTTATTTTTAATGCTCGTAATATAGGGCGGAGAAACCGCACTGTTTGTGCGGTGTAAAATGTGCAAAAAGTGCATGGTGCTTTGTGCCGCTGGGAGTTCTCAGTGACAGCGAGGAAGAGACGAAAACCACATTCTTTTAACTAGGAATGCTAACTGAAAGTGTATAGTATGGAGATGAACCGTGTCAGATGAAACGTGTGCCTCTCATTTGTAATAATCTGTAAGAAAGGTGCGGGAAGTGCAGGGAAGACCCTAAGTGTGTTTCCTAGCCGTCGTGCTCTAGTCTCTGCTCATGTCATTTGTGCTTTTTGATTAAAAAGTACTTTAGTCTGGGTTAGGGGAATGGTAAACAGACTATCTGGGTTAAGATAAACAATTTGGGATACCAAGTCTTTCAAAACTCATTTTAATGTACTTAAGCCATGGTATATCCAGACGGTTGTCCAGCTTCAGACAGTCCTGTAAGATTGACCTACATAGATGGGCTTCTGGGTGTTTCCAGATTCTGTACCATAACAGAAGCGGTTGCAACTTGATATAACCTTCTATATAATCAAGCCCAACCTCTTTGTGGCAAAAGGCTGTCGACGTCGAATGTGGAACTGCCAGTAGTCTTCTTCTAAACTTGCTCTCCACAATTTGTAGAGATTTGCCACTGATATATACCCCCATAAACCTGTGCCAAATGTTGCCACAGACACACGTTTACTTTTAAAGATACCAAGCATTTCTATAGGTGGTTTGTGTCCTAGTCTTTTAGAGAACCTAAAAACTGTATCAACTGCTCTTTGGAATTGCATGGCTCTTACATCCAAAAGAAATTTCCAGTTAAAACCTATGTCTATCGGGATTCCCGGATATGTAAAACGTGGAGTTGTCATAATTTCTTCCCTGCCTAGTAAAAACTTTTTAGTCTTGGCTAGTTTGGGACCACATATCATTACAAAGGACTTAGTTCAATTTGTTTTTACTCCTAAACTACTCATAAAACTATTAAAAGCATCAAATAAGACCTGGAGACCATTAGCAGTTCGTGCGATTAGGACAGCGTTGTCTGCTTTAAGCAGCACAGGGATTTTTCTATCATGGATCTTTGGTAGGTCCTTCGCGGCTGTTATCAGGTGCTCTCCCAGGGAATTAATACAAGTTAAAAAAAGAAAAGGTGCCAAGACACATCCTTGTCTAACCCCAGTGATTGATGGGAAGTCCTCAGATAGATCTCCATTCCTGCAATACTGCACTCTGGCTGTAGTATGTTCATGTAACCTACTGAGTAGGTATATTATTGCTCTATCAATGCCTAATTGGAGCATTATGGTCCACAGCTTTGGGCGATCTACCATATCAAGGGCGCTTGTTCGGTCCATGAATGCAAGATTGACACACCTCTTTTTTGCCTTAGTGTATTTTTGGACAATCAGGGAGAGATTTAAGGATTGTTCAACAGTGCCCAGACAAGGGCGAAAACCAAACTGTAAATCTGAGAGCCCACATGACTCTGTAGCCCATGTTTCCAATTTGGTCAATAATACCCTTCCTAGGATCTTAACTGTGCTGTCTAGGAGGGATATCGGGCGGTAGCAGTGAGGTTGGCTCCTGTCTCCTTTTTTGAAAATGAGGACGATAATAGCCTCCTGCCAGGTCTTAGCCAGGGGGCCTGTAATTGCACGAGTTATTACACTTGTTATTAAGGGTGCCCAGAACTGTGGGAAAGATTTGAAAAGGTCTGAGGGGATTCTGTCGGGGCCCGGTGCTTTCAGGGGCTACTCTCTATGGCTAAAATTACATCTGGCACTTTTATTGAGATACTTAATTCAAGGGTGGCAGTTGAATCACAATTAACTATTATGCTAGGGCTTGCATTCAGAATCTGCTCTTTTGGGTTGAATACTTTGGAGAAATGGGCCACCTGGTCTTTGCTTGGGCTAACACAATCCATTGTTTGAGGGCCCCCGCCCAAGGGGTTCAGGGAATTTACTACCTGCCAGAAAGCTTGGGAGTCTTTCGTCTCACTTGCCATCATAAGATCCTCCCAGGCTTTTTCCTTTATCTCATTCTTTCTTTTTTGGATTGCTTCTTTGTAGATTTTCCTAGCCTGTATTATTCTTGGTTGGTCTGGCGGGTGTTTGCTCAAGGCAAGCTTTAAGAGTCCATGGGTTTTAAAGCATTTCCATCAAACCACTTTGGGTTGTGACAAAATGTTGCTGCACCCTTGGTTAATCTGTCTGCCATATAATTGTTCAGCCTGGTATATGCAGTTATTACTTCTGTTGGGTTTGCATCTTTTTGGAGGCTCTTGTCTATTACTGCTTGGTTGTTCATAAGGAGATCTCTATGGAATGTTTCCTTATCTATTTTCTCCCATTTAATAGCTAGGCCTTTATTCCTGCTGTGCTCTATTTGGAGTTGAGGGATTTTCAACGTGACCTTATCTAGGGATGTCTTAAGCTCCAGGATAAGTGGGTTGTGGTCACGTTTACATGAGGCCACAACTTTACATGTCATAAACACCGATGTCAGCTCCTTGCAAATTAGAACATGATTAATTGTGGAGTTTTAACTGGGGCCTATATATGTCAAGAACTTTGATCAGCTCTGTGTACAGTATTCTGATGCAGAGATTAAATTATTTGCAAGGATCACTCTGTTTAGTGAGTCACCTTAAGTGCTGTGTTCAAAATGTGTGAGGGGCTAATTAAATTCATCACTGACTACGCATATTGTACATACTCCAAAAGTATACATTTCGATATTGAAGTCACCTACCCAAATAATTGATACCTCCTTTATGTGGTCACTTAAAATTGTATGCAGGGTGTCCTCTATACTGTCCATAACTTTAGTTTCCGCATGATCAAATATATTGTAATAAAAATTTACAAGGACTGAATCAAATAGCTGCTGCTAGGTGATCAGAAGGATATGGTAAAAAGGTGCGATGACCTTCTCATATACTATGCAATCAGTCAAAGAAACAGATATGAAAGTAACAAGGCCCTCTTTAGCTCGGCCTGACTATGATGAGGTGGCTGCAACGTGGTAAGTGACAAAACCATTTATATGCGGCAGGTCCAATAACCATGTCTCTTGACAACATATTATTTGGTGATGGTCAACTACATACAGCCAGTCTGGAGCCTCCTGTTTAGTGCGCATGCGAGACACATTTCACTAGATTAAGCTAAGAGACTCGGTGAGTTCGATGCTGCCGTTTTGGGGAAGTTAGGCGAGGCCGCAATTGAGGTTTCCCCGTGGGGTAATCAGTCCAATTGCTCTAAGGGGGGTAAGACACCATACATATTAAATAAAGCTAAAGAGTGGTTAAAATGGGGGTGGTGGGATGCCAAACTGCTCCTTGCGATATCTGGTCCGGGAATGTTGTGGGCATTGACAAGGCGTCTGTGAGCCTCAGGGGGATAGAAGAAACCCAGGGGGAGCGCTCTAATGCCCTCCGAGGAGGAGATGGTATGGCTAAGAGAGTTTAGCAAGGCCCGAGCTACACTTGGCCTTCTAAAATTAACTATCACGCAGTTACCTTGTGAAGATTTAGGTGCTAGACCAACCCAAGAGACCCTTCTAGTTGTAATAATGTTGTTTGATAACTCACAATACCTTCTAGAGTGTTTCCGCATCCAGGATGTCACTATTTGTTAAAAGGTTTGTGATTCAGGCTGTGTGTGCTCAACTTTGGGAACATTTTCCAGCACAATAACGTAGGGAGTGCACTCTGGTGGAATGTTAGGACAAATATTATTTGGATCACTTCTGCGTTCCTCAGTTAAGGGCCTTGTCTACCTGCCATTTGTACTTCTTAGAGGAACAGGAGGCCCTCTTGACTTCCGGGGGCTGGTCCTCAGGAAGTAAGAGTTATCACCACTACCAGAATTCATACATGCAGTATTAATATCCGAAACTTCCACTGTTTGGTGTGACCTTGCGCGAATTTCCGAGTTGGTGGTGGTGTTGAATAAAGTGGGAGGAGGCCCTGCTTGTGGGTATGGTACCCCCCGCTGATGTCTCTCTTGATATTCCGCCTGGAGTGGGTCCTGGTGTGAGAGAGGGAACCAGCAGTAGCTGAGAAACGGTGCTGTTATCCTTGTGTGATTCCTCTTGAGTTAATTTCTTTAGCATCAGCTCTATGGCTGTGAGACAGTCCAGGATGGGTTTCAGCTTAGTGTCCAGAGTAGCGGTAACTGTTTCATGGAGATGGTCCGGATTTCCCTTTCCCCGCTCCAAGGAGTCCTTTTTGTTTGGTGACTTGCTAATTGTGACCTTGGGGCGCTTAGATTTAGATGCAGGTTCCTGTCTCTTTCTTTTTCCAGCCACACCTAGTGTTACAGGAGTGACTACTGTGATTTCAGGCTCCAGCGGGTTCGCAAACTGGTGGCGCTGGGGAGTATTTGGGATCTCCCGACCCTCCCTCCGTCGATTCAGTTGGGGCCCCCAGTCTTATGTCTTTGTTTGAGAGACTGGGCTGATGCCCTTCTGTGGAAGAATTTAGTTGGTATGAAGTTTGGGAGGAGAGAGAGGGATGCTGCTCTACCAATACGACGTCTTTATTTATAATGACCTCTGCAAGTGTCAAAAATATGTCCATGGTTGTAGTTGTAGAGGTTGTGGGGATTGTGGAAGCAGTTATGGCTGAACGTGCGTGCGTCTGCTTTTTATGTTTACCCATTCCTTATGTAAAAATTATACACGCCTGCTTTCTTCTGGTGTACTTGAAAGCTCAGTAGAGTCTTTGGCGAGCTGGTGTTTTCAAAATCCTAGGATCTAAGTAATGAAATAATAGTTGGTGTTGATGTTGCACCCTACCCCATGTGGCGCAGTAACAGTGCAAAGGGGGTGATAATATTGGCAATATTGATGGAAAGACAAACCAGTAGCAACGCAGGTTTCAATACCAACACCAGTACCAGCACCAATACCAGTATCACAGCAGCAACCGTTAGCCAATAACCGCCAATAGCGGCACGGTTGAAGTACAGTGGAAAGCCAAAGTCATAGCCACAAGAGAGCCACGGTAAGAGAGATGGCAAGAAGAATAGCATTCAGGTATTAATCACATGAAAACCACTTGCCTCCTCCCCGGATCACAGGCCGCCGCCTCCACCACACATCAAGGACACAGCTAAAGGCAATGCCTAGTACAACCAATATCCAATATTGTCAGGCAGTGTTGCTGGTAGCTGCTAGATGTCTTAGTGAGGAGCTTTTGGGAGAGGCTTGGAGGTAGATAGAAGTAGATTGGGATAAAATTCTGAGGCTGAGTGGGTTTAAAATGAATGGAACCAGTCCAGCCCAGACCATTCCAGAACAAACAGGCAATCAACAGGGGGGTTTATGGCCTGCTCGAATGTCTGACAAAATATCGACGGACAGAAAATCGACCTACAAAAATATCGACACAGAAATATCAAAGTAAAAAATATCGAAGTCCTATCTACATAAAGGTAAGTACAAAAATATCGAGAGAAAAATATCGTTGTCAAAAATATCGATGTTAAAAATATCGTTTTTTTAAATGTTTTAATAATAATGTAAAAGTAAATAATACATATAATTAAAAGAAATATAGTTAAAAATATTAAAACATATTTAAAAATAATAACTAATACATATTGTTAAAATTAATTAAACATATACATATAAATTAATATATATACTTACTCCACATATTGCAACATTAGGGAAAGCGTTGGATAAGCGTCAAGGTAAAAATACTATTCCCACTCCAGAGAGTGCAGCAGTAGGGAAAGCGCAGGATAGCGTAGGGGTAAAATTACTATTCCCACTCCAGTGAGTGCAACAGTAGGGAAAGCGCTGGATAGCGTAAGGGTAAAAATTACTATTCCCACTCCAGTGAGTGCAACAGTAGGGAAAGCGTTGGATAGCATAGGGGTAAAAATTACTATTCCCACTCCACAGAGAGTGCAACAGTAGGGAAAGCGCTGGATAGCGTAGGGGTAAAAATTACTATTCCCACCCCAGTGAGTGCAACAGTAGGGAAAGCGCTGGATAGCGTAGGGGTAAAATTACTATTCCCACTCCAGTGAGTGCAACAGTAGGAAAGCGCTGGATAGCGTAGGGGTAAAATTACTATTCCCACTCCAGTGAGTGCAACAGTAGGGAAAGCGTTGGATAGCATAGGGGTAAAAATTACTATTCCCACTCCACAGAGAGTGCAACAGTAGGGAAAGCGCAGGATAGCGTACGTTGGATAGCGTAGGGGTAAAAATTACTATTCCCATTCCAGTGAGTGCAACAGTAGGGAAAGCGTTGGATAGTGTAGGGGTAAAAATTACTATTCCCACTCCAGTGAGTGCAATAGTAGGGAAAGCGTTGGATAGCGTAGGAGTTAAAATTACTATTCCAACTCCAGTGAGTGTAACAGTGTGGAAAATGTAGGATAGCGTAGGGGTTAAATTAACATACTTATCAATTAAATACATTTTTAAAATAAATAACATATTAATAATTAATTAACAAAACAAATATTAATAAATACCAATACATTTAAATTAATATTTACTTAAATAACATTAAATTACTTCCCACACTATTCCCCTTTAACACACAACACACTACACATAAAAAACACAATTAATTTAATTAGCAATTAATCAATTAACAATTAATAATAAATTAATTATAATTAATATAATTATAAATTAACCAATTAATAAAAATTAATTAGCAATTAATAATTAATTAACAATACATTAATAATAACAATAAATAAAAACATTAATTAATTAATTTAATTACTTCCCACCCTATTCCCTATAAACCCACAACACACTACACATAAAAATCACATAATTAATTTAATTATCAATTAATCACTTAATAGAAATTAATTACCAATAATTAATTAATTAATAACAATAAATAAAAAGTCATAATAAATTAATCATAATTAATATAGTTATAAATTAAACAATTAATAAACATTAATTACCAATTAATAATCATTAATTACCAATTAATAATTAACAATAAATTAATTAACAATACATAAAAATTAATAATAAATTATAATTAATATAATTATAAATTAACAGAAATTAATTACCAATTAATAATTAACAATTAATAATCACAATACATAAAAACATATTAATTAATTAATTTAATTACTTCCCACCCTATTCCCCTATAAACCCACAACCCGCTCTGATACTAAAACGCAAAATTTACTTTAACAAAATTACTAATTTCTAAACATTTATTTAAAAATTTATGAAAATACATTAAAAAAATGTTGAGCATACATATAAAATACATACTAAAATACATAACACTAAAAGATTTTTCGATATTATTGACAACGATATTTTTGCTAACGATATTACTTACTTCGATATTACTTACTTCGATATTAAAAAACCGATATTACTTAACTTGGGGTCGATATTCTGGTCAACGATATTCTTGACTTCGATATTCTGTCCCTACGATATTAAAAACTCGATATTAAGGTAGGTCGATATTTAAAAATCGATATTTTGACTGTGCACCGGGCTGCTCAGCATGGAGTGTCCTTTTCTGCCTGCCCCTGCCTATGACCACAGAACCATTGGGGCCACACCGGATCGCCCTCCCCATGTTACAGAGACATTTTGCTGGCTTTAAAACTCTCTCAGAAATACATACTCACTGCAAACTATAGCACCAGAATAACTAGTCGCACACGGCAACAGTTTATCGTACCGCGGTGTGGTTCATGTTGCCTTCGATTCACAGTGGTGCTGGGCCCCATTGAGATCCTGCATTGATTAATGCATTAGTGACCAGGCACCTAAGGGCACTTGCACGGCCGTGACATCACTCTGGCTTTCATTGAACTACCTACCACTGCATTTGAGGGTACTACACCTTTGCAGTGAGTAAATTAATGAATTAGTCACGTACTTTGGTACCCCTTACCTTGATCCGGTCTGTAGCCATTCACTACTCAGCCCAGGCATCATTCTTGTCCTGATGAGACCACTGTATCACGCTGAGGATTGAAACGCCGTCGACATAGCAAACAAAGAGATTGGACATTGGCTTAATAGGTATTGAGTTACTTTTTTGTTTGTTTTTCCAAAAAGAAACTCACAAACAGAATTGTGATTTATTTTCACTTGTTTTGAATGTGCTTGGTTGTGGTTTTTCATTTTCACTGAGACACATTACACTCCTATGAGCAATGATATTATGCAAAGCTTATTAATGCAATACACCCATACTTTTATAATACATGGTGGTCATGATTTCCATTTCTTGTTTAATTTAAGTGTACACCGCCATTTTTTGACTGGTAAATGTTTAAAAGATTCAAATGAGACCAATTAGAACCATTGTAAATTTGTAGTATTGGTTGCCCAGGTTCCCATAGGTTTAAGGGTGTCTCTTGTCTCATAATACCGGAATAACTAGGGCTAAAATAGTGTGGCCAAAATATAAATATTGATAACCAAAATATAGTGGCGGTAAGTATACATTTACCATACTTAAATCTATATATAACATTTTCAGTCCATGTAGATATAGAATTAAGAATGGTAAATGTATACTTACGTGCATAATATTTTGGTTCTCAATATTTAGGCCCCATGATATTTTTTTCCTTGATGGTCTAATGACATAAAAACCCCTGCAGCAATATATACATTCCCACAAGGCAAGGAAAATGGTCCACAAACTCTACATGTGAAAAGATTATAGTGCAGGGAAATGAATGGTGCCAAGTGTTCTTAAAAAACTTCACAGTTGTAAATGTATAAACATCCTTCATCAAAATAAAGACAATAAATTACTTCCACGCCCTAGATGTTGTAATACAAGCACCACAATAAAAGATAAATGCAAGCAAGTAAATAACCACTCACTGATGTGACACTGTTCACCTTTTAGCTGGGATTTCTCATCACTAAGACTGAACAACCTGGAGTGACCATCAGCATTGGCATGGTCTGACCCAGGAAGGTGTTCCAACATAAAGTCCATTCCCTGGAGGGAGATGGACTACCTCAGAAATTTTGGATTCTTGCCCCTCATCTTCATCAGCCTGTGGTCTGTGTGTGGTCTGTCTGAACCCGGAAGTCGGTCCTGAATAGGTATGGTCTCAGCTTCTTCAGCGCCCAGACCACAGCAAAGGCTTCTCTCTTGATAGCACTCCACCTCTGTTCCTGGAGAAGTAATCTTCTACTAGGGAAGCCTACAGGTTGGGTCTTGGCCATCCTAATTTAACTATGACAATACTGCCCCATGCTCTCAGGCATCAGTTTGCACAATACATTCATTGGAAAAATCAGGGGCCTTGAGGACAGGGCTGTACACATGGCTTGTTTGAGGGAGTCAACGGCTTTCTGACAGGCCTATGTCCAGATCACCTTTCTTGGCTGTTTCTTCAAAGTCAGCTCAGTCAAGGGGGGGCAACAATTATGCAGTACCCCTTGACAAACCTCCTGTAGTAACACGTGAGGACCAGGAAGGCCATCACCTCTGTATGTGTTTTGGGGGGCTCTCAGGCCATGATGGTTTCTATCTTGGCCTGGAGGGGCTCCACTTAACTGCCGCCTACCAGGGGTCCTAAGTGCACCAAACACCTCTACCCTATCTGGCACTTACTGGCCTTGATAGTCAGGCCTGCCTGTAGCAGAGCCCAAAGCACTTCCTGGAGGTGACACAGCTGGTCCTCAAAGCTGCTACTGAAGACAACTACGTCATCCTGGTAAGCAGCACTGAAGGCATCCATTCCAGCCAAAACCTGGTTCAGCAGCCTCTGGAATGTGGCATGGGCATTTTTCAGGCCAAAGAACAATACTTTGAATTGCAAGAGGCCCTCTGGTGTGTAAAGGCTTACCTATCTTTGGCCCCCTCAGTTCGGGAAATCTGCCAGTACCCTGAAGTCAAATCAAATATAGTCAGGAACTTGGTAGCCTCCAACCGATCAATGAGCTCATCAGCTCAACGATGGGGTGAGCATCAGTCTTTTGTGACTGAATTGAGTCTTCTGTAGTTCACACAGAATTGGAGTTCTGGTGTGGTGCCCGGCAGGGCAGCCTTTGGAACCAGCACCCCTGGGCTGGACGAGGGACTACTGGAGTGCTCAATCACTCCCAACTCCAGCATCTTGGCGACATCCTCCTTGATTCTGGCCCTAAACTTGTCTGACAGTCTGTTGATTTTTCTTTTTTTTTGGACAGGGTGACTGTCATCAATGTCAATGTCGTGGGTACACAAGTGTGTAAGCCCAGGGGTGAGGTAGAACAGATAGGCAAACTGTCCCAATAGTTGGTGACAGTCCCTCTGCTGCTCTGGGATCAGAGTAGGGGCAAGGTTGACACCCTCCACTGACCCATCTTTCTCCTTGGATGACAAGGGATCATGGAGAGGCTTCTGTGATTTGTCCTCCATGGACTATATTGCAGGTCATTCAATCGTAAGAGTTCCTAATGATTTTTACGAGTTTATCTGGCACACCATAGTGGCGTAGGAGTTTCTAAAGGGTCTCTCTGTCCACGCTGTTGAGTGCCTTCTCATAGCCGATGAGGTTGACATGGGGGGGGGGGAGGGGGAGGAGGGGGGGAGGTTCATTCTTTCGACTGATCAATGATGATGTGCAATGTTGCAATCTGGTCTGTACAAGATCGATCTTTGCGGAAGCCAGCTTGGTGATCTCGCAGATGTCAGAGTCCGCCAGTTTTAATTTAAGGAGCTTAGTTGGGGTCCAGTATAAGAAGTGAGTGGCAAAGAATGTTATTTGTATTAACAACGGTACAAACGTGTTCTGTAATGAGTACGAGTGGGAGTATATTTTAAGCCAGGTTTCCTCAGATGGGGGTGTTCTGCCTTTGTTTAGGAAGTATGTTGACCATTTGAACTGAATGTCAGTGATAGAATGTATAATGGCATTGCCAATCAATTTGTAAACTCTGCATCTCGAAGACCTCCTTCTTGATGCTGGCCCTCACCTTATCTGACAGTCTTTAGATTTTGTTTTTGACAGAGGGACTGTCACCAGTATCAATATCATGGGTACACAAGTGTGTAAGCCCAGGGGTGAGGGCGAATAGAGAGGCAAACAGTCTCTCTGCTGCTCTGGGATCAGAGTACGGAAGAGATTGACACCCTCCACTGACCCGTCTTTCCCTTTGGATGACAAGGAATCAGGGAGAGGTTCACTCTCCTCCTCTCCTCCATCGTCAATCACCAACAACATGGTTATCTAAGACTTTTCATAGTGGAGCTTCAGGCGATTGAGATGGCTGACCCCTAAGGGTTTCTGGGGGTCTTGAGGTCCCCCAGGTAGGTAGCCTCCCTATTCCTCTCAATCACCTCATAGGGCCCTGTTCAACGATCTTGGAGGACCCTGGCTCAACTGGCCCCATGACCCACACCTTTTGGATAGGCTGGAACGCAACCTGAGTGGCCTTCAGGGCATGCTATTGTTTCATCACCTCCTGACTAGCTTCTAACTTCTCAGAAGCCTTCTTCCAGAACTTCTGTATTTGGTTGTGAAGGGGTAGCATGTAGCTAACCACGTCCCAAGGGGTTTCTTGGGAGCTTGCTCCCACCTCTCACCAAACTGAGAGGTCCCCTTCCAGGGTGACCATAGAGTGTTGCGTAAGTTACAACTTTGGCATAACTATACAAAGTGTGCTTTCCCATCCACAGGAGAACTTGGTTCAGTGCACCAGCAATGAATGTGGAAGACAGATTATTGTAGCCCAGCAAAACACTATGTTCGAGGCATATGAGCTGCAGATCGTACACTGTGCATGAGATCGCCATCTGGTGTTGGGCTCGGATGCTTGCACTTTGTTGTTGTCTTGGAAGAGTCTTTTGTAGTCACGAGATAGGTGACTCCTCCTTTGGACGATAGTGCGCATGGGCATCGACTCCATGGTTAGATTGTTTTTTCCGCCATCGGGTTCGGATGTACCTTGCTGCGCTCCGGATCCACATCGATCGGTTCCCCTCTCGACGCGCAGAAGAACCTCCTACCGTTCGACGGTATTGTTTTCGATCGCGATCCCCTCATCGCGTCTCCACTCCAACACTGTTTCGAGTCCGGTCGCCGACGTTGGTCCGTTGGGCGTGTCGGCGCCATCATCCAGCATATGGAAAGGACTCCATTTAAAAAATGCAGGTGTGGGGCTAAATTCCCACACACAGATCTCCACGAGATCTGTAATCTTTGCCTCTCTCCAGAACACGAGAGCCAACACTGCCAAGCCTGTGACTCCTTTCGGTCCAAAAGACCATCCGTGATCGCCGGGCCCGACGACACGAAATGTCCAGGTCAGCCGCTCCCGCACCGGACGACATCTTTGACACAGGCTCCGACAACCCGGACACCGGAGATTTACAAATCGACACCTCCGGAGCCGAAGACTCAGGGTCCGACGACCAACTCATCACACCACACCAACGTACTGTGAGTACTGACGTCGATGCCCCTGCCCCCAAGAAACAAAAGGCTTCGGTCACACCTTCGCCTTCGGGCCTAGGTCTGCACCATCACAAAGCTTCAGGAGCCCCGCCTTCCGGCTCGACTCCCAAGCACCTAAAGCCTTCTGGCAGCTCGGGACCGAGCCAGCCACGTCCCGGAGCCGAAAAACACTCATCGGCACCGAAACACAAGACTAAGGTCTCGGCACCAACAGACCCTTCGGGCGCCAAAGTCCAAGGTCCCAGACACCTCGACACCGAAGCATACCAAACCTTCGGAGTCGACAAAACCCTCGGTGTCGAAAACTTCACCAAAGGACACCAAACAACCTCGCAAGCCCAAACAACACTCGGAGCCGAAATCTTCGATGCCGACCAAACACGCCAGCTCAGAAGAACTCTTGGTTCCCATCGACCCAAAGCAGAAAACTCTGCACATTGACCCTATTACCGGACAGGTACAATCAGTAATACCTCACAAGAGGAAGATACAGGAACCAACCACACCTGAGCCACCTCATAAGAAGAAAGACTCTTCCACATCACCTATAAGGTCTTTCTCTCCACCTCCACAACACCTCAGCCCTCTACACTCCCCGCCTCACTCTCCTCCACCTTGTTTTTCACCACAAGGGGATACAGACAGGGAGGATCATGATGATGACATGCAGTCACCTCACAACACCTACACTGATGACGACCTTCACAGTATCCCACCACAAGACCCCTGGGACAGTTATGACCTCCCAGATATACCTGTCCCTGAACCATACCCATCAAAAGCCTCACCTCCAGATGATGCTATAGGGTTTTCACAGGTGATAAACAGGGCAGCACAATACCATGGTGTCAAGTTACACTCAGACCCCCTGGAAGAAGACTTTTTACTAGAAACTTTTAGCCAGCCTCAAAAGTCTACCCATACTCTACCTATGCTTAAAGGCATTATTAAACATGCCCCTGAGGTCTTCAGAGACCCAGTTAGGGCTAGGGTTCTTAACCCAAGGATCGAGAAAAATATAAACCTGCCCCTTCTGACCCAGCTTATATTAAAGGCCAACTCCCTCTAGACTCATTAGTAGTTGCTAATGCACGGAAAAGGGCAAACTCCCAGACTACTGGTGAGACACCACCACCAGACAAGGAGTCCAAATTACTCGACGCATCGGGAAAAAGAGTTGCGTCTCAAGCAGCAAACATGTGGCGCATCGCCAATTCCCAAGCCTTACTGGCGAGATATGACAGAGCCCATTACGACGAGCTTGAAAAGCTCATTGAGCACCTTCCAGATCAGTATAAGACCAAGGCCAATGATCTAATACAAGAAGGCAAGATTGTCACAAACACCTCAATAAAGTGCGCCCTTGACGCAGCAGATACAGCAGCACGCACAATAAACTCAAGCGTTTTGCTGCGCAGACACGCATGGCTACGAATATCTGGCTTCAAGCAGGAGGTACAATCTACCATCCTCAATCAACCCTTAGACCAGGAACACCTGTTTGGGCCTAATGTGGACACTTCTCTAGAAAAAATGAAGAAGGACACAGACACAGCCAAAGCTATGGGAGCTCTACAAGCCACACCTAGCAGAGGTTCCTTTCGTCGCTCCTTATATAGAGGCGGCTCCAAAACTACAGCCACAGACACCACCTCTGCTAACTACAAAAACACCACTCAAACCTCCTCTAATAGAGGTTACTCCAGAGGTAATTACAGAGGTAATAACAACAGGGGTAGAGGACGCGGGTTTAACACACGCACCTCCCCTACCACCAAACAGTGACTTCCCTCCGTTTCCCCCGATCATTCCACTCCCGTCGGGGAAGACTGTCAAAGTTCCTACCTGCGTGGAATTCCATCACCACCGACAGGTGGGTAATACAAATTATCCAGTATGGTTACTGCCTCGAACTCACTTCTACTCCCCCAACATACCACCCAGGCAGCGTCCCATGTCCACGGAACATCTAACGCTCCTCAATCAAGAGGTTCTCTCTATGCTCCAAAAGCACGCAATAGAACCAGTCCCTCTACAACATCAGGGCACAGGGGTTTACTCACTATACTTTCTAATCCCCAAAAGGACGGTTCCCTCAGGCCCATACTGGACCTCAGACCCCTCAACTATTACATTCACTCAGATCATTTTCACATGATCACTCTTCAACAAATACTTCCACTACTCCAACAAGGCGACTTCCTTGCCACACTAGATCTCAAGGACGCCTATTTCCATATTCCCATTCACCCTGCGCACAGGAAATACCTAAGGTTCATAGTGGACGGACAACATTATCAGTTCAAAGTCCTCCCATTCGGGTGGCAACAGCACCAAGGGTTTTCACCAAGTGCCTAGCAGTAGTAGCTGCGCACTTACGAAGACAACACATTCACGTGTTTCCGTATCTAGACGACTGGCTAATAAAAGCCAAGTCACACAACCAATGTGTACAGCACACACTCCAAACAGTTCGGCTACTACACAATTTGGGGTTCACAATAAACCATACCAAATCGCATCTCCATCCCTCCCTACATACATCAGTACCTAGGAGCCACAATCGATACCTCCAGGGCCCTTGCATACCCCAATCCTTCCAGGATAACAAGTATGCAAGCCCTCATCAACAAATTCCTACCTCAACACTACCTTCCAGCTCGAGTGTTTATGCAACTCGTAGGAATGATGGCCTCGTGCATCTTTATTGTCCCTCACGCACGACTTCAAATGCGGCCCTGCAAGAATGCTTAGCACGTCAGTGGAGACCAAGCTCAGGGCCAGCTTACAGATCTGGTGTTGGTAGACAGCCGCACTCATCGCTCTCTGCAATGGTGGAACATACAAAACATTTCCAAAGGGCGGCCGTTCCTAGAGCCAGTTCCACAAATAGTGCTCACAACAGACGCATCTCTCACCGGGTGGGGAGCTCACCTCCTTACCCACACAACGCAGGGCAGCTGGACCAAGTCACAAAAACTGCTCCACATCAACCACCTAGAATTATTAGCAATATTTCTAGCGCTAAAGTCATTCCAACCGCATCTTACTCACAAGACTGTCTTAGTCAAAACAGACAACATGACAGCAATGTACTATGTACAAAAACAGGGGGGACACACTCTCTACAGCTGTCTCGCCTGGCGCAAGCCATATGGAGATGGGCCATTCCTCAAAACATTTACTCTCCTTGCAGAACACCTTCCAGGAGTTCACAATCACATTGCGGATCTGTTAAGTCGACAGACACAACAGATTCACGAATGGGAACTGCATCCGCAAGTTCTACAACCTTTTTTCCAAATGTGGGGCCATCCACAAATAGACCTGTTCGCCACACAAGAAAACACAAAATGCCCAACCTTCGCCGCCAGGTTCCCACACCCGTCGTCCAAGGGCAATGCAATATGGATGAACTGGTCAGGCAGATTTGCATACGCTTTTCCGCCTCTCCCACTCATTCCCCTAGTAGTACGCAAACTCAGACAACAGTCTCTAACAATGATCCTAGTTGCTCCCACATGGGCAAGACAACCATGGTTCACAACACTTCTGAACTCTCAGTAGTTCCACACCACAAACTGCACCTCTCTCCACACCTCTTAACTCAGAACCATGGAGAGATCAGACACCCCGATCCAGGTCAACTGAATCTGGCAATATGGCTCCTGAAGTCCTAGAGTTCGGTTACCTTAACCTTCCACCTGAGTGTATGCAGGTCATTAAAGAAGCCAGACGTCCCACTACCAGGGCTTGTTATGCAGCAAAATGGAAAAGGTTTGCTATTTATTGCAATAACAACAATATCAACCCACTAGATGCCTCCATACAAAACATTATCTGTTACTTGCTGCATCTGCAAACATGTAACCTAGCATACTCATCCATAAGATTACATCTTGCCGCTCTAGCCGCATACTTACAAAACAGACAGCATTTGTCACTGTTTCGAGTACCTGCAATTAAAGCCTTTATGGAAGGCCTTAAAAGAATCATTCCCCCTAGATTGCCACCCTCTCCAGCATGGAATCTAAATATTGTCCTCACCAGGCTCATGGGTCCCCCATTTGAACCTCTGCACAAATGTGAGTTACAATTTCTTACATGGAAAGTAGCCTTCCTAATTGCAATAACCTCTCTCAGAAGAGTGAGTGAGATTCAGGCTTTAACCATACAAGAACCTTTTTACAAATCCATCGTAATAAAGTAGTTCTCAGACCAAACCCCAAATTCCTACCTAAAGTAATTTCTGCTTTTCACCTTAACCAATCAATAGAGTTACCCGTCTTTTTCCAAGACCCAGACTCTGTAGCAGAAAGAGCTCTACACACACTAGATGTCAGAAGAGCCCTACTTTACTACATTGACAGGACCAAACCTTTCAGAAAGACAAAACAATTATTTGTAGCTTTCTCCCCACCACATAAAGGTAATCCCATCTCAAAGGCTGGCATTGCTAGATGGATAGTCAAATGCATTCAAATTTGCTACCAAAAGGCTAAACGCACCTTAATAATTCCCCTAGGGCACATTCCACACGTAAACTAGGGGCTTCTATGGCATTTTTAGGGAACATCCCTCAAATGACATATGTAAGGCAGCAACATGGTCTACGCACATACCTTTACCAAACACTACTGTGTTGATGTACACGTAAAGCAGCAAGCTGCTGTGGGCCAAGCTGTTCTTAAAACACTTTTTCAGACTACTGCAACTGATACAGGTGACCACCGCTAGGGAGACACTGCTATACAGTCTATGCACAGTGTACGATCTGCAGCTCATATGCCTCGAACGGTAAATGCTACTTACCAGTATGCATCTGTTCTTGGCATGTAGAGCTGCAGAGTCGTACACGCCCACCCACCTCCCCGGAACCTGTATCCGTTCCAGTATAATCTTAATTAGATATATTCACATGGACATCTTTTTCTTCTTACTGACTCCATCTTTTCCCATCATGGCGAAAAACAATCTAACCATGGAGTCGATGCCCATGCGCACTATCGTCCAAAGGAGGAGTCACCTATCTCGTGACTACAAAAGACTCTTCCAAGACAACAACAAAGTGCAAGCATCCGAGCCCAACACCAGATGGCGATCTCATGCACAGTGTACGACTCTGCAGCTCTACATGCCAAGAACAGATGCATACTGGTAAGTAGCATTTACCTTAATGTGTAATTGACATAGAAGTATTGCTTCTGGGTTACTAACAATCCCATAAAGGAATAAGGGGCACAGTGGAAACAACAACAAACCATAGTCATTATTCACTGTATCACACACACTAAACCAAGAAGAATGAACACTTTTAATTATTTATTAATACAGGAACAATCTGTTTCTCAGTACATAGGAAGACACGTTATGAACAGCGAGAATACAATTAACAGTTCTAGCATTGTAAAAAATGTCACTAAAATGTAATCTTGAACCTGACACCTTAACATCTACTTCTATGCGCTATTCTAAGAGAGCATGGAAGGCAGAGCAACTTGCAGTCTAGAGTTTCTTAGGAAGAAGGGGCCTTGTTAAAAGCAAAGGCTGTCTTTTTCAGTGGAGGCAGGAAGACAGTGTTTCCCGCAAACACATGCTGTGGTAGCAGTCAGTCAGTCTTCCTCTGGGACTCAGCATTATTAACTTCAGGCGTGATGTAGCATCTGTGAAGTGCGAAGTGTGCTAGCAGTAGGTGAGACCGTCTCTGGTAAAATCTTGGGCGATACTCTAGGCGAAGGACCTCTCCTGACAAGTTGTTGTTCTTATATACTAACATTTATCAGAAGTTGAAATTTTTGACATACATTTACGACTGTCTGACATATACTATGTGCATTAAGGTATGCGTCATGGATGTTTCCTTATGAACAGATAAGGTAAAAGCACGCCAATTCAAACTGCACTATTTTAGTTATTTGTCTGTATTTGCTCTTAATTATCCTTGACATGGTGGAAAGGAGACAATTGACCGAGACAAATGTTGCATTGAAGGTTGTATCTGTGTCATTAATCCAATGGTTTGACGCTTTCACAGTTCTTAGAAAGATACGGTTAGGCAACATCTGCATTGAACGGCAGACATAACAATGACTGCATAAATCTGGAATGATGGTTACTCATTGTTTGAGAGAGGTAAGATGGCGACCTCCTCTAGTCAAGATGGAGTCAGAACTTAGGGACTTTACACTATCCCCGGTTTGTACATCTGAATGATGTCATAGGGGCATGTTTAACGAATAAGGGTTTATCTCATGCATGTGACTATCCATGTTACCACATTACTGAGGTCTAAAAACATAAAAAAGCATTCAACAATAACAAATAAATGAAGCATAAAACCAAGATAATGAATACATAAAATGGCAAAAGTGTTACATATAATAACTATAACAGTGAAGCATGAATATTTTTAAGCTTTGCGTTTGAAATAAATGATATATTGTAGTCTATGTGGAATGTTGTATATGTGTTGGGGAACAAAACATTCCAGTTATGACAGGAAAAGGCCAAACAAAAAATATGCGGTGAAAAATCTAAAAAAAATAATCATTAATAGGAGTCTTGTGAAGAAGAATATAGTTAATTTCTGCTTTTTTGGTAAAGTTACAGAATTCTTGTCATTGGTCGACTTATTTGTTAAGTTCACTCCTCTTCAGAGGGCATGTCAACATAATCGGGTGCACATGCAGCATACTTGTGATATTTACGAAAACCATACAACGCATGTTCATAGTCAATGTTCAGTGTATTTGAGGGACCATCAGTGCGTTGCTCATCCTGGCCATTCGTTTGTAGTTGTAGCTCCTCTTCAGGGGGTTTGAAAGATAACAGCAAGTCACTCATTAAGAGCTGCGTTGAAAAGTGCCACGGGTGATATTGCTGTGTCATAAATAGTATCTTGTAGAAGGGATAGATGCATTGCTTGGCATTGTTTCTGGTGCCTATGCATTGAATAACTGCTTCCATATTGAGATAAGCCACTGAAGGCTGCCACTAATATAAGTCAAAGATGACTTCAGCTGGACTTTTTATGTACCAGAACAAAGGTTTTGTCAGAGCTCGTTGCAGTTTTAGGTCATCATCCACGAGGTCCAAGACCAACTGTTGTGGGAGCAGCATGCACCGTCTCTCCCCTGCATCCACCACCGGCAGAAGAAGAACGCTATGGTGTCGGAGTGAACACAAGGGAAAGGGGTTTGGGAACAAACTAAAATAACAAACTAAAATAAAAGGCTAAAACAATTTACCAAAATAACAAACATGATGATCCACTATCGTCCAGAGTTCCCACTTGGACCAACAGAACGAGTAATTATAAGGAAAAGGTTAGTACAGATAGCAGGATGTTCTATATCACACAAAACGGAAACTGACAGATGTTACCTAAAGGGTACTTAGCATTTGCTAAAGGGAGGAAACAAGATACTGCGCCTACTAATCAAGTACACTGGAGGAGGGCATCACACTACTGACCTCACGATGGTGTACACAAACAAGAATATCACGTGTACATACATTACTTGTCACAGCTCAACATTATACAGATCACAACACATTACTCTAGTAGATGCGTGATCTCCACTAGTATGCTGACAAAGTGTACACCGATGTTTAGTGTTGCTCGTCACATGATAGCACACCAGTTGCTCAAAAATAAAGAGTTCCTAGGGAGGTTGAAAGAGAACACAATAAAACAGCAAACTTAGCTGTGCAGCTAAATAACCCCCAGCGTATCTGCTTTTAGCATGTTCAGCAGCTTGAATGTGCAGAGTTCTTGCCAGCGGGGAGAGGTACCAAGCTTTTCTTTATCCATGTTCACAGCCAGAGGCCCAAGCAAGGCGACAAGTCCCTCTCAATGAGCGTGGCGGCAGCTGGACTAATATCAAAGCGGGAAACCTCTTAAATAGAGTACATTATCGTATCCAGATGGAGACGTGTGATCCAAATTCGGAGACTGGGCAGAAGATGCGTCAAGTCTGGATTCCTTGATGAGAAGCATTGAATGTTCAGGAGTCAGGCTACTTATAGTTCAGGGATTTAAAATGGCCGCCGAGACTTTGAGGTCTCGCGAGAATTAGACCGGCCATCTCATGTTGTGGATGACTTGGCAGCTGAGGATGACTCACCCTCATGTTGTTGTTGTGGATGACTTGGCAGCTGAGGATAACTCATCAGTATTCAGCCCCCTGTCTCATGTTGTTGTGAATGACTCGCCAACTGAGGATGACTCATCAGTATTCAGACCCCCTTAATGTTCTGCCTAAAAAGGTGACCTAAGGCGTTGGGCGTAATACCCTACATACCTAAGACCATGATGAACTGAAAGTATGTGCAGAAGGCCACGTATGTGCAAGCGCTTAAGGTGTGGATGAGAGCGCAGAATGCCAAAGAAGGCATCACGAGAACCGCAGGTTTGACGGCAAAGGCCACCAGTGCGATTCCTCGGCAGCAAGTATGGTGGCTATCCATGAATCCCTGACAGGTTTTATTTGTGTAACATCCAGTGCTCACTGAATTCAGATAGCCAACCATGTCCCATGTAGCGTGCTAGGGTTTCTCAGCAGCTTTGTTCAGCTGGATACGTGTACTCCATGTTGTTGATTTCCTTGTTGCCACAGCCAATTAGCAGTATGATGATTGGAAATCCTCCAAAAAAGCTGGAGAACAGAGAATAAAAAAATGACGGAATCAGTCCAAATACTGCTTTAAATCCAATCACCACATCAGATCTAATGTTCTTAAAAAGATGCACAACACAAGTTGTTGCAGAAGATTTAAATATCGTTTGTAACGATAACTGCAAAATGAATCGGCTATTGTGTGCGTAGCAGCCTCTGAATTTCTAAAGCAGTTCTGGCTGGCTGCAGATTATAAATTCACCAGCTGAAGTCAAAGGGACTTCTTTTTGTGAGAGAATAGACAATAGTTTGTTCAAATCGCCAAAACGCATAGATTTCATGCTTATACTAGACCAAAGGATGTTCCTAATGATATTTCTAGGCCTAGGATACAAGGTCCTTCCACAACACTGTATTGTTTCTGAAACGGTAATCATGTACAGCAGGCCGGGTTCCAACCCACAGCAAGTAACATTCGTTAAAAATAAATGCTACCCTTCCAGTACAAAATACTATGCTTAGACCAACTTTACAACTTATCCCACTTAGGATGTGTGCTGTATCATGCAGCACACATGCAAACTCAGAAACGTTAGGATAAATTAAAGCATTTCTCCTTCTTAACACCAGGTTCAAAGAGGTGTTATAAGTTGATGCAAAGCCCTTAGGACTTTGCATCAGAAAACATAGGTGGTTGTATGGGGATGTCCATGTACCACCCATGGAAGGCCCTCTTGAAGCAAAGTAATGGAAATAGCTGCTTTGCAGTACTTTCTGGCAACTTTACAAAATATCTGTATTAAACAAAAAAATCCAAAATAAACATTTTGTGCTTGCTTGCATCACTTTTGTAAGGCAAACCCAGTACAAAATGTTAATAAATCTGCCCCCCTGACTTGCAGACTACCAAAATAACGTTTGCATGCATGTGCTGGGCCATTCAATACTCTGTAAGATCTGGTGGTGTGCTTCTCCTCATTATCACCTGTGTGCTTATTCTGTGCTTGTATTGGCTCAGACATTCTGCTGTGAAAGTAAACTTCTGGTTTTTGCACCTCAACAACATATGGAGTACACACGTGACTCTCAGCCGGGCACAGCACAGATAAAACTGTGCACAATTGTATGCATCAAACGCAACACATTCCATAATAGGGCCACAGGGCCCGAATATAGAACGGGTGCACTGTCCCAGTCCATGCCAAGCACACCTTTTGACAGGTGTGCCTGGTGCAGGCCAGGGCAGTTTGTCCTATTATCATGAATGTGCTGCCCCCCAGGCCAGCCACGAGGTTGCAGCTGTTTCGCTGGAGCAGCACATTCAGTGAAAGACAGAGCGGCTGCTTACAAGCTGATCTGTGTTTCACAGTGCAGGTGGCAGCTGCCTGCACTTTAAAGAGGGAACAGAGATTTTCCTATAGGCGGGTGCAGTGAGTAGCTGCACGTGCCTACAGGGGGATGTCTGTGGGACCCCCTGTGCCTGCTCCAGAGGGCTGCCCTCTCTGTCAGTGTGCCTCTTTAGTGCCTGTTTTCCACTGCGTCTGTAATAGTGTGTGGGCGCAGAGGCAACGTGATTCTCTCATTTGCATGTAAATGAAGGAATTCCCTCTCAAGATAGCGCTGGTGCCAGTCCCGGCTCCTGGAGGGAGTGCTGTGGGGCGGGGGAGGGGTAGGGTGGGGGGGGGTAGTAAACTCCGGCATACGGCCGAACGGAGTTAAGTACATAAATAAATAAAACTAATTACATGCCCCGCAGCACTCCCTACATTAGCCGCTACTGGCTGGTGCTATATGTCTACCACTGCTATCAGTGCTATCAGTATTACAGAAATGGGAGCACAAGCATCTGCGTCCCCTTCTGTAATACCATAGAGCCTCAGGGGCACACAAAGCAAGCGCACAGGCCCTTTGCGCTTCCGGGGCAATGCATAATATGGTCCCAGATTTCAACCATGCATCTGGCATTCTAAAGAATATGTAGGACTATCCGAGACCTCATCCAGGTCATGCAGAGCCCAACTCATACTGCCGGCCACACACTGGACGTTTTGCACATTATTTAGACACCACTGATGTATCAGTACAACCTGAGTACTGAAAGGATCATTCACCTATCCCATTGATCCTCTCAGACTTAGTCTAACACCCATTACCACAAATAAAACAGACATCTAATTCTCTTCTTTTAAGCCCTTACTATCTATCATGTTGGAATATTTAGAGGCTACATACTACGCTGACAACATCCACCCCCAAAACCGTGCCTGTAGATATCTATTAAAATAGGACTACCATTCTAGACAAGATTGAACCTCTCAAAAAAACAGGCCTTAGAGAAACAAACAGGTGGGTCAACAAAATGTTTTTCGAGATAATAAGGAACAGCTGGTGTAATTGATGCGAAGCAAGTCTAGATAAATGAAATGTCATCACGTCCTATAGAACTCACTTACTTGCACTATCCTGTCTTATAGAACACATGTCAGTATTATTCAGGTAAAGGAGAGTAGCTGAAGGATACAGAGGATGCAGTACTGAGCGGATGAGGTGCTTATAAGAACAAACGTTTTTATATTTAACCCTTTTACCGCGGCGCAAATTCCGCCGCGGTGCGGGCGAAAAAAAGAGTGGGCGTGGTTCGGACTGCCCCCGGCCGTCCTCCGCACACGCCCACCGTGACGTCGGACGGCCCCCGGCCGTCCGATGCATCGAACGGGTTAAACTCTTACCAACATTTGGAGAATTCCTTATTTGCAACACCAGCCAGACACCCCGAATACCAATGGTGCAAATCTGTCAGAAACCTACAATTATGTGCAAAAGATCCGTATAAGTTACTAAGGTGTGGTCAACAGAACCAAAATGCATACCTAACCAAGCAGACTGGTGAGGCTACAAATTAAGCAAGGAAAAGATCAGCCCAAGTCCACTAACAAAACAATTGGTGCATCCCAACAGGACTCCAAGAACCTTCTGCCATTTTTTGAATCTCAAACCAAAAATATCTATTTATGTAATACAACCGTATCACCGTACCCTCCCATTGATCTACCTTCATTTATCGAATCAATTAACCAGGTGCTGCAGACCAAAACTTCACATAAGCAGCAATTTTTTTTTTTTTTTGCAGCTCACTGAAACTCCAAAACTAATAGACAGTAATAGACTTTGAAGAAACGTAAAATCGGATAATTTATTAATTTAACAATGTACCAAAATACTCTTCCTGAGTCTAGTAGAAAGTTGTTAATCAATCTGCAACAACCATGCAACACTTTATAGGATCTATTTTAATTATTTAACATCAGAAGCATATTTTAACAATACAATGTTGGCATAAGCCGAGCACAGAGGTAATGAAATATAGAACATTTATATATGTAGTTGTGTTCCAAAAAAAAGTACATCCACCTCAGTTCCTTCTTGGAAAGTTTCAGGGTGATCTGTCAAGCCGGGGCAGAGAAAAGGTGTTCTCTCAAAACTTTCTTTTCCATGTTAATTCCCATAGCAAATTTTGGGAAGCGATACAAAAAAAAACGGCTGAACGGAATTACACCAAATTTTGCAGATTGTTAGAACTTTACTTAAAGTGCTTTTTATTATTTGGTGTAAATCTGTTCAGCTGTTTTCAAGAAATTTGCATTTAAAAAGGTGCCTGGGCTGGTCATGAAGGGGTTAAAAAAATAGTTATATCTTTTTTTTTTTTTTTTTTTGATTTTTCAAAAACCTTTATTGACAAATTCAGCATTACCAAAATATAATATTGCATCATTGCAAAATATCGTACACAATAGGACATTCCCGGAGTACATCAAAAAATAAGGAAAACCAATCAAACAAAGGCAATATTGTGTACAACACGGCGTAGCGCCATAAAACAATACAGAGCTGTATAATAGGGTGACAGCACTGCAGAGGAGAGAGCGGGTCTGACCGGGGAGGGATGGGGACAGGAAAGGAGGGGGTTACTGACCAGCACCGGCGGCCGCCGCGGGCGGAGTGCCGGCGGGGAGCGCGGGAGAGGCAGCCTGGCTCGGATGTGGACGAGTGTGAAGATACGTTACTAGGGGGCCCCATATGTCAAGTGGGCGAGATCTAGCAGGCATAAGGTCCCAGAACTCAGACAGTAGGGTCTGACATCTCGAAGCGTCTTCAAGCCATTGGGCGAACTTAGGCGCCGGCCTACGCCCCCAACACATGGACACCCTGCGCCGTGCAAGGACAAGCAGCATTGCGACCAATCGGCAAGAGGCGTCCGGGCAAAATTTAACAAAGCCCAGCAGGCATAATGGTGGGTCGGGCTGGACAGGTGCAGAGGTTATCTCAGAGAGGGCGGCACAGACCTCCTGCCAGAAGTCCGACACCTTTGGGCATAACCAAGCAAGATGAGCAAAATCCGCAGCAGGGGCAGAGCAACGCAAGCACCTGTCGTTATGGATGAGTCCCAATTTATATAACTGAACGGGGGTGCGATATAGCCTGTGCAAGTATTTGAAGTGTATAAGACAGAGGCGATAGTTGGGAGAAAGTTTCTTCGTCTGGTTACAACAATAGAGCCAGTCGGCTTGGGAAATGGCAATGCCAAGATCCTCGCCCCACGGGCGCGATCAGTGGAGACAGGGGAGGTCGACAGCGTAAGGGCATATAATTTGGTCACCAGCTTCCGGGGGGTGGGGGAGGAATATATAAAGTCAAGAGTGGGCAGCGAAGGTGGAGGTTGGGGAAACGTAGAATGCAACTCCCTGCAGATAGCCCGCAGCTGATAAAAAAGCAGTGTGTCCATAGGACCAGCAGTGGCAGGGAGAGAATAAAAAGTATTACCGGGGTAGAGATCCGCCAGTGTCTGCAGCCCCATACGGGCGGCATGTTTGGACATACCAGATGGTTGGAGGGGAGGGAATGCAGGGTGCCGCACAATCGGCATAGTATTGGCCGATAATATCGGAGCGTTAGAAAGACGCCGCAGACCCAGCCAAGCCCAGCGCAAGGTTTCGACCGTGTCCACCTCATCTCGTGGGCGACTGGCCGGGGCAAACAGGGCGGTGTTCAGCGGCCAAGGGGTAGCACGGTCAGCTTCAACCGCGACGTGGGGCTGGAACAGGGTGGGGTGAATCCAGAAGTGTAAAAAGCTGGCCTGGGCACTTAAGGCATACAGTTTGAAGTTAGGGGCGCCCATGCCGCCAGCCGACATGGGGAGAGTAAGGATATCGTATGCAATCCTGGGTTGCTTGCTAGCCCAAACAAGAGAAATGATCAGGGATCGGATCCGACGGAAAAAATGGGCAGTAAGTGGTATGGGGATATTCAGGAAGAGGTAGAGAAACTTCGGAAGGACCACCATCTTGGCAATGGCTATTCGACCCGCCAGTGACAGGGGAAGCCGGTTCCAATGTGGTATCTTGGACTCAAGCCAGTCAACCGCACAACCAAAATTGGCCCTCCAAAGGTCATCCACGTCCCTGCTCAGCCAAATACCAAGATAACGGGTGGGGCCAGAGGCCCATACGAAAGGAAAGTCCGGTGTGAATGGCGTGGTGGCAGCAGTTAGAGGGAACAGCACTGACTTGCCCCAGTTCACCTGTATGCCGGATAATCCACCAAACCTTATTATCTCGCGCACAAGGGGGCTGAGATTTTCTTGAGGGTGGCGGACATACAAAGTAATATCATCCGCGTACATGGAGACCAAGAGGGCACGGGCCGAAAAGCCGATGCCCTTCTGAGTGTGATGTTGCCGGAGTCTGGCAGCGAGAGGCTCCATCGCAATAGCGAAGAGCATAGGGAAAGCGGGCACCCTGCCGGGTACCCCGTGCAATCGGAATGGAATCTGAAATTTGTCCATTGATCCGGAGGCGGGCGGACGGGCGAGTGTAGAGGAGGGAAATCTTACGAATAAAGACTTTGCTGAAGCCGAGGCGCGGCAGGAGATAGAATAAGAAGGGCCACTCCAGGGTGTCGAATGCCTTGGTGGCATCGAGAAGAGCAGCCACTGCAGGAAGGCTAGGGTTAATCTGATGAAGGACGGAGAATATGGTTCGTAGGTTATGGGATGTCGCGCGGCCCGGGATAAAACTGGACTGATCAGGAAGGGCGATGAGGGGCATAAGGAGGAGAAGACGGGAGGCCATCAACTTTGCAAAAATTTTGTTGTCCGTATTAATTAAAGAAACAGGGCGGTAGGAATTGCGGCAGTCCGAGGGTTTGTCCGGCTTGAGAAGAAGCGTTATCATCGCCTCACGAAGCGATGGCGGAAGGAGGCCATTTTCGGAGGAGTCATTATACATGGCGGCCAGATGCGGCACCAGGAGCGAAGCAAACGTCTTATAGAACGAAGCAGGGAGGCCGTCTAAGCCAGGGGCCTTTTCACCGGGTAAACTATTAATGGCAGCGAGAATTTCTTCTTTCGAGAAGGGCTCATCGAGAAACTCGCGATGAGAGTCCTCAAGCCAAACAAGGGCGAGAGTGTCAAAATATTGGTTGAAGTCCTCATGCGAAGGGGAGGAGCCCGCAGTGTAGAGGTGCGTGAAATAATCCATAAAGCGCGATTGAATTTCCTCAGGGGAGGTGGATCTAGCAGGGCCGCCATCCCGAAGCGCCGCGACATACGATGCAGCACGGGGGGGACGAAGGAGGTTGGCCAGGGTCCTGCCAGGCCGATCGCCCTCACCAAAGCGGCGAGCCCGGGCCTCCCTACCAAGGAAGGAGAGTTCCCTATCGGCCTCCACCTCGAATTCTGAATGTTTTCCACGCAGACGAGCGAGAGTCTCAGAGCTGTGGTGGGTTGCATGAGCGGAGTCCAAAGCCTTGATTTCGGCTTCTAGGTTAGCTAGAGTGGTACGGATAGAGCGAAGGACTCCAGATTGTTTATAGATGCACTCGCCGCGAATCACAGCCTTAAACCCTTCCCACAAAGTGGACGGCGAGTCTACAGAGCCGACATTCAAGTCAAAATAGTTCGAGATCGAGTTTTGGATCTCGGCACAGAAGACGGAATCGCGGAGAGAATTCGGAGGAAGTCGCCAGGTAAAGGCCCGCTGTGGAGAGTGAGGAAGGTGAAGACAAAGCTGGACTGGCGCATGATCAGAAAAGGTTCGTGCCATATTGGTAGCGGAAGTTAGCCAGGTGAGGATATCAGGGGAGGTGATCCAAAGATCAATACGGGACCAGCAGCCATGGGCACCGGTGACGCAAGTTCCCTCGCGGGCCTCGGGCCACACGTGACGCCACGCATCGTATAGCGAGTTGTCAGCCAGAATGGTTTAAAGGAGAGCCGTAGATCGAGGGTGAGAAGAATAGGGGCCAGAGCGGTCCAGGACTGCAGAAAGAGTAACGTTAAAGTCCCCCCCCCCCCAAAGAAGTGCCGCAGGGCCCAGAGATGAGATTAGGTGCCATATATTAGTGAAAAAATCAGGGTCGTCCGAATTAGGGCCGTACACAGCCGCAATCGTCATTGGTTGGGACCGGAGGGAACCATGTAAGATAACATACCGTCCATCAGGGTCAGTAAGTACCTGAGTTGTGTGCCACGGAAGCCCCCTCCGTATCAAAATGGACACTTCCCGGGAGTAAGTAGAATAGAAAGAGGAGTGCGATTCCCCCCAGTAGCGCGATTCGAGCCTGGCAGAAGTCGCAGGTAGCAGGTGAGTTTCTTGTAACATGCAAATGTCGACTTTATGCCGGAGTAGGTGAGAGTGAATAAGCCGGGCCTTGCGGTGGTCGTTAAGACCGCGGATATTCCAAGTCCAGCATACGGTGTCAGTCATACTGTGAGAAAGCAAGGAGGTATGGGACGCAGGGCAGCAAGTACGGTCTGTGGCCGGGAACTGGTGCGTAAAGCGGGGCAAGCATGCCTGGAGAGTCAGGGGACCGGGCAGTCACGTGGAGCATGAGCAGGAGCCAACAAGAACCTGCAAGCATGGATGGCATAGCAACAGGGAAAACACAATTAGGCACAGGAGGGGAGGCAGGCGGTATCAGACCAGAGAGCATCCGCCTAAGGGAGGGTGAGGTGCATTGTACAAATGCAGTGCCGTGATCGAGCATAGCAGTGATATGATGCATACTGAAATGAAACAAACAATAAAAACACAAACAGTAATGCCTCAATAAAGACCAAGGCGATCCAGATAACCCCCACCCAGACAGACCCACCACACCAAATAGAGTGTGGGAGCCTGTAACTTGCAGTGTGAAAACAAAAAGAAAGCAATAAACCACAAAAACGCCTCGAAAGGAGGACACAACAACCCAAAGCCCGCCCACCCACCACCCACTCCAACCCCCCAAACAGGTCGAGCAGCCACCCACAGCCTCCCCAGGGAACCAAAACTGGGAAGGGAAGAGTCAGTAGCAGAGGTGGGAATCATCCCGCGGGGGGCATGGCAGCGCCCAGCATACACCCCTGCCAGAAACAGCAGGGTGGCCAAGCCAAAAATATCAGCAGACTAAAAGAGAATCAATGCAGTATATCCAGAAAACAGCCAAAAAACCCAGTACATAAATGCAGTGGTACACAACAAACCATTAACCGGTCGGGGGGGCGGCCATAAGAACAAGTCCAACATTATGTCGTACAGCCCGACACTTGAAAACACAAAGCCAAGATCAATGAAGGGATACATTTCAATCATTGTCGCTCATGTGAGCTACAGCTGGGTCCTGAGAACTGGCTGGGGTGGTGTGATGGGAGCGGTCCAGCTGCTTGGCGAAGGCAAGGGCTCCCTTGGGGTCCGGGAATACCAAGGTTTTAGATCCCTGCCTGACTCGCAGCTTGGCAGGATAAGCCAAAGAGTAGGACACTTCGTGTTTTTGCAAAATACGTTTTGCGGGCAGGAATTCGCGGCGGGCAGCCTGCACAGCCAGGGTGTAGTCAGGGTAGAAAGACAGAGTGTTTCCTTGGTGCCGAATCTCACCCCTCTCCCTAGCAGCCCGAAGGACCGCGTCCCGGTCCCGGAAGTTTAGAATTTTTGCAATGATCGGACGGGCAGGTAGTCCAGGGGCAAGCCGAGGGCCAAGGGAGCGGTGCGCCCTCTCCACGATAAAGACCTGGGAGAGCGCGTCTCCAAACAGTTCTCGCAACAGCTGCTCCACATAATCTTCCATCTTAGGTATGTTGGTGGACTCCGGCACCCCAGTAATGCAGAGGTTACTCCTACGAGAGTGGGCCTCCAAATCTTCATTCTTAGAGCGGATAAGCTCAAGGATTTTGTCCATGTGGAGTAATTTTTGACGATCTTGGGTGGCGTAGTCCTCCACATCAGATACTCTTGTCTCGACGTGAAGCAGCCGATTGTCATGCGAGTCCACCCTGGATTTGACCACATCCAGGCGGGAGGTCAACTGTTCGAGCTGGGTGGCGATCCCGGACACCGCCGACCTGACCTCCAACATGATGGCTTTGAGGTCGTCTTCACGTGCAGCAGCCATGTCCACAGGGGCAGGCTGGTCGCCCCCATCAACGGTGGCGCCCTCCTGGCGCGTCTGCCTCCGCTGTTCGAAAGTGAGCCGGGGCTGTTTAGGGTCAGCCTTTCCCATGGCGGCCGCCAGAAGCAGGGAGAGTAGAGGGGGAACCAGTACGTGGAGAGGTTATAGCGTCCAGCACAATAATGGAGTCGTCAGGGAGTAACTGCTGGGGGAGAGAGAGCCGGAGAGTGAGAGCAGCGGCAGAGTCCCATACGCCGCCCGGAAAGTCAAAGTGTAGAGCGCAGCCGGGGAAGGCAGAAGCAGCGAGGATACGAGTGGGGCAAACGACACCCCTCCACAAGGCCAATGTATAACAGGCGTGAGACCAGGGCCGCGCGCGCAGCAGTGGAGGCCACAGATCAGAGCCTCGTGGGTGGCACGCCAGCTCCCAGCCGCGCCGCAGTCGCCCGCTCAGGGAGGGCACCGGTCAGGAGGCAGGCGGGGGGCCTGAAAGAGGAGACTCCGCGTCGATGGCTGCGCTGGCGTAAAATACAGGCCACAAGGGCAGGAGACCAATGATGCGGCCAAACGTAGACACCGCTGCAGTCCCAGGCCCGCAGGGAGACGAAGGGCCGCGACAGGGAGTAGCTCCTTATGCCCAGGAAGGGCCTGTGCAGTAGATGAGGCAGCGGAAGCAGAGCAACCAAGCCAGCGGTGCAGGGAAGAACCACGGCGACGAAAGCAGTCCGCAACGGCCCAGCATGAGAAGCCCCAGCAGTAGCAGAAGGATCAGGGGGCTCGGCCGGGATACAGGCAGCCACCAGATCGCCCAGGAGACACGTTGTAGCTGAGGGTAAGTGGGGGTGCTGGAGTAGGCAGGATGTCGTGGCCCCCGATCACGGGCCTCCGAAGCGGGCCCAAGCAAGCAGCCGGACAGCCCACAGGCGGGAGGAGCGCAGACGGGGCAGCTGGAGGCTCAGCGGCAGCCGGTAGACACAGCCGGGAGCGAGGAATCCGCCAGCGAGGGGGAAGGCCGCCCGCAGCAGGGAGAAGTGGGGGACGCGCCGCCCGCCTCACCCGGCCCAACAGCGCAGAGGCCGACCATCGGGGCACCCTCTCAACGGTAGACCGTGCCGGGCGGTACGGCGCGCGCGCTCCTAAGCCCGCCGCGGATCGCCCCCAAGCTGCGAGACTCACCGGCTGGAGCGTTGAGGTAGCAGCTTCCAGTTGAGGGATGGAATCTCCGGCCTCCGGGCGGCGCAGAACCAGCAGCGCAGGCCAGGCACAGACGGGCAAGCAGGAACCAAGGTCCGGGGCCAGGTAAGATGGCGGAGCCCCCGGTCACGGGCCCCTGCAGCGGACCCAGGCAAGCAGCCGGAGGACTCACGGGCCGGAGGAGCGCAGACGAGGCAGCCGGAGGTCCAGCGGCTACAGGTAGGCTCAGCCAGGAGCGGGGAATCCGCCAGCGAGGGGGAAGACAGCCCGCAGGAGGGAGGCGTGGGGAATGCGCCGCCCGCCTCACCCGGCCCAACAACACAGAGGCTGACTACCACGTGGGGCGCCCTCTCGAGGGTAGACCGGGCGGTACGGCGAGCGCGCTCCCAGGCCCGCCGCGGATCGCCCCCAAGCCGCGAGACTCACCGGCGTAAAATGGAAGTAGCTGCCTCCAGGCGAGGAGTAGGATCTCCGGCCTCCAGGCGGCGCAGAACAGGCAGCGCAGGCCAGGCCCGGACGGGCGAGCAGGAATCAGGGCCCGGGGCTCCAGGGGCGCCGCAACCAGGCGCAGCCGAGTCGCAGGGCCTCGATAGACGGCTCAAAAGATGCCCCAGATAAAGGTGAGCAGCGATGGTAGGGTTACAGGCAGCGATGAGCTTAAGATCTGCAGGATGATGAAGGATTGAAGGCTTGGCCGGCAGAGCCCACTCAAGGTGCGGCCATCTTGCAGCCGGCTAAGCCACGCCCCCCCCAAAAAATAGTTATATCTTGACGCTGGGTCCCGTGGGACACTCGCAGTACCGTAAATTACAAAAAACAGAGTAATCTGATTGGTCAAGAGACCTTTATTTCCTGTCTGTCATTTTAATCCTATTGGACCAAGTGATCTGATTACCTGGGCGCAACCTGATTGAAAATGTTGCGGACGTCATTTTACATGTCATTAGTGATGTCATCAATACTGTCTTTTAACATGTTATGAATGATGTAGTGTGTGAGGTCATAAGCAATGTATGGCGGGAGCACAAGTTATACGTAGCTCAGTAAATTAGGGAAACAGTCATTACAACTCGGTTATAATCATGTGATGCCGTTACTACGAAGCTATTACCACGCATAAACCTTTACCACGCATGCCTTGATGATGGATATGCCTTTACCATGCAAGAATTTAGTTCTAAAGGCATATGCGTGGTAATAGCTATGTAGTTATTGCATCGCAAAAAAAAAATACTATACTACAAAAAAAAAAAATATATATATATATATATATATGTCTGTTTACTATAAAAAACAAATACAGCCTCCCCCCCTTCCCCCACTTACCACTGTTTACTTCTTAAAGCTGCTCTCCGGTCACGGTCCAGACTTCGATCACGCTGCTCTCTGGTTTTATGGCCTCGGGGGTTGTCCTGGGGTAATAAGGTTATAGGGATGGGTGGGCCCAGGAGCCGGGCTTAGGGCTCAAGGACGGGATGTTTTTAGGACTGCAGAATCAGGGGGGTTGTCACGGTGGTGGGTATTTGGCCTCAGAGCCGGGGGCGGGAGAGTTTAAAGAACTCCATTGTATTGGGCTACAGAGCTGGTGCGCACCAGCAGCAGATTCAAGGAGGGCGTGTCCCAGGGCCTGCGGTCAGCCTTTTGGTTCTTGTGACGACCGGCCAACGGGGATCCTGGGGTACGCCTGTACACCATTTAATACTGCGACGCCTGGTGTGGCATTTCCTAGTCCCGGACTGTGGGTTTGTGCTTTGGGGGCGGTACTGAGAGGACCCACGACCAGCCTCAACGTTCCAGATGGTGCTACTTATCCCCCACCGGCATCATCTGGTCACTGGCCCCTTGCAACATGGAGCACTGAGGGGTTCTTGGAGGCCCCCGGACGTGCAACACCCTGCAGCTAACAAGGTAGCACTGCACACTCAGCCCGTAGAGCCCTGCTGGCAGCGCACATTACCATGCATGCCGAATTTGGTGCACGTATATGCCTTTACCAACCATTGCTTTACAACAAAACTTTCGTAGTAAAATCACGCGTGGCAAAGGGATATGCGTTGTAAAAAAAGAAAAATGTAATAATTGTATGCTTGGTAATAACGCAAGTGCTGTATTGACACCTAGTAAAGGCATGCGTGGTAATTGCACGCGTGGTACCGCTATACAGCCTGTAAATTATAGCTGGTGAACTTAATTTTTATTTTGTTTTTTAAGTGTTAGTTTTTAACTTATTACAATACTTAACTGCGACATCACTTCAACCTTTGTTTTCTTCAGTGAATTCTGAGGGTTTTTTAATGTACGGCAGGAGCTTATTACCATACTTGACTATAAAGTCACTTTAACCTTTGTTTTTTTCAGTGACTATATATGTATTTTTTGTATATATGTATGTATGTCTATAACATCCCTTTAATCTTTGTTTTTTGTAACAAACATAATCTACATATATATATATATATATATATATATATATATATAGATAGATATAGATAGATATTCACTGAAAAACTTGATATATATATAAATATTCAGTGAAAAATATATATATATATATTTTCACTGAAAAAAACAAAGGTTAAAGGGACGTTATAGTTAGGCTCAGATTTCACTTATACAAAACCATAGAAATTCAGCAGTTATAGTTACCTAAGCTAACTTTAACTTACGCACCCGCAATGCACTGCTTATGACCTCACTTATTACATCACTCATGACATGGTCAGTGACATCACAGAGTCCTAAGGCCAACAAAAACAAGATCAGTACATAGGAGGTGTGAAGGCAAAAAGGTTGGGGGGGGCACCCTAAGGTTGACAGATCTAACAGTAAAAAATAAATCAACTTCTGCTAAGAGAAATGATAATAGGCTGGTATAAACAATAAAAAAATAATTACTTCAATATTGCATACAATATAGTCATAATAAATATTTACCTGCAGATGTGTAATTGAATATGTAAAAATTCAGTAAATAGTTCTAAAACAGATCTATGCCAAACTTATCAAGGTGATCTGAAAACTTCTTAATGTTTGTGTGATGTAGTATGCAAGGAAATGTTAGAGAGAAAACTGGTCACAAAAAACCATAACAAATGTCTTTTGATTGTTAATGAGGCAGGTGTAATAACATGAGCTCTATCTATTCTGTGATTGTAGCACATTTATACCACCAAGTTTGAAAGTTAACATCTGAATTATTTTTTCTGTAATTTGTTCAAACGCTGGGTCTAACAAAAGATCAATTAAGGAGATGTAAGAGCAAGAACTCCATACTTCTGGTAAACTTCCTAAAAATATGTCTATGATGTTAAAGGGTGTATCGGTCTTGAAAATATAATTTACTTGTGTACAAACTATGTGCCAACAATTAGAGACATTCTGCCAAAGAAAAGGCATATGTTTGAAATGATCCAATGTTTTAGCACATTGTCAAATTTAGAGGGATGTTCAGGATTGATTTTGTGTAAAAACACAGGTGTTATTAGCATTCTGCTATTGATGGAAAAACTAAGCGTGCATAGTATTTGCAGCACAAGAAGATTTATGTATCGTTAACCAAATGTTATTTGATAAGAAAGTAGACCAAGAAGTATTAAAATCCTGTTACCACAGTAATTCAGTTTTTGATTTTAATCTCTTGTGAGATAGGGTTTTTAATAATTTATTAATATTAGAGGGTTTAGGTGAGGAAAGAATAATACTCATGAGTTTAGTGTTTTGAAGGCTTAAAATGTCTGTGTAACTAAAACTCTAGGGAGCTTCAATAAAGGGTTTAGATAAAAGAATATATTTTTATAAGTATTAGAAAGTTTAATCTTTTTCTTGGTGCCAAGAAAGGGAATTACTTCTCTTGCTAGAAATAAGCTGATGAACCCATGATAAACCTTTTTCTCTAAGAAGCCAAAAATAGTCATTTGTTTAATTGTAATAAACTATTCTACCAATTAGACATGTTGAGAAGATCAGTTTGCTCTTTATGATTAAAAAATAATAAAGGTTGAAGTAGGTTAGATATATTTTGTAGAGTAGGCAAATAAAGTTTGTTAGGTTTTCTAGTGAAAGGTATTCTTTTTTTCAAAGAGAAAGGGGTTAGGAAGAATTTTGCTACATCGACACAAAGGGGACAAAAGAGATTGTCAGAATCTGATAACCTATAGCATGATTGTAAGATGTAATCTAAAATATGGAAAACGTACACTTCCTTCAATTTTATTTAGTTTTTAGTCTGGTGTGTGATAAGCAAGATTTGTTTTATTATTTTGTAATAATCGAGACGTCGACACTCTGTTTTCCTAATGGATAAAAGCCTAATATTTAAAGGCATCATAGCTAATATATATATATATATATATATATATATATATATATATATATATATATATAAAATGATTGGGACCAATATTATTTTTTTTTAATCTAGACATCTCCACCAGGAGGGAAAAGAGAGTTCCTTATATTATCATTTTTTTAGGTTTCATCCATATTCAGTTTGACTGTATTTTTAACAGAGTTTGTAAACCATAACACAAATATTAGATTCTATTAGAATTCTAGGCATATCCACAGCTATCAAACATCTGCTTGAAACAAAATTTGTTAAAATCCTTGGGAATTATACTGGACAAAAATCTGAACATGTTAGCACATATCAACACGATGGCAAAAAATGTCCGGTTCCATTTAAGCCACCTTAGAAAACTAAAACCATTCTTAAATAAGACAGATCTCAAAACAGCAGTTCAGGCATTGGTCATATCAAGGATAGAGTATGGATGCACAACTCTGGCCGGGCTCCCCAAGATCTCAACAGCCCCACTGAAAGCTTGTCTTAATGCAGCCACAAGACTAATATCAGGATCCAAAAAATTTGACCATATCTCCCCTCACTTGAAAGCACTCAACTGGTTGCCCTTCGAAGCAAGAGTTCAATTCAAGTTGGCATGCATCACGCACAAAGCGATACATTACAAAACACCAGGTTACCTAGCCAAGAAACTCACTTTATCAGGAGGGTGCCGGTTCTCTAGGAGCCACGCAGACCTACTACTGAAACCGGCTCGCTTTGTAAGAAAAGAACTTATGACCGAGCTTTCTCCGGTGCAGCTCCTAGAATCTGGAACGCTCTCCCGCCTAACATTAGAAGAATCCCATCCATCGCGGCATTCAAAAAGGAAGCAAAATCGTTCTATATGAGGAAATATCTCCCTTAATTTTCAACAGTCTAGCTATTGTCTACGGTCCTGTCATGATCGTATTCTTGCTACTCTCTCGTCGATCATTAACCATTTGTGGGATTGTATATATGTATATTAAGCTTAATGTTTAGTTCTAATCATGGTACAACAACTGATGACTTGGAAACATAAATGGTTTTGGTTATGAAAAAGCAATTGTAAAGCGCTCTGATACCCTACGCAGGGTCATGTTCGCGCTATAGAAAACACCAAATAAATAAATAAAAAAAAAAAAAGGTAAAAATTTCAGACTCAACTTAATTTAATTTATAACCAGAGACCTTTGCAAAAGTAGTAACATCATTAAGAAAACGTTACTTTTGGTAAGTCTGGGTGTGATATAAATAAAAGAATGTGATCTCCATATACAGAAACCTTCGAGTGTTTGTCACTATAGAGGAAATCTTGCCAGATTTAGTTTTCTTTTAGTTAAAAATGGCTCAAGAGCTAAAATAAATAAACAAGGTGTCAAAGGGCATCCCTGCCTTACGCCTTTTTGTAGAGAAAAATGATTAGAAGGTATACCATTAATAAAGATAACCGCTTTAGGTGAGAAATATAATGATAAAAATAAGTGAATAAATGTTGTGACCAAAACCAAACCATTTGAGAAACTAAAATATGAAGTCACAATGCATCATAGCAAACACTTTTTCCTGCATCAAGCTATAACGCTAGCAACAGATTTATATAATAAGGGACTTTGCATGCAACATTGAAAAACAATCTAGCATCACCAGATGATATTCTACCTTTGTCAAATCCAGATTTTTCTCTTCCACACAATTTAGGTAGGACAGGTTCTAGATGGAGAGCTAAAAGATTTGCAAAAAATACATATTTTAGTCCGTATTCACTAAAGGTATAGGTCTGTAATTTTTACAATATTTAGGGTCTGATTACGATGGCGGACGGACTTAAGTCCGTCCGCCATCGTCCCGGGGATTGGAACCGGCCGCCTATATGGCGGCGGTCCCGCACATGACATTACAATGCGACCGCCACTGTGGCGGTCGCATTGTGCATGTTTACCATTGCGACGGGTGCTGCTGGCTGCAGCACCCGCCGCAATGCTAAAAATGCATGTTGTGCATTTCCCTGCACTATGTGGCAGGCACCACGCGGTGCCTGCCACCTGATGCAGGGAACTGGTGCCCCCCAAGTGCAAATTCCCCATGCCCCTGCACAAGGGGGGCCCGCAATGGGCCCCCAAAGTACATCCCCGCCAGCCTTTCAATGGCGGTTGAACCGCCATAGACAGGCTGGCGGGGATGCAGCATCCAAATCTGGCGGGCGGTTCCTGCTAGACACCGCCACCATTTTGTGGATCCGGGGTGGGTCCGACAGGCAATCGTAACGATTGCCTCTGTCGGACCCGTGGCGGACGGGCTTTCCGCCCGCCAGGCACACCGCCCGCCATCCTGATCTGGCGGCCGGAAAAAGGCCTTACGATGGCGGTGAACCAGTCACCGGCAGCCTGCTGGTGGCGGGTTCACCACCATCATAATCAGGCCCTTAGGGTCTTGGTCATCCTTGGCAATTAAACAGATAAGAGCATCCTGAAAAGTACCTTCAGATAACTTAGAGTTTTAATAGTAAGAAAAAAAATCTGATAATTTAGGGAGCAGAAAGTGGGAAACTTGTAAGTAAAATTCAATAGTAAATCCATCAGGATCTGGAGCTTTGCCTTTTTGACAAAAATTAGTTGCTTTTAAGATTTCTTTAGGAGAAATATCTGGAATTAAATTCAAGATCAGTACTAGGTGTTTTAGTGATTGATGCCAAATAATCATCAATATTGTTTTCTTGTAGAGGTGATTCTGTGGTATATAGTAGTTTCTGAAAATTTTCAAACATTTGTGAATTACTATAATCATTAAAGGTAAGTTACTATTTCTATATATGCTTCCAATTTTGGGACATTATTTCTTGACTATCAGAACTCTGGCCAATAATTTGTCTGTTTTATTTTGACCTCCATAATATCTTATTCTAGATTTCAGAAGAAAGATTAAGCATTTTCAGTAAGAGTATTTGTTGGATTGAAACATAGCCTTGATCTACCCTTATAAACATGACTGACATTTGAAAGTTAAATAAGTGTGATCTAGGGTTTTGATATTATGTAAAATTGTGTTGAATTTATGTTTAAAGTTTTTCTTAGGAAAAGAAATGTGACAGTAAAGTCTCTAGAAGCTGTGTTACGTGAGTCCCAGATAATATGCAGGGGTGAGTCATCTGGGGTATTAAATCTAAAAAAATTAAAGGATTCTGTACAAGAGGTGTAAGAAAATAAATGAAATTTTAAATCTCCATCTTCAACTTCAATGGAAGTGGGAATGAAGTCCAAATCAATAGTTAACAGAGCATAATCTGAAATTAAAATTACTCCAATATCAGCATAAATCAATTGCTGTGAAAAGTTTTTGTTAAGAAAATATAATCTATTCTGGATTGAGAACCGGAGAATAGAAGGTCATTTTTTAAAATTAGGCTCAACCAATCTCCATGCACCAGTAAGAGAAGTTTGAGCAACAACTTTCGAGAATTGCTTATGCATGTTATTGGAAATGTATTTAATTTTGGAGTTTGTATCAATAAAGGAATCAATAATTTAGTTACAATCACCACCAAAATCATATAATCGACAGCACATTGCATTAACTACCAGATATAAAGCGCCATAGGTTATTGTCAACTTGTGTTGATCCATAACCATTGAAAATCGTAACACAGATATTTTTTATTACAAACCTTACTATTAGCCATCTACTTTCAGTATCATTGTCCTGAAAAATAAATTTTACATTAATAGTTTTGGAACAGAGGATACACCACTCCTTTTATTACAGGTAGAAGAAGAGAAAACATTATGAACCCAACCTAATTTAACTTTTGATGCTTCATTCATAGAAAGGTATGTTTCTTGTAGTATAGCAATATTGGATTTAAGTTAAGATAAATGGTCTGAGACCCTCTGTCTTTTGATTGGGGAATCAAGACCTCTATCATTTCAAGAGATCACTCCAAGTACTATATATATTATATGAAAAGATGTATAAACATTATGCACCATATATTTGAAGACTTACTTTTAGACTTATAATAAATTGACTTAATTTATGGAATTGATGTAGTTAATTTGGTTAGACAATGCATGTTCAGGTAGAATAGAAGAAATAAAGAAAGAATTGTAAGCCAATGAGAAGGAAAACCTGAGAAGAAAGAGTGAAAACTAGAGAACATTACTAGTAATAAGACAACAAAAACAATAGAACATACCTGTACAAAATGTAAACAATTGAGGATGGAGGAACCACATAAGGAGACGACATGTCTTAGCTATTGAAAAATCAAAGAGAGGTTACGCATGAAAGACAACAATGAAAGCAACAGAAGATTGGAGAGACAACCTTTAAAATGGAAAGAGAGTTAAAATTAGATATTATATTGTCCAAGAGAACTAGAAAAGATTAATCAAACAGTTACATTTCAAAAAGATCTACATATTTTCTAACGTCTTCTATAGAAACAGATATCTTGAGACATAGAAAATGGTATTTCTCTTGAAATAAAAACAAGGAATTAATCAAGCAACAATAAGACATTTAAAGTAGAAGACACTTTTCACAGTCCTAGGTATTCCATAAGAGTTCTGAATAGATAACTAACATAAAAAGTACAAGGTAGTGCTAAAAGACAGGAAATTAGTCAAGTAACAGGTGAACATTTAGAAAAGCGAGTTAAGTGCTCAGAAGCCTAGAAGTTTCCATAGCGCCTCAATCAATCAATCAAACCGGAATTATAGAGCGCGGCTAATCACATGTGAGGGGATCCAGGTGCTAAAAACCCTTCTACTTAGGGAGAGTTTGGTTGAACAGCCAGGTCTTGAATCCTTTCCTGAATTGCAGCAGAGAGGATGAGGTTTAGAGGTCGTTCCAGGACTTCGCAACGGGCTAGGAGAAGGAGCATCCTCAACTATTGCTTAGGCAGATGCGGGGGGTGTGAGTGAGGGAGAGGGAGGCGGAGCGCAGGTGTCTGGAGGGTTGGTGGAAGTTCAGGCGTGGTTGATGTATGCTGGTCCTTGGTTGTATAGGACTTTGTAGGTGTGGATCAGCATCTTGAATTGACATCTCTTCTGAATGGGGAGCCAGTGGAGCTTCTTGAGGTGGGGGTGATGTGGGTCCGCTTTGGGAGGTCAAGGATGAGTCTGGCCACTGAATTCTGTATGGTCTGCAGTCTCTTCAGGAGGTGCCAGGTGATTCCTATGTAGAGTGCGTTGCTGCAGTCCAGCCGGCTAGTGACTAGGGCTTGAGTGACGGTTTGTCTGGTGTTGACTGGGAGCCATCTGAAGATGCAGCACGCAAAGAGTGAGAAAGCAGGCAGAGGAGACTGCGCTGCTCTGGCTTTTCATGGTGAGCTTGCTGTCCAGGATGATGCCAAGGTTGCTGGCATGGTCTGTCGGAGTGTGTGAGGGTCCTAGTTCGGGAAGCCACCAGGAATCGTTCCACAGGAAGGTGTTGTTCCCGACGAACAGCACTTCCGTTTTGTATGTGTTGAATTTAAGGCAGTTGTCTTTCATCCAGTCGGCGACACTTGTAATGCACCTGCGGAAGTTGGCCATCGTGGTGGAGGGGCCTTCTGATAGCGAGAGGATGAGCTGGGTGTTGTCAGCGTAGGATATGATGTTTAGTCAATGGGTTCTGACGATGTTGGCCAAGGGGGTCATGTAAGTATGGAACAGAGTAGGGCTGAGGGAAGATACTTGAGGGATGCCACAGATGGTGTTCTTATGTTCCGAGGTGAAAGGTGGTAGGTGGGCAGCATCCAGGAAATGTTTCAACTTTGCAGGATCCTCTTATGTTGTAGATTTATTGCTGTAGGTGACCTTAAAAAGACAAGAATGTAATAAACCAAATCTTGTGTTCGAAGAGCCCGACACATGTCCAGGAATTTCTTTCTACAATCAACAGTAACTTTAGCAAAGGCTTAAGAAAAGAATACGTGATTACCAGACCATGAAATATGTCCTTTTGTTCTTGGCTGCCTTTAAGTAGATCAGTATATTCTAAAAATGGGATTATAATTCCTCTAGCTTTAGGTGGCAATGATGAAAATCTGGGTTTATGACCAAATCTGTATGCTCTTTGTATGTTTAATCTAGCATGTTCAATTCTTGGGGAATGAAAGATTGAAAGAAAGCCAAGTGGGTCGTTTCCTTCAGCTTCCTCTGACAAACAGTAAATTTTTAGGTTAGTTCTTCTGTTTCTATTTTTGAGGTCTTCCGCTTGTTTTTTTAAGAAACCAAATTTCTTGATGCATATATTCAATCTTGTGCAGCAAATCATGTATATTGCTCACCCGTTGTTCCATTTCAGACAATCTTTTGCCCATATGAGACCATTTATCATCCAGAATTTGTTTTCTCAACATATGATGTAAGAGATCTAATTTCCACAAAAATATGTTACATTGAAATAGAGAGATTAGGATTAATAGATCAAGGAGGGTCTTTTTTAGGCCATTTGGTAGTTGAAGTTAGAACTTATGGCTATATTGATGGTGGTCTGGGAGTATTAATAACAGACGACTCCTGTTTTTGATTTGTCGTGTTGTCCATATCATCAGAATCAGAAAAAGAGTTTCAGGTCAAATTGTATTTAGAGGATAAGGATGATCCGGTAGCATAGGACAAACTTGTTAGTTTTAATTTCCTGGTCTTGCCCATAAGAGGAGAGGAAAAGGGCAAACTGTAAAGACCTAGGTATGTTAAATGACAAGGGTTGCTTGATAATGTTAAAATAAGGATACTAGGGTCTCACCCTTACATCATTTTAACAACTGCAAAACGAATTTCAGCTGCATAAGTCGCAGTTTTACAAATACCTGCAGCTGAGACATGCCATGTCCTTCCGTTGGACAAATTACCAGAATTTCATCCCCTGGAGGGCCGTCTATTGATGGGTGACCTGGGGGCACACAAGATACAACATATATACCAGACCTTGACCACCCACACTCGAAATACACTACACAAGACCAGGGAGGCATGGACAACAGATCTGCCAACCATGACGGACGATGATTGGACTGAGGCCCTTGCCAGTCCCCGGGGCGCTGCTGTCTCCACGCCATACCGCCTTATTCAATTTAAATACCTTCTTAGAGCATATTTCACCCAGTCCCGTCTTTGGAGAATGGGTGTCCTACAGTCCCCCATATATCTCAGATGTGGGGACGCAGAAGGCGTATGGTTTTTCATATGGTCTGGAGTTGCAAGGCACTGCAGCCATATTGGCGGAAAATCTCGTCCTGCCTGGGCCATGTCTTGTCCTGGAGCCTCCCGCTCGACCCTAGGCTATTCTTGCTCCACAGTACAGAGGAGATTGGCGGGAATTGCTACAAACAACACTTACTGTTTCTGGACCTCACACTAGCCAAGCGGGACATTGCCCAGGCGTGGAAGGCGACCTCATCGCCAACAGTGGGTGGGTGGAAGACGGCCATGGACAGATGTATGGGGGCCGAGATTGCAGTCTACCAGGCAAGGGGCTGCCCGCAGAAGCACAGGAAGATATGGTCCGGCTGGGCGACATATCGGGGCATAGACCTACCCCCTATGCCACAAACCAACCCTCATAAATTCGTCTGGTACATTTCACTAATTACTAAAATATCTAAGATGAGTAACTCTGTCGACAATACATATACACCTAGTCATTTGCTTTTAAGGGAATTTTGTGATGATCTGTGCTACATTTCAGTTGTTAGGCCAGCTGTATGGCAGGCCAGTTTGATGAGGTTTTTCCAAAAACGTGGTACTTTTTACGTCGAACTGTATTTACAATGTATGCTTTGGGCATCGCCCATCTTGTACCATGGAACTTAATAAAATTTGTTTTGAGAAAAAAAAATAGGGATACTGCAGAAAAATGTGTTAATTGTAAAAAAACATGTCAATGCATTTATGTTAAGTTTGTTGACCGATTACGAAGTATAAGGAGTGCAATCTTCAAAATAACAGAAACTCTAAAGATAACACATCGTACAGCCAAAAACACCATGATATAACTGCCAGTCTTTAAAGGAAGAATTATAATGAGTGACACAGCACCAAGCTTCACAAGTAAATTTGTTGGCGATAACAACTTTCCTATTTACTAACAATCATGCTTTGAAAATGAAGAGCGTCTTGCCCATAGCACAGCGCCGAAATTGTATTTGCTAGACCTGACAACCATTGTGTGGTCTTCCCCCAAAATGTTTGCCTTCTCCTCTCCTATTTTCTGACGTTCGGTTGTGTTGGCCTTAGGACTGCAAACCAGTGTTCAAGTACTTTTATTCTCACTCCTTTAAACATGATAAAATTGACTTATTACCAATTGCCACATTTAATGTACTATAAGTACCTGGTAAAGTGGTACTACATGGACACAGGGCCTGTAAGTTACATGCTATAAGTAGGCCTGCAGCACTTACTGTACCACCCACTTCAAAGCCCTTCAAAACATGTCCCAGGGATGCCACTGCAGCGTGTGTACGGTTTTAAACTACCAATTTGACTTGGCAAAATAAACCTTTTGCCAAACCTAAACCTTCCTTTTTTTGAACATATGTCACCCCTAAGGTAGGCCCTAATAGCCCATAGTGCAGGGTACAGTATATTTAAAAAGTCAGCTATGTACTTTTAATTTTTACATGTCCTGGTAGTGAATTTGTTTTTTACCACTACAAGGCCTACCTCTCCCATAGGATAACATTGGGTCACCTTATTACATTTATTTATTGCTAACTTTTGATTTGGTCTGAAATGAATTGTAATTTAAATTCCTCTTTAATGGTAAAGTTTGATTTAAAGTCACAATTCTGAATATGCCACTTTTAGAAAGTTGGCATTTTCTTTTTCTAACCATTTGGTGCCTGCAGCCTGTGTCCTGGGTCACAGAACTTAACACCAGCCTTTTGTAACTCTAGACCTCTTGGAGCCTGGGCAGGGGGAGGAAAGAAATTTCCAGAACCAGATGTAGGAAGGCCTAGCAGGTTGGCACCATGTGTGAATATTGGAATCTCAGACCAACTCTTCAGATCATTCCTGGACCTGCGGAGGACACTCAGAAGGTCTGTCTTGTATTTCAGAGGACTGCCCTCCTTCTTGAGGCCTGCTTTGTACTTCATAGGACTGCCCTGCTACTACTAAAGGACTGCCCTGCTGCTTGAAGCCTATCTTGTACCCCTCAGAGGACAGCCTTGCTGCTTGAGAGCTGCCTTACTGATGAACCCAGAACTATCAGAGTGATTTCAATGGCTAGATGTTGGCCTCCTGTTCTGAGCTAGAAGGACACAACAAGCTCCAACAACCTTGAACCCGCACCTGTACAGTGCCTGAAGTGAGTCCTGACCTCCTGGTGGTGTCCAACCAGTCCTGGACCCTTGGAAGAGGTGCTATAGGTACCCAAACAGCCTGCAGCTTAGTCCCACAGAAGATGTTCGACTTTGAAAAATGTGACAAAGTTCGAACGTAGAAATCTTCACCACAACTTTGTCAGCGGCTCCCCGACGATTACGCCTCCTCCTCGGACACCACTGGCTTCCTTGCTCTGCTGAACTTTACCTTCTCAGCAATTTTTTATTCAATTTTTTTCTAAGTCCAAAGGTAAGCCAAGACCGGGCCCAATCCATTCTGTGTATCCCAACCTCGCTCCATTGCGGTTGGCCATCACTTTAGATTTTGCCATGCTCTTGCTTGGCGAGATGCCCGCAGTTGGTGCATTGATCTTTTAAGCGCTAGTTTTTACTAAAACCTTTAAAAATTCATAACTCCAGTTCTACTGATATGAGTTTTTTCGTTTTGCTGTGGAACTATTTATTAAATCTTTCTCTATTTTTCTAAATTGGAAAGGGATATTTCTTGTGTGGTGTTTTCACTTTATTACTGTTTGTCTGCTGCATAAATACTTAACACAGTTTCTCTAAGTTAAGCCTGACTTCTTTTGTGCCAGGCTGCCAGAGGGTTAAGCACAGGTTAATTAGTGATTTTTGTGGTTCACCCTGTCAGATTATTCACGCTTGTCCCGAGCACAACTATTAGGAAAACACCAAGGGGCCATACTGTTGAAGAACGCAGTGGAAACTATGAAAAAATATGTCTCCGCGTAGTTGAAGTCAAGAGCAGTTCAGACCTGCAATTTCAGATATAAATAGTGCCCCTTGCCTTCTTCGTCATTGGAAAAGCTCCTGGAATGTCATGGAGTATGAAGACGCCATCTTTCACAGTGCCTAGCCATACTCCCTTTAAGTGGTATGTTTAATGCTGGAGCAGATGTCTAGGCATTATGTAAAGCGTCCTGCCCTCGTAGATGATTCTCTGTAATGCCATCCAAAAAAATGTAGCATCATTTAATGTGAATTGCTTAAGGGATAACTTGCTCTACCACAGCTCCTGCAACACCCCATTTTCACTAGCAGTGATTTACACCTTCTCCAGCTAAAGTACGCAGACTCCTAATTCCACTATTCCACATAGATGTCTGACTTCTTCTGATACAGGCATTCCCTAGCTGCTTGATTTTAAATTCTCTCAAGTTTTTGGATTCCTTTTTTCCGTGTCCGTAGATACAATATATTGAGGTAATTTCATGCTGGGGTAGAACTATGGGCCTAGCAAGTTTAATTTTGTGTTAGTTTGAAGGATTTGGATACCTTTTTAGGTCTCGCCTAGAGTTGCAGCGCTTGCGCTGCTCGCTCGGCGAGACTTATAGTGAGAGAGGAGATTTCAGAAGGGGACTTGAAGCCCCGCTCCTCTTTTTCATTGGCTGGCGTCACCGTTTATGCTAAACGGTGGCCTGCCATTGGAAATGAGGTTTTTTTGTTGCCGCCCTTTCCCCTTTTCGTCCGGCCCATCCGGACAGGGTCGTCTGCTTTGCGGCTGTCGCGAAGCAAATTCTTATCTTTGTCGGGCCATCTGGTTATAATTAGCAGTCTCAGGTTACTTGTCTTGTTGTTTCCTGGACTCCTGGAGTTATTTACTTGTTTGATCGATTTCCTTCCGTTTCAGTTTAGCATGCGCTGTGCTTTTATTGAATCCATTTTGCAGGCTATGAACTCTGCCGTGAGGGACCCATGACGTGATTACTGACAGTTGTGATGTAGAAGTGACACAACGCCCCAGTAGTCTCACTGTGCCTGGAGGTTTCCACAATTCCACAGTCAATTATGCATTCAGTGCAGATTGCGGACCCCCTGCCCCCATCCTTCCCTCCCTTGCCTCATCTGTCTGAAGCCGAGGCCTCATACTTGCATGAGTTCATGAACCCTTTCATACAGAGCGCCAAGTGGTTACACAAGCATCTGTTGCAGTGTGCTGCTCAATACATCACAGTGACTTGATGTGGCGTACGGCTAAAGCAGCCAATTTCGAAGCTGGGGAACAAGGTTCGAGTCTCTGCCAGCTCAACATGCTGTGATTCTGGGCAAATCACCGTCCTCCTCCCCTGCATGCCGTGGTACTTATTTTTAATTATATTTCGGAAATCACCTTATCTTCCCGTTCCATCCTCCCACCGCCCACACATCGCTGCTTGCATTTTATTCCATCTACCTTAATCTCCCCATGCCGTCCCCCCACCACCACCTCCCGCCCGTAGCTTCTTGTTTAATTGGTTACGAGTGCTAGCGTACTTCTGTGGCTCTCTTCGATATAGGTAATTTTGCATATGCACTGACAGGCTGACATACAGCCTGAACAGAATCACTCTATATTATGTTTGTTACCTTGGTGACTGTGTATCGGAAGAAGATACCTAGGGCCAGGTACAGTATATTTTCTCTCCACTAACTTCCTTAGCTCCATTGCAAGTTATTGTCGAAACACTTAACGCTTGGAATATCTAGCAGGCTTTGGCAGAGGCAAATCTTCGTGACCGGTTATTAAAATCTGCGCTCAATATTAACACAGTGTGTTACAACCGATGGCTGTGAACTTCATCAGGTTAACATGGAATCACTCTCTTTTGTTTTCTCTTCTTTCTTTCAACAAGTCAGTGTTCACTTCGCCTGCTCTGTCGCTGCCCCTCCCCCTCTCTCTTTCTTCCTCTTCGCCTCTGTCTTGCTCCTCCTCACTTGCTAAAACCATGACTTCAACAAACTGCTCTTACCCTCTCTTTCCTCTCCTCTCCTTTCTTTGCTCCCCTGTAAAATTGATCCAAAACGTTTGGCTACAAATGTCAACTTTTCCAAACATTTTTCTATTCAAAAGTGCAGCCTCGGGGTGGAGAGAAAATGAAGTTAAAAATACAACAAAAAAACGAAATAAAGCAATATAGACTGGTTGCAAAATGCCCAGATTAGGTTTATTGACAACCAGCATTAAGGTAACTATATTGTTCATGCCTACATTTCACATGCTTTACTTAAACTTGCATTCCCTATAGTGTTTGCTATTTCCAGCATGTTATTTTTTTTTTTCCAGCAGGCATATTACTCTTGTCTCCCCTCGCTGATCAACAATTTCCTATTTTCTGGTTCTCCAGCGCCGTAAGGTCATACGAATGGTGATAGCGCTATGCAAATATCACTCCACTGCATACAAAAAAAAAAGTGAAGAACATTGTCATTTTCAACACCAAGAGCTCTCGCTTTCACCAACGCGAGACCTATTGCATTGCAAATGCTTGTTTAACTTTATTAGCTGGAAGTTTATGCTTTTAGTAAAGGCTGATATCTGTACTGAGAAGGAGAGGTGATGGTCGAACCACACACCCAAACATTTTACTGTCTTATTTGGACTTGAGGTGTTTTCAGACACTGTGGCCTTTGGAAAGAGATTGTTTTGGCAGGTGTCCCCAGTGATGTTTTTATATAAATATAAAGATTCCTTAATCCACTGGTGTATCTTGCTCAAACGTATTGATATTTGCTTGCCTACAATTGGTGCAGTGAGTCACATGTAGAAAGTTAAGAGATGGGGTAAAAGAGACAAAGCATGGATATCAGTTTGGTTAACGAGTTGAAGCAACCTATTCTAATCTGTTTGCTCCTATCTGATAGGAATGATCTAGTGCAGTGATTCTTAACCTGTGGTCTGCGGACCCATGGTGGTCCGCTAAGCCTTCTCAAGGGGTCCATAACATATTAATAAAGTGTATCAATCAATCAATCAGGATTTATAGCAGCTAATCAGCCGATAGGGTATCCAGGCGCTTGCAAGTCCCGGCAACTCATTTAAATAGCCAGGTCTGAAGGGCCCTTCGGAATTCCAGAAGTGAGATGATGGTCCAGAGTTGCATGGGGAGGCTGTTCCAGGTCTTTCCTGCGATGTGGGAGAATGAGCATCTATCCCTTCTGCTTCGGTAGATGCGGGGAGTATGGGCAAGTGATAGGAAGGCAGAGCGTAGTCTTTTTTAAGGTTGGTGAAAGTCCAGACAGTGGCTAATGTAGGCGGTCATTTGTTGTGTAGAGCCTTGTGTGCGTGGGTCAGCAGCATGAATTGGCATCTCTTCTGTACGGGAAGCCAGTGGAGTTACCTAAGGTGGGGTGTGATGTGGGTTTGTTGTGGGGAGGTCGAGGATGAGACTGGCTGTGGCGTTCGGAATGGTTTTAAGTCTCTATAGGAGGTTTGTGGCGATTCCTACGTAGAGAGCATTGCCATACTCCAGTCGACTGGTGAGGAAGGAATGTGTCATGGTGCGTCTAGTGTGCAGAGATAGCCACTTAAAGATCTTACGTAGCATGCACAGAGTGAGGAAGCAGGCCGAGGAGATGGCGTTGATCTGGGATTTCATGGTGAGCTTGTTGCCAATGATGATCTGAGGCTTCTGACATGGTTGGAGGGTGTGGGTGCGGGTCCTAGGTGTGACGGTCACCAGGAGTCGCTCCTTGGGTTGCTATTGTTGCCAAAGATCAGTACTTCCATCATGTCCGTGTTCAGCTACAGGCAGTTGTTGTTCATCCAGTCTGCGATGCTTGTCATGCATCTATGGAAGTTGGTCCTGGTGGTGGTCAGGTCGTCGGTGAGTGAGAGGATGAGTTTGGTGGCTTCTGCGTAGGAAATTATGTTGAGGCCGTGGGATCTGACTATGTTGGCCAGCTGATTCATATATGCGTTGAAGAGCGTGGGGCTGAGGGATGAGCCCTGAGGGTCACCGCAGGCGAACTCATTGGGTTCGAACGTGAAAGGTGGGAGGTGGATCCCTTGTGTTCTTCCAGTGAGAAAGGAGGTGATGGATCTGAGCGCGTCCACTTGGATGCTGATGTGGTGGAGTCTTTTGATCAGCGTGTGGCGGGATACTGTGCCGAAGGCTGCCAAGAGATTGAGGAGGATCAGAGCTGCTGTTTCTCCTCGGTTGAGGAGAGTTTGAATGTTGTTGGTGGCTCCGATCAGGGCGGTTATATTGTATATAAATAAAGTAGCACAATGTAAAATTAAAAATGTTAAATCATTCTGTACATGTGAAGTCAATTGGAGGGTAAAAGTTAGTATCTTCAGATTAGTTTGTGGGAGCAGTGCAAAAGCATCAAACAGAATATAGTATGGGCGATGAAGGGCCTCAATTGAATTTAGATCAGCTCCAACCTTCCCATTAAAATGAGAATGTTATGTTTTTTATATATATTTGTGAAGTAAATAAAATATTTCAGCATTTCTGTATTTGTTTAATGAATGCTTGTTTCTGTATTTTTTTATGTATTGTTTTGCGGTTCCAATCATCCAAAATGCTTATCCGGGGTCTCAGCTTTTCAATAATGACTTAGTGGGGGTCCTCGAATTCCAATACTGATTCATTGGGGATCCAGAATGTTCAACTTGTGGTATACAAGGATGAACTGGTGTGGTGGTAGACTGACAGGTGTTGCATCAAAGTGACTTCGAGTTCAGGATGGTTTTTCGTCACTTTTCTACCTTTACCATTGTTGTTCCACTTTTCAATTTACTGCCCTAATCCTACTTTTCTTGTGTGATATTTTCTTCTTTCAGAGAGGGAGATGTTACTTTGTTTTTTATTCCTTTAGTGATGTTTATATTTCATCACAGAACTCCGTTCTTTGAATACTAGAATGTGATAGTTTGCTATTGTAGGTGTCTTCAATAATGTTTATGCCATCTTAATTGAGTGTCCTCGTTACTACTGTTTTATTCCTATGGTTTTTACTTCTATTAAGTCTGCAGAAGGGTGTGCTCTTAGGATAAAGTCTCAGAGCAAGATGGCGTTGTTAGTTTTCACTGTTTCTTCAAGAATTATAAAGATGTAAGATTTCTGTTTTTTGTATTGTTGTGAGCCCCTCCAATGTCTGCAGTTAATTAAAAAGTGGCATAATGACATTAACTGTGAGTATATGTTTCCATATTATATTGCTAAACATCGGTGTTTTTTCCAGGTGGGATGCCCCAGTCCTCAAATTGGAGACATGGAGGATTTCCAGTGGATACCAGCAAAGAGTATTTCTTTCTACTTGAACGTGGCCAGTGTATCATATAAAGGCTGCTGTAAATCTAATATTACAGCAGTCCGCTATGCCTGGTCTGATTGGCCTTGTGAATATAAACAGTGTCCTCTTTACTCATTCGATGGTTTACTTCCTGCACCCCCATTCGTTAAATATTTTCAGAAGTAGACTTGTGCATAATATAATAGAAGCATAACCTTGTTCGGTCCAGTGTAACACGATTCCATTGCAATCTCAGCCCGCCTTCTAAGATGTAAATGTTTTTCTCATATTTTAAAGTTGCAATGACATGAAAAAGTATAGTCCGATAAAATGTGGTGATTTAATGCTGGAAGTATTGGCTGTTTTTCTTTGGTGAAATGTTCTTTTTCAGTTTGCAATAAAGTGTTTCAAACGTGTATTGCTTCTTTGTCTTATGTATATAAATCTTTATTTGATAGTTAAATAAAACCATTCAAATATTATTTAAACAGTGCATAGTGCTAGAATGAATGATTATACTGCACGTAGGAGGCTCCTAGGGTTTGCCTGTTGGAAATTCTCGCTGCCACTTTGTCCATAAACTTCACGAATCTCACGATGCTCCTGCAGTCCTTGCCCTGGAAGCAGTGATCTATTGCCTCCTGGCATTGGCGAAAGTTCAGTTCTTTTAACCAGAATCTTCTTTCCCACTCAAACCAGGGGCAAGTGCACAACACATGGGGCAAGGAGTCCTTGGAATAGGGGCAGATGTGGCAGGAGGGCAAGGAGTCCTTGGAATAGGGGCAGATGTGGCAGGAGGTGTTTGCATGCGCCTGTTTCCAGCTTTGGGCTACTTCTCTTGCGTCGACTATTGCCTTACGAAATCTTAGTTTGTATGGTTTTGACAGGAGCAACGCCAAATAAGGTGAAGGCTTCAGCTCAGCATAGATTGCAGCTGCAAACTGGTTGTGGGACTTTGCTTGTAGCATAAAAAGGTCATATTTTACTGATAGAGTTTTCACAGACCTTACCAAAAGGAATTTAAAAGACCCATATGAACTTCTTTGTCTTGTAGTTCCCTAAGTCAAGGTATTTTACCCCTTACGTCCTGTCCATCTTCAATTTCTAGCTTTTAGTCATCCTTCCATATACTTCCGGGACAGGTATCTGTTTCTCAAAGCTGTTAATAGAGACCTTTGTATGACCAGTACCGTACATTGGTGTATATGTTTACGCGCCCTTTGTCTGCCAGCGGTGTTTCTCCCTCTCTCAAGAATTCAGAATCATTGGGTCATTGCCCTTCTTTCTGCTAACCAGTGTTGAATGGAACCACCTTTTCCTACATACATCAGTTCCAAATCAATCTGCCTACATTTTCTCGATTTTATTTGTTACAACATCTCTATTCCACCGCATCGCCCCCAATCCCCCTTTCTGACTACTACATAGTGGGTACTATTGCAGAGACCACTACATCGTCGCCTTCTATATCCTCATAGTGTAGTATAAAAGGGTGATTTAAGTAAGTTGATTTAATTAAAATTTAGAGAAAGCATCAACAAAGGGTATTCAATTTAATATAAAAAGAGATTGAGGTTCCTCAAAATGTCATTTTATTATGTATTATTAATACTAATAAGTGTTTCTTCTGTAAATAATGCAGTTTTTGTTCGCCTAGGAAATTATTTGTTACTATGTTATTACTATTACATATTAATTATTTTTTAATAAAAACTACTTTTATTACAATAAAAATGAAATCATGGCAGTATTATTTTTTTGACTACTCTATTAGTTTTCAGAGCACTAACTTCTACAATTACCGCATTACATTCAGATGTTTACAATGGATCTGATCAGTTTTTTTTTTTTAATAAAAAAAATATATTTTTATTGCACATTTTCCATTAATACAAACACCCTAGACCCACCCACCTCCCCTGCCCCATACGCTCAGAATTAATCACTGTACATGAAGAGCATAGAAACAGCATCCTTATAACCATAAATACCATCTTTTCTATTTTACCACAACAAAGAGTTGAAACAGCCCAATTGGGTGGCTAATTTACCCTTCTGTCCTACTTTAAAGTGCATTGTGCAAGAATAAAAATTGACGATAAAAAACATCTCACCAATAATACCAAAAAATAACAACCCCCCCTCAACCTGAGTGTCTCCTGCCCCTTTTATATTCAATTTGTCCACAAGATATACAAACAATGGATCAATCCTTATATAAACATACAAATTCATAATCGTCTTGCTATCCGTACCAAAAAACACTTAAAACTAGTTTGGGTTTAGAGAAGGCTTATAGCCTGACCTCCTGGGTCCCCCACTCCCAAATGGTAAGAACAAATCCCCCAGAGACTCCTTTGCATATCTAGTTATTTACCCAACCACTTAAAGGTGCCCAAATTTTACTTCCCCTATTCTTTGCTTGTCTGCCTTTCCTAGCATAATTAGCCTACTCCAAATTGTAGCCTGCCAATAACCAGCTCAACCACTGATGGAACGACGCGGGGGTCGGATCTAGCCAGGCCGATGCTATAGTCAGCCTTAGAAAAGCCATTGCAACTGCCAAAAAGTGTTCTTCCTTCGCTATCCGTCCCTCATTTTGCACTCACAATAAAATAAGGCTTGGAGTCAGGCTGACTTTTATCTCTAGTTTATATTCAAGAAAACAGGTAATTTCATCTTTTAAAGGGCTCAGGGCACTACAAGTGGCAAATATATGCACTATCTCCGCACCAAAAATGGAACAGCGAGGACAGCTCGTACCTCTTCCCCGCCCCAATTTGCTATCCTAGTGGGCGTGTAGTAGAACATAAAGCAGGTCTTGAAGAATTGAGCTTGCAAATTAGCTGACATAAAAACAGATTGCGAGAGATAGCGAGCTTTATAAAACTCCGAATCCGAAATCAACACTTTCTCTTGCCATTTTAACGAAAACTTTTCAAGGTCATCTTTCATCTCTGAATTCCGAATATGATGCCAGCTCAATTCTACCAAAGCCCGCCGAGCCACCCCCCCTTACGATGCAGAAATTCCCTGACTTGCAGATATTTAAAAAAGTCACTATGGTTAATACCAAACTTATGTCTTAACTCCTCAAATGAAACATTCCCAGTGGCGGAAAAAAAAGCCCCTAGACTGTTAATACCTAATTGCGACCATCTTTGTATGCACTGATCCCCAAAAATTAAGGGCAGATTTTCATTAGTCAGTAATGGTGTATAAAAATTCATTCTACCTATTGCCAACAATTTCCGTACCCCGGCCCAAACTTTAGAGGCACCCGAAATACAATTGAATCTAACTTTCTTGTAATAACTAAACTCAAGTTGTCTCCAAAAATAACCCCGGGCTTCGTTGCCAATCAATAGCTCATATATGGAAGGTATATCCTCTTGCACCATGAAGGGACCATGGAGTCTTTGATGACTGTGGGTACATAGGGTTGACGGTCATAATTGGAGTCACCAGTTCTCCCTACTGCAAATCAGAATCCTGAGCTCTTCGTTATCTGCTGGTGTAAAGTTTCATTTTTCCTTGTGTGCAATATTCCTTTCTTCACTTCATGATTCAGGTGAGAAGTAGATTTAGTATTAATATCTTGGTCCTTAGCCTTCTCCCGAACATCAGTTTAACAGGTGAAATACCTGCAGCACTGTGACGGGTGTCTCTGTAATCCCTCAAGGTCTGACAAAGGATGTTCGATATCGACGAGCTGGTGATCTTGGCTATGTGAAGTGTTTTCTTGAGAGTAGCCATTACTCTCTCTACAGTGCCGTTAGACTATGGTCAAAGTGGAGTGATTTTTAAGTGGTCAAATCAAATACTGGATAGGCTGTAAACTCCTTGAACTCTTTTCCATTGAAGGGGATGCCATTATCAGAATTCATCTGAAAGAAACACGTAGTGATAGATTCCTTACCTTAGAATTACCCCCAGGTGTCAGACTGGATCTGGAAAGTTTTCGTCAGCAGTACCCTTGCGCGTCGGAAGGTGGCATCGTGCGGCTCCGCGTCCGTCGTTGGCGTCGTGGTCGCCGAGATGACGTCGCGGCAGCTACTTAGACGCCGCCCTCTCGCGCTGACGTCAGTTCTTTCTTTTTCCGCACCAGCAAGCGCAGATCCGGAGAGAGCGGTACCCCCAGTCATTTTTTGACTGAGTTTTTTTAGGCTTTTGTCTCTGTTTTTTCGAGTCGTTCGACTCCTAAGGTGTCGTAGGGATGCCCGGTTTCAAGTCGTGCGGGGACTGTCATCGTATTATGTCGGTGATGGACCCGCACCCCGTGTGTCGCTACTGCCTGGGGCGCGACCACGACCCCAAGTCGTGCCCCGAATGCCGGGCCATGGCGCCGAAGACTTTGCGGGAGCGGTCCCGAAAGTTGCTGGAAGTCCGGCAGTCGGCTCCGCGCCGCTCGAGGTCCCGGTCCCGTGGGAGGTCCAGGGACCGGTCGCGGAGCCATAACCATCATTCATCGTCAAAGTCTTCGCACTCGGGGTCAGGTAAGGCGAAGCACAAGAAGTCGAAGAAGCGCCATTGCTCTCCGACTTCCCCTCGCCTGTCGCGGGTGTGGGTGGTGCCACCCCCGCAGCTCCGGCAGAGCCTACGCAGTCGCCCCCAGCCTACCCGCCCTTCCCGGGTCCGGGGGCGACTCTGGCCCAGCTGCAGGACTTTCTGTCAGCCATGGCCCGCCTCTTTGGGCTGTCGGGCCCCGCCGGCGCACCTTCGGGCCCCGCCGGCGCACCTTCGGGCCCTGCGGGCCCGACTGGGGGCCCTCGCCCTTCACTGTTGGCGGCTCCGGCCCCGACATCGCCGTCGGCTCCGGCCCCGGCACCGCAGGGCCCCCATGGATCCAGGCCTGGATCCCGGTCGACGCCGGTTGACCTTGTAACACCTCCACCGACGTCGACCCCACCGGCACCACTTCCGACGTCGCCCGTGGCACCGGACGACATCGTCCCCCGTGTCAGCCCTGATGTGGCCACTGAGCCGGAACGCCGATGGGACCCTTCTTTCCCTATGTCCAGCCTCCGTATTTTCGGCCTGTACCACAGCCATCGGAGGAAGGGGAGGACTGGGAGGGGTCTGAGGACCCTCTCGCAGCTCAGTGCGAGTATGACCCGGACTGGGCAGAGGAGCTGGGGGATGCCAGTGGTCTTGACACCTCTCCTGACCTTGGCATGCTAACTCCTCCTACCGTGGCTACGGAGGAGGGTGCTAGTTACGCAGGGGTGTTGCGTAGGGCGGCCGAGGCTTTACACCTCCAACTCCCTACAGTGGCCGTCAGGACTAACCTCCTGACAGAAGTGCTTCAGCCGGCGGCTACCTCTGCGGAGCCACTGCTGCCCTTCAACGATGCACTTTCTGACGTTCTTTTGGGCACCTGGTCCAGGCCCAACACAGGGGCTCCTGTGGATAGGAACGTGGCCCGACGCCATCGCCCGGCACTGGGCGACCCCCTTTTCCTCTCCCAACACCCCACCCCTGAGAGCTTGGTTGTCCAAGCCTCGACGTCCCAAAGCGCATTCCTACCGCACCCCGAGATAGGGAATCCAAGAGACTGGAACAGTTTGGGAAGAAGATCTTTTCTTCCGCAAGTTCAGGGCTGCGGTCTGTGAACACTGCATGCCTCTTGGGCCATTATTCCCACTCTCTGTGGGATACGGTGGCGCAGGTGCTGCCTCAGTGTCCGGAGGGGGCCCGGACAGTGCTCTCTCAGGCAATTGCTAAGGGAGAGATGCAGCCAAGTTCACAATCCGATGTGGCCTTGACACCGCCGACTCGCTGGGCAGAGCGCTTTCCACGACAGTGGCGCTCTGTCGCCAGGCCTGGCTGAGGACTACTGGCTTCTCTGGGGATGTCCAGAACACTCTCATGTACATGCCCTTTGATGGCATTCGCCTTTTTGGCAACAAGGCGGATAGTGCGCTAGAGCGTTTTAAGGACTCGCGGGCTACGGCCAAGTCCTTGGGCCTTTCGCCCTCCTCCGCCTTCTGCCTTTCGCTCCTTTCGTGGCCACGGAAGGGGCGCCCCGACACGTTCGCTACAGAGCCACAGGCCTGCGCAGCAACAGTCTCAGCGCGGACTTGGGACCCGCCGAGGCGGGTCAGGGGGCCAGCGGGCGGGTCAGTCCACCTCCACCCTGGCCACCACTGCCTCCAAACCTTCCTAGTCCGGTCTTTCAGGCCCATCAAACGCCAGTGGGAGGCAGGATTCGCCATCACCTCCCCCACTGGCACACCATCACTTTGGACAGGTGGGTTTTACAAATAGTCCGAAGGGGCTACTCCCTCCCCTTCGAGACTACCCCTCCAGCCATGCCACCCCAGTACCACCGCATGTCGAGGGACCACTTGGCACTTCTCCGACAGGAAATCGCGGCCCTCTTGGCCAAGGGGGCCATCGAGCGCGTTCCTGCGCCAGAAGTAGGACGTGGTTGTTATTCCCACTACTTTCTGGTGCCCAAGAAGGACAAGGGCCTGCGTCCTATCTTGGACCTCAGGGACGTCAACCGCTTCCTCCGGAAGGAGAAGTTCAAGATGTTGACTCTGGCTCAGGTCTTGTCTGCCCTCGACCCTGGAGACTGGATGGTAGCGTTGGACTTGCAGGACGCATATTTCCACATCCCCGTCCTGCCGGCGTTACCTGCGGTTTACGGTAGGCCGCGAGCACTTCCGTGCTCCCCTTTGGCCTTACCAACACCCCTCGGATGTTCACGAAAGTGATGGCGGTGGTCGCAGCTCATCTGCGCAGATCAGGGGTTCCAGTCTTCCCCTATCTCGATGACTGGCTGTTGAAGGCGGGCTCGCCCCAGGCTGTCGTCTCCCACCTCCAGACTACAGCCGACCTGCATTCGCTGGGGTTCTCCATCAACGTGCCGAAGTCGCACCTGATTCCCTCTCAGAAGCTCCTCTTCATCGGAGCGGTTCTGGACACGACGCTCTTTCGGGTCTATCCTCCCGAATGACGAGTCCAGGATATTCAGGCTATGATTCCGATCTTTCAGCCTCTATCCTGGGTTTCGGTCAGGATGACCCTGAGGCTGCTGGGCCTCATGGCCTCCTGCATCCTGCTGGTCGATCATGCCAGGTGGCATATGCGGGCTCTGCAGTGGGACCTGAAGTTCCAGTGGGCGCAGAATCAGGGGGACCTGTCAGAGTCCGTCCAGATCTCGGAGGGCACTGCAAGACAGTTGCAGTGGTGGCTCACAAACCGGCATTGGGTCAATGGCAGATCCCTCTCCCTTCCCCAACCTGAGCACACAGTGGTGACGGATGCGTGCCTCCTAGGATGGGGCGGCCACATGGGAGAGGCGGAGATCAGAGGCCTCTGGTCTCCGGCGGAGTCCAGGCTCCATATCAACCTTCTGGAGCTTTGGGCGATCCGACTTGCACTGAAGGCATTCCTTCCCTCTGTCAAGGGGAGAGTAGTGCAGGTGTTCACAGACAACACCACCGCCATGTGGTACTGCAACAAACAAGGCGGGGTGGGGTCGTGGACCCCATGTCAGGAGGCCCTGCGCCTCTGGACATGGCTGGAACATCAGGGCATTTCCCTGGTGGTTCAACACCTGGCAGGTTCACTGAACGCCAGGGCGGACGAACTCAGCTGCAGGTGCATGATGGATCACGAATGGCGTCTTCACTCGGACGTGGCGCAAGGTCTCTTTCAACAGTGGGGAGAGCCTTGGTTAGATCTATTCGCCACCGAAGAGAACGCTCAGTGTCAGCAATTCTGCGCGTTGGAATTTCCAAGGCGGCACTCGCTCGGCGACGCTTTTCGTCGCGAGTGGAGTTGCGGTCTGTTGTACGCCTTTCCGCCTATACCACTTCTGCCCACAGTGCTGAAGAAGATCAGGCGCGACCGGGCCCAAGTCATTCTTGTGGATCCGGACTGGGCTCGAAGAGTTTGGTATCCCGAGCTACTCAGTATGAGCATCGATCCCCCGATCAGACTGCCTCTTCGGGAGGATCTTCTGTCGCAGCAGCAGTCCTCCACCCGAACCTGTCCAGTCTCCACCTCCTTGCGTGGAGATTGAGCGGCGGCAGTTGATTCCTTTTGACTTGCCTCCTGAGGTTTGTAATGTCATTCTGGCAGCCAGGCGTCCCTCCACTAAGTTGGTTTACGCCTGCAGGTGGAACAAATTTGTGGCATGGTGCACAGCAAAGGCTGTGGATCCCCTTTTTGCCCCTCTTTCAGAAGTCCTACTGTTCCTCCTTTCTTTGGCCCAGCAGGGCTCTGCTCTGGGCACTATCAAGGGCTACCTTTCTGCTATCTCAGCCTTTCTCAGGCTCCCTGATCAGCCCTCTCTTTTCAAGTCCCCTGTTGTAAATAGATTCCTCAAAGGCATTACTCACCTTTTCCCTCCTATTCCTTTTGTGATGCCACAGTGGGACTTGAATCTGGTTCTCACTTACTTAATGTGCGCTCCCTTTGAGCCTCTTCACAACTGTCTTCTACGTCTATTAACTCTAAAGACTGCTTTCCTGGTTGCCATCACCTCCGCTAGGAGAGTGAGTGAGCTCCAGACTCTTTCTTGTAAACCTCCTTTTCTGTCTGTCCATCCGAACAAGGTTGTGCTCAGAACCCGTCCATCCTTTCTGCCAAAAGTTGTAACTGCTTTTCACATCGGGCAAACCATCACTTTGCCCACCTTCTTTCCGCCTCCTTCCAGAGAGGAAGAGAGGCTCCACCGTCTGGACCCAAAACGTGCGCTCTCATTCTACCTGAACCGCACACAACAGTTCCGGGTGGATGACCAAAATTTGTTGGCTACGTTGGCACCAAGAAAGGTCGGGCCGTACACAAGCAGACTATCTCCCGATGGGTCGTCTTGTGTATAAAAGCATGCTATTCTCTGGCTAAAAAGGAGCCTCCGTTGGGGCTGCGCGCCCATTCCACCAGGGCGACGGCGGCCACTACGGCATTGGGACGCGGTGTCCCCTTACAAGACAGCTGTCAGGCAGCTACGTGGGCCTCGCTGCACACTTTTACTAAGCATTACTGCCTGGATAGCCAAGTCCGGAGAGACGGCTTCTTTGGCCGTTCTGTTCTCCGAGACTTTCTGGTGTGATCTTGGTTCGCAGACCCACCACCGGGGTTGGTATTGCTGGGGTATCTATTCTAAGGTAAGGAATCTATCACTAAGTGTTTCTTTCAGATGAACAAGTTACTTACCTTCGGTAACTATATATCTGTAAGAAACATTAGTAGTGATATATTCCTTACCGCCCCACCCATCCTCCCCGTTCTGCGAACTGATTTCTAGGGTTAAGGTCATCCCTTTCAGGGCCCTAGTTTCAAGGCACCAGTGGTCAGTATCTTGCATGGCTCTGTGTTCCTGGCGCGGAAAGTCGTGTACAGAACTGACGTCAGCGCGCGAGGGCGGCGTCTAAGTAGCTGCCGCGACGTCATCTCGGCGACCACGACCCCAACGACTGACGCGGAGCCGCACGATGCCACCTTCCGACGCGCAGGGGTACTGCTGACGAAAACTTTCCGGATCCAGTCTGACACCTGGGGGTAATTCTAAGGTAAGGAATCTATCACTACTAATGTTTCTTACAGATATATCGTTACCAAAGGTAAGTAACTTGTTCATCAGGGAAGGGATGCCAAACATAACAAATATTTTGCTTAGTGCTGGAATGACATCAGCTGCTTTATTGGGGACAGCCATCTCTTCAGGGAAATGATAACACTTGTCTGTCACCTTTGGTAGTTCCATAGCAATGGGCCCAAATAGATCAATTGCCACCTCTTACCATTATTCTGAGACAGCGACATCTGAAGTGGTCTAGGAGCTTAAAAAGCTAGATTGGAGCTGCACCACAACTTCTCAGCAAAGTCCTTAGAGAAATATCCATAAATATTGAGGAATCCTAATTCAATGAAGAGTCGCTGCTAAAGCAAAATATATGATGTTTCTCTTCTTTATTATTCAATTCGTACAAAACCATCAGCCAACGCGTTTTGTCCTTTTTACATAGGACTTCTTCAGGGCAATGTCAATCTGAGGCAACAAATCATCCACTGGGTTATGACCCGGTTGCAAGAATTATCTTGAGCAAAAGTTGTAGCTCGGCATCTGTTCAAAGTTTCAAACTCAATCCAAGTAGAGCTGGTACAACTTGTATGTCGTAATCCAATGCCCAAATATATGAGGGTTCAAGGAGCGCATGGTATGATAGCCATAGAACGATATTGGACGTGCAAGGTCAATTTGAGACTAGCACATAGTGATGGAGACTGTCCACCCTGACTTCGAATGGAGTGCAGCCTGGCGTACTTCTGCCCTCGAAGCGACCGCAAAGAAAAAGAAAAACAGGAGCTTGGTCTTTCCCTGAAGCCTAAAACATGTCACTTTTCCACAGTCTTGTCCACCAGGGGGTCAGGTGAAGGAACCAGATCTTCTGCTGTAGGAGGCACTTGGTGGCAACAATGCCTTGATGTCCTCCGTGGGCCAAGTCGACCACATGTATTTGTAAGGAGTGTGGTATCACATGGCGAGTACCTTGGATCATCAATCCACTGTAAAGAACTGCTAGTTCATTGTGGATGTATCTGAAGGCCTTGAGGTTGGGCAATCAATTGTGTTTATATAATTTGTGAGTATTGTAAGGAAATGCCTCTTTTTGCATGTTCATCCACACATTTTTGGACTGATGCTGATGGTTTGTCAACTCCAAGAGTTCACTGGGAACCGGCTAAACGGACCTCAGTGCTAGTGTTCTAACACCTTACAAAGTGTATGTTGAATTGGCTACCCCAATTAGCAGAGATTGACTTACTTATGGTACCCAGGGAATGTAAGGCAGAGTGTCCACCAAGGGCTGCAGCACTGATTGTGCTACCCTGTGTGGGACATGGTACAAAATTGCTCATAGCTTGCCCCTGCATACTGGAAGGGCAGTGGTAACATTGCTAGTTCGACTGCCATTCAAACTAATGGAAAAGGCCCCACTTCTCTTAACCATATGTAACCCCATGCTTTATTCTGAAAACTGTCTTATGATGTGCCTCATTTCATGAGTGTGGAGCCCCCTTTCCAGGTGCTTTCTTGCTTTACCAAGTGCCTCTGCGGGGGAGTGATGAATTTCTTTTATTTGGGAGTGTAAAGCAAGACAATTATGTATTACTGATAGCCAAGGAGCTCTCCCAATGGCTTTGCTAAAGGGATAAAGTATACCTGCTTGCATCACAGATGTAATGGAAAACACATTTGCTAGTGAAATTGCAGTTGCTGCTTGGCTAGCTAGCCTTTAACACTGTCATTGCTAGCTTTGCTAGCATGCTGTTCGCGCTTCAATGCCTCATCATGGGTAGTAAGCACTACATTTACAACGTTCTGCATGCATAGTAAGTAGTCTTGCACGTTTACAATGCCAATAGCTCTAACTCAAACAAATGCAAGACCTATTGCATTCCAATGCTGGTTATATTTTACTCTCACGGGCAAAAGGAAAGACACAAGCGCCCTGGGTGATAATGTTCATAATAAAAAGCGTTCCGTCCCCATCTTCATTGACAACTTCCTGGCTCGTGCCATGGTTGCTTTAAATGAAAGAATTACCAAAACCGAGAGGCATATTTTTTCAGCATAAGTTTATTCCAAAGTTTCTGCTTGTAAGTTTACTGTTATAAAGATGGGAGAGTCACCTGCTGTACATGGGGTTGTATTGAGAAAAAAACCTTGTGTGGTTAATAACTCCTTTCCAGAGGAGGCTGAGAGTCACCAGGAGGGTGGTGTCTTGACTCCGTCTGTGCATGATATTGTTCAATCACTTCAACCACCATCTATGAGGGCTGGGACAGACTCTTTAAAACCGGTTTACTGGTCTACTAACATCACTAGCACCACATTTTTAATCCGTTAACTCAAGACTTCTTGTTATTGAAGCTAAAGTATTAGAATCAGTTGATGTGTTATCTAATAATTATGCTCATTTGGTCCCTTCTATCTTTTGTCCTCAGCTGTACCTTAATTCCTCTTCTGGCGTTCCTCTCCCTCTTATTGCTTCTTCATCCTACAATCCTAATACTTGACATTTGCCTATTCTTTCTCCCTTCTTCTCATATCTCTCCAAAGCTGCATTTTAATGATGTATTAGTCCATAGGGATAACTACGTAAAATCTAGCACTTAAGTCCCATTAAAGAGTACAGATGTTCTGGCTTCTTTTAAATTTCCTTATAACTCTAATCTCTCTGATAGTTCTACACGTCATCTCCCCCTGAGGCAACTCCATATGTTATGGATTAAGTTAATGTTCCACCAAATGAGAAAGGGAAGAATAAATACTTTGATCAATTAAAAAATAGAACCATTCATTGGTTACATTGACAGGTAGGAAGATTCGCTCCTCTGTTTAAATGTGGTTCTGATGATGGGATTGCAAAGTGATTAATGTTAAGAAAGCCCATTTATTACATTGTTTATTTTCTCTGTTTAAATATGGGTCATTACAAAGTAGTAGAATCAAGGTTGTACCAATGGGGTACTTTTATAAACACAAATTGATACCCACATGCATAATCAATCAAGCATCTGGTCCACTTCCTCTACCCATGATAGATTTTCAGTTACAACTAAAAATCACTTTTTGACTTTAGAGTCTCTTGATAATGATTGTCTCTGTAATGTTATTGCTTCCCTGACAACATGCACAGGGCCCGTTATACTAGATGCTAGAATTGCACAATCAATAGAAAATGACTTTGATAAGCAGAATTGAATATTTTATTGTGCAGCATTGCAGGTCTTTCGGCCAAACTGCGTAATGACCATCGATTGATTTTGTTAAAATATATTATTGTTCTGCAGGTTATCTGAGCCATTAAGGAGCATTACCTTGTCCATAATGCTGCTTTTGTGATCCTTGCTACTCCACCTAAATCAGGGAGACCAAAAGGAGGCTTTATCATCTGGGTGTTGATCTTCTTTTGCTGCCAGGTTAATATATTGCCTTCTGATTAACCTAATATATAAGCTTTGTTGATTAACAAGGAGAGGTGTTTTAATGTTTTGTAGTTAAATATTTATAATAATTTTCCTACGAAATAATTATAGTAACCGTATGAGATTATTTAATCTGGTGGAAGTTTTACAGAAGTTACTTGTAAGAAATAATGCCTGGGCAGTTCAGTTATTATTGCCGGCAATTTTAATGTTAAAATCATCCTGATGATTAAGTGGACCTATGATGAGTATGAAATCTACTCTTTCAATTGGTAAACTCGATAGGCAAGAGGCTTTTCTGTTGGATCTTATTTCTGAGAGGAACCTTGCAAATGTTCATGGAGCCAGGTCTGAGGCTTCTAGTTTGCCAATGTTCATATGGAAGGGTTGTTTAAGTATAATAGACTATGTCTTTGTTTCAAGTGACCTTGTTAACAATATTGTATCATCTGCAGTCAAGTCTAGGAATTTTAGCGACCATAACCCGTAGTCATTCTCATGATCTCTTCCCAGAACACGAAAACGTTCCTCTCATATAGTGCCCCCATGTTGAGATAATTAAGGATGGCAGTCTCAGACTAAAATGGGAAAACACTGACTTTATCAGAAAAGCTTGTACATACTTGTTCCAAAGACATATTTACATGGCTTGAATATTCTTTTTCATCAGAATTTATTATTCTTGATTCCTTCCAGAAAATGTGCCCTTCCTAGACCCTTAAGATGGTTAGATAATGGCTGCTGTTGAGTCAACCGTAACATTGAAAGAGCAATGAAGAGAGTTCCTGAAGATAAGGATAATGTTGCTCACTGTAGAAGCAGTTGCTAGAAGCTGGTATAAAGATAAGAAATATCTTCACAGCACAGTTGTCCCATTTTATTTGTATTGTTCAGTTTCATTATCTAAGGCCAACACATAACTCCTAAAGTGATCACTGTTTTTAATCTATTACTTCTCCTAATTGTAACCATGATTGTAGCTGTGAGAAACTACTTCTTTTTGAGTGATCATCCCCATTTTCTGTCAAAAGTGTATGTGCTCTAATCGCTATCACATAACAAAATTGGCTAACTGCTAATAGGCATATTTACCTTTCAGTAGGGCCATATTACATGGTATAGGAAAATTCATCAATGACACGCAAAGTTAAATGTCACCCATGGAGAGCAGTACATGAGAAAGAAAACATTACTTCAGTCTTACCTGTGTTGCCTGACTGCAGCAGCTTCTAGACCTGCATGGGAACCTGTCAAAATAAGCCTTTATGACAGAAAGGTACCCTACTTTCAAATATTAAATAAGTCACTCCTAAGTAGGCCTTGAGGTCTACAAGGTAGGGTGCCTAGTATTTAAAGGCGATACATGCAAGCGTTTAGGGCCATTTTTATGGCTAGGCTTGCGTCGCTCTTGCATCACGCAACATGGTGCAACAGCGACGCAAACCTGAAGTAATATTTTTGAACCCACGCAAAGCCACTTTGCATGGCTTTGAGCTGCTCCAAAAATATGGAGTAACGCAAATCGCTGCATTACTCTGCCCTGGGTAGGCACTGCATGGGTGTCCCCAGACAACTTCCATGGAATTTGACACATTCTCAGATTTACAAGACCTTGTAAACCTTGGAATGCGCCAAAAAGATACGCCTCCCCAGGAGAGGTGCAACGAGGAGAAATATCTTTATTTCTCCTATTTTTTCCCCCTTTCTATGCAGAATGCAGCACACATAAAAAGAGGAAAAAGCCTCCCAGGATTGTTTTTGTGCAGGAAGGTGCCCCTTCATGCACAAAAACAATCCTGCCTACAACACAGGCACCCTTGCACCTTGGTGCAAGGGTGCCTGCGTTGGCACTAGGCCGCCAAAACAGCGTTGATGCGAGGGAAAAGGACAGGAATGCGCTGTATTGGATAAATAAGGCACATTTCTGCCCTTTCCCACCAACTTAAGTTTAGGATACGCTACACACATGACTAATTTAACTGGTTAGGTAGTGTCCAGAAGTTATCCCTTATCTCTTCTTACTGGCTAGGAATCCTACAAAAGTGACTCCTCAACCACAACTCATCAGAACACGCCTGGACCTGAGGAAAAAGATAACTCCCACATGCACCCAGAACTGACAGATGAGCTGCAAAAGTCAGCTGGTTCGCCTCTTGTGTGGCTACAGGGTCACACTAAGTTGTGAGATTCTTTTTTCTTCGAGTGCCCAGCTCACCAGTAGCAACTGAACCTAGACTGGACCCGTTAGGAGCCAGGACTCACTCCAGCAGAGGCCACTAAGTGCTGTCCTGGAGATGCTTGGAGTGTTAGAAGAGACCAAGACGAACTGCTCCTGAAAGTATGAAAAGGTGGAAGCTGATGAATTAAGCACGGTGATGGTTAAGGTTGGGGGGGGTGGCGAGAGCGGTTATACAGATAACTGTACACAGGCTAGGCCTGATTGCTCACGTGTGTGGGGTGGGTGGAAGGAGGGGAGTCGGAAGGGGGGTTCTGGGAGATGGGTGGGAGTGGAGTGGGGTGAGGGGGGTTCATACGCTCAGAGGTGAAGAAGGTGGGAAAAAAGGATAGGATGTTTGTTTTAGGTGTATTCATGGATAAGAGTGATAGTCGGATTATGAAAGGCATGTAATGGCAGGGCAAGGAAAAGTGCGTATAGCTTCTATTAATATATGTGGGCTGAATGACGCCCAAAAAAGAGCGAGAGTGGCTGTTGGTTTACAAACGCTGAAAGCAGATGTGGTCTGCTTGCAACAGATCCACATTGAAGGTTCACGTAGAGATATCTTAAACACCCTTGGCCATAGGCTGATTGTGGGGACCTCTCAAGGTGTTCGAACAGGGGGGATAGCGATTCTGGCCAAAGGTAACAAAATTCAGTTCACGCAAGGTCAAGCAGATAGTCTAGGCAAATGGGTGATTGTAGGATGCCATATTAAAAACGGAGGGGTACTGAGGTTATGTTCTGTGTATGGGAGTATTTTGGACGACCCACATGTTATTACCGACTTATAATGGCCATGATATCACCCGAAGTTCATTTTACTTCCACTCTTTCTGGATGAGCCTTGTAAACTACCTCCTATCGATGAACAGTCTGAGATGGAGGAGCATGGAGCTGATTCATGGAGTCCTGATCGAAACAACGCCATCCCTGCCGTATTTGACAGTGATTGTGAGTCATATTGAAGTATCATCTCTTCACCCATGTTCTCTTCTCTCTCCCATTCCTCTCTTCTTCTTCACCTTCTCTCCTCCTATTTCCTTTCCCTCAGTCAGTTTTCTCCTTTTGACCTTGCTGCAATGCTGCTCCTGCTCAACTCATTACTGTTATGTAAAAGTTATTTCTTAATTATGTTGGTGGTGACATTTTGTCCTGACTTCCATCTGACTTGGGTGTCATGCCCTGAAGGAGAACCGTTCCTACACTCTAGGAAGTGTGTGGGTGAGAGAAAGGAAGGATGGGACGAACAACTATGAGCACAAGGCATCTTTTTTAAGTATTCTCCATGTACTACTGAAAAAAGGTGTGTACTCACCCAAAACCACAATCTCTTATATTGTTAGACTGCACTGTCCCTTCGTGCCTCAATAGTTGGTTTGCCATTATCACACACCCTAAAATGATGGCTCTGGGATGCAAGAATCAAGATGTACTTTGAGGATGTGAAGGCAGAGGCAAGCAAGACAAGGTATGGATTAAATGATAGACCGTTTCTATGCATAAACTTTCTCCACCTCAATCCACATTCCCAACAACAAATGTTTGTGCTACTACCCCTAATTCTCATTACCTGAGCTACAAGACATTGTTAAAGACAAAGGTGTAGAAGAGGGTATGGTACATGTGGTGTACACGATCAGAAAGTGTGTGATTTTCCTAAAAAAAACAGCTGTAAGGAAACGGACTGCACAAGTAATGGGTCCACATTTGTCCTCCATTGGGAACCCAAACACCCCAGTGCAGCACTGGACTTTCTCAGGGTAGCGGATCAGAGCAGTCCAAGGCCTACTCAAGGAAGGTGGTGTGGGCTAGTAATCCCCATTCGCTGGTACCCAATAATAACACTCAATAACAGATTGTCCATGCCTCCAAGAAACTTGGTGTGTGACTCCACTTCATGTCTAGGGATATTCTTCCCATTTTTTGGACGCTGTTCCCTCTTCTATGGGAAGGGCAAAAGGAGATTTACAAGTCCTAATCTAATAACCTCCCAGTTATGGTTAAACGATCCTCATCAGCTAGACCACATACCCAGATGCTATGGTTATCTAATAACCATGTTATTAATTCTACCCGTAGCTCCGTGGTTTGTACTTTAGATGCTGCACTGGAAGCTTTTATATGTCCAATTCATTCAGAGTTTATTGTGATCTGGGATGGGGATTTTAACATTTAACGTTGCCCTTTACCTACATCCCAGATTTGTGGATATTCTAACTGGGATAGAGATGATTTGTTGCATTTCTGTCACAATGACTATGGTGGTACGCTGAATTCACTTATTTATAAATATGATCTCCTTATGTTTGAGAGCAAAAGTTGTTGGAATGGGGTACAGATCCCATTGTTTTACTGGTACAGCTGCCTGCACTGTAATTGATCATGTGCTGGTGTCCATGGCCGCCAATAATAAATTTGTTACCCCTTGTATTATTCCATCTATGCTTAGCGACCATAATCTGATTATAATACCTTTTTTTTGTTTTGGGGCCATAAAGGAGTGGACTCAATAACAGCTACCGACATCACTCCAGCTAGGCCAAATGGGGTCGGTAATTGGCAGGAGTGGAACCTAACAGCTTTCTAGAGAAAATTATTAAGAGAAATGTAACTGAGTTTAGCTATTGCCTGGGGAGGTGGTAACCCAGGAACATAAACTGAATAGTTTTAAAAGCATCCTCAGTTGTGTTAATATCCTCCTGACAAGAAGCTCCAGACACGCACCAGCTAAACGTGGGGGATGGTTCAATCCATTATGTACTCGGACCGCACAAAAGATGAGAGAGGCTTTACCATGCTCACCTAGAGATACCGTGTTACGTTTTAATCAAGACTCTCCGCAATAATTATAAGCAAGCAATTGCCGAGAGAAAAAGGTTTTTACAAGAAGAGGCATGGTCCAATTTGAGACGAGCTGCCGAGACGAGGCATAGTAAGCTGCTTTGGAATCCGATTAATGCCCTTCTTTTTAAATCTGATAAGATCCCAGAATGTAACTCCTTTCTAGCCTGCGATGCATGGGTGGAACATTTTCCAACGTGGGCAGCGAAATGGGGACTGATCGAACCTGCAGTTGGCATCGAATGCCACTTAACATCTCTGTTGATGAAGTTATTTGTGCTATAATTTCTAGTGCTAGTAGAAGGGCCCCAGGACAGAATGGGGTCCCGGTAGATGTTTTTAAGGCATCCAAAGAACTATGGGAACCTATTTTAACTAGGGTTTTCAACACAGCTGCCGAAGTATAAATCCTCAGTCCTGGTCTGTGTCAATAATTATCCCCATTTTTAAAAAAGGTGACAAATCAGATCCTAAATGCTACTGCCCCATTTCCCTCCTGGACTCTTCTGTAAAATTGATGAGCAGGATTTTGTTACTGAGGCTGGAGGAATGGGCCTGGGAAAATTCTATTCTTTTCCCCAGCCCAATATGGGTACAGGAGGGGCTTGGGAACAACGCGTCAATCTAGACCTGTTAAAAGGGAAATATACCAGGGCTAAGCCGGGGTCTCTGTACTTCTGCTTTGTAGATGTTAGCAGTGCGTTTGATCTAGTTAATCATTCTATCCTATGGTCAACTCTGACTAGCCTAGGTGCTCCCATGGCAATTAATTGTTTTTTGGCTCGCCTCTACGAGAATTTAGCGAGCAAAGTTCGTTATGGCCCACGGGGCGAATGCACACCTGATTTTAGTGTAGGAAAGGGTATTAGACAGGGATGCGTATTGTTTTTCCTTTTTATAAATGGAGTATAAAAGTTAACGCTTACTTCGTGATTTGTATTATGTATGCTGGTATCTTTTACTCTAGTGGCACCACCTAAATAATATCTATTAATTTAGGGAGGACTATATATTAATGACATCTAGCGAAGGTTTTAGGACCTGGTATCTTATTGTATGAATGTCATTCCATGAATGTTATTTTCCTTGGACATTCATGTACATGACAATCCGACTTACTTTTAATAGCAAACATTCTGTGTTTGGGTTGATGTAACCGGTACCACAAATTAATCCTACCAGGGTAAAAACTTTAAGTATGTATACTGAAAAGATCATATTTCTTCCAACTGGGTGTCTGTCCTGGAATTTAATTAAGAAATCAGAATACTGAATAAAATCCTGTTTGGATAGAGAATTTTCTACAGAATGGGTTTTAACATAGTAAGCCTTAACAGGCCGACGATTCCAAGATGCCCGCTAGATTTTCCAACTAGTACGACGAGCGCAATGTCTAGCTCTCGCGTGCCGCCAACAGGAAATCATGGGAAACTTCCTGTCTAGCGGGAAGATTATGAAAGGCGTGAATCAAGACGGGATAAACACCGTCGGAGGACGCAGAGGGGCCAATTGTGTCTATGTCGCACCTTGACAAAGTAAGCGTTAAGTATGGGAACAAGGGGAACTTATTTTATAGTTTACCGCGCCCTTTTTAGGCAGTCACCCAGGCACGTTGAATAAGAAAACAACTCCTTGGCTCTAAAAATAATATGTAGCCGGATGGGACCACTAAGTCTTTCGACCTCTGGACTGGTCTCTGGTACGACATACCAGGCACCAACTTGGATGGTCCAAACGATTTATTCACGCAGCACCTAGAATTTGGGCTACCGGATGACAACACCCTTATTAAATGGCCGCACTTTGATTAAGTGAGAGGCGCATATATATGAACGAATGGAATTGAAAGACTTGAACACCACATCGTTCCGGACAGGTGCTATACCGCTTTTTGAAGTAGGAAAATCTTGAGCATAGACAATGAAACACAATGATGTCGGTTGACATCAAGTATACACTCATCTGGTTGTGAACACACTGGGACTGGCAATAGTTCAGGCATTCTACATGACAAATATCGGCAGTTCCGAATTATATGTTATGCAGCGCTTAAGAATTTCATGTAACTAGACGGTAGACCTCACACTAGGGGTTCTGTACACGAAGACTAGGGTTGAACAGGAAATATCTGCACATTATTACACTACGCACTGGATAGGACAGAGGTCAATAGAGAGGGTATGTGAGAAACAATATGGGGCTCTGGCCCCTGTTTACCATTTGTTGCAATTTTTAGAGTTTGACTATAGGGCGACGTCCCTACTCTGCTCCCGTGTTTGGAAAATTACTTTTGAAACACCGGTAAGCAGTGTTCTTATTTATTGTTATTTTCTGCAAGCATGAAGTGTTGACCATGTTTCACTGTGTGTTGGGTGTAATATTGGGAACACATATATATGTCACAAGGTAACAAATAATTAACCTTTGGAAACTGAGAGGGGGAGACATCATTGTAATCAAGATAAAAATAATAATCAAGATTGTTTTATCTTTGTAGGTCCGCCTTCGAGTGTGTCTACAGAGGGCGAGTATTGCCATGTTTTCTTCCATATAATAAGTAATTAGGATGAATTAGAATTTAAGGGATCTGTATCCTGAATAAGGCCGTGTGTCTCACAAGGGCAATTGAATTGGCCGAAACATGTTGATACACAATTGGGTATAAGAGACATAGATACTCTGATATACCCGTGTTCATTTTTTAATCCTGCCAAGTGGGCCCATTAATAAAGGTAATGTGGGTACCCACTTAGACAGTTTTAATCAATTTTTCTTTCTATATGAGCGACTCCTTTAGAGAACGAATTGGTTTTGGAGAAAGAAAATAATTGCGCTCCACTATGAGCATTGTTCTGCGCGATGGTGTTGTAAGCAGCCCAATGATGAAGCATGCCGGCATCGGTGGGTGAGGGCAGTCTTAACAACTAGATGAGTTGCCCAGCAACATTCTCGTTCTTTTTTCCCTCTTCCTCTCTCTGTTTGTTTCCCTTCTAAGAGTCCCTTTAGGGCTGGGACCCCTTTAGTCCTTCCTTATTTGTGAGATTCAGTGTTTACATTGGAGAGTGAGGGAAGGCCCCTCTTTTGGTGTGTTTTGTCATGCAACACTATGCCTGCCACACTCTCTTTGGCAAATGGTCCGGTGCCTCAGCACAAACACCTTCCACTAGACAGGTCTAAACCCTATCTCCTAGGCCACTGGCTGGTCTCCCTCTGGAGATTACTCCACCCAGTACCTGCTCTCCTCCGGGTCTCTACATCCTATTATCTTTGACCCTTACCCACAGCACTTATGCTGGGGTCTTTAGCTGCCACCACCCTTTCGGGATGACTGTCTTCCTAAAGAAAAAACAGCCCACTCACAACACTTCTTAGCCCCCTTACGGAGAGCACCCCTTCGGCCCTTGGCCCCGACTGGGACACCAGAATCCAGCTCATGACTCACTACTACACAGGCAGTGTCTGGAGAGTTGAGGTGCAGCACACTCCACCTAGGTAGCTCCACATGGAAACCACATTGGGAACTTGGAATTCTATCTTTGTTCTGCTCTGCGTGAACAGGGCCTATGCACCCTACCTTAGGAACTCTCAACCCCACTCTTCTGGGAGGCTGAAGCCCTACCTTTGACAGGAATTAACGCCATCCCTCAGGGTTTCTTAATGGAGCCCATGGGACATGGGTCAGCTTCACCCACTATCTTTCAGCAACTCCTCAACCTCCCAACAGCTCCGCTGGAGACCACCTAAGGACCTTAAAGATCCCTCTCTTGGAATTTGACAGGTGACCCTGTAAGCACACGCTGTCATCTTCCACCTAAGGACACTTGCCCTATACTTGGTACACCTATTGTGCACCTTTCAAAAGTTTGACAGGCAAAGTCCTCTGCAACCTCACTGGCATCTCAGAGCGACAGTCCAGGACAGACGTGACTACACCAACCCAGTCCGAAGCACAGGGTCTTGTCACTTAAGATTGGCCCCATCTGGCTTCCTGGTTGTGCCACCGCGGACGGATCCACATTCTGCACCTTGCTGAGGGCCACACCAAGCAGCTATGCCATGTCAGGGGGCCCCAGGGATGAACCTCAAGGCTGGTACACCTAAAGTGCACCAGGCAGGAGTCTGTTAAGGCACAGCCTCTGCATCCTGTCCCTCTGACAGCTCAGAGCATAATCCCTAACAATCTCTAACAGACATGGCCTCGTGCCCCCTTTGTTTTGGGTTCTGACCCCACAGGACTCACCTGATTGGTCACTTGGCCAGCACTGCCTCAGCCACCACCTCAGGTTCAAACCAACAACACTCTAGTTTGACATCCTTTACTCTCCTTGGGCAGTCACCTACCTTACCCTGACACCTCAGGGTCCACTACTAACCATCATCCTGGAATCCAGGGATTCCGCCACTCCCACTCAGATCTCCTCAGGATCAGTCACTTAGCCCACGTAGGGACTACCACTACACCTCCTATCTTGGAAACCATCCTCCTCTGGGGCCACCCACCACCATGGGCCACTCCTGAGTATCTCACTCTCCCCACCAGATAACCTATGGGTACCGTGGGAACCACAACTTTCTCACACCCCCACTGTGGGAAAATCTCTTGGGGTCCACCCCACCCTCCTGGCGGGAACCCCTAGGGGTGTCACTACTTCTGGGAAAACCTCCCGCCCCACCCCAGTGGTTTTGGCCTGTGCCAATGGCGGGATAATCTCTGTGGAGAGAATGGCAAGGTTTAGGCTCCCTCTCTGGAAACCTGCCCTGCCCCTGACAAGTACTGGAATTTTTCAGAGCCCTCTAATCACCTCCCACACCCCAAGAAGCAAGGCCTATCCCTACACCCCAAATCTTTGGTGTGGGCATCAGTTGATTTCTCTAAACCTCTAGAGAAGAGTCCTCCTCATACAGGCCTAGTGTGTGCTCCTCATTCAGGCCTAGTGTGTGTAGTGTTTGAGTTCAAAGGGACACTATGACCTGGAACAATCTCATGCAAGCATTCTTGGAAAGCCCCAGCCCACCATCACGTAATTTGTAAATGCAAACCAGTTATAACACAGTTTAAACAATAAACCTCAATATCTACACATGACATATGTGAGCAGTGGATTTCCTTTCCCCTACATTTAGTTCACGTAACCAAACCTTTGAACCCCTCTCAGAGCCATGTGCTCTAATATTTGCTCATTAATGCATAAGTAATGTGTGGCAATGATATATGTGAATTCATGGAAAAATGAAAACTGAGAATCTAAATCATGGAAAACCAATTTTACGGAGATATAAATAAATCAAAAATCAAAGAAAACACTTAAAAGGAAAGATATTTTTAGGGAAACCTCAAAATCACACCCCTGGGTGAAGATTAGGGATAGTGAGGGTTTTTTGGGTTCAGGGAAGGATGATGTTTGGGGACCATGATTTTTTTTTTTTAAGAGTTGGGGGTGGCTGGAGTTTAGGTGTGGACTGAGGTTTTTAGGGATCAGGCATGGATATAGTTTAGGGTGGTGAAGGATTTTTAGGGTTTACGGATGACTGGTGGTGAGAGGGTTTTAGAGCTCAGGGGTAGGTGGCGTGTAGGGGAGTTGAGGTTTTTTAGGTTTTACGCACCAGTGGAGTTTGGGCTGGTGAGTGTTTTCAAGGTTCAGTGAAGGGTAGAGTTTTGGGGTGGTGAATGGTTTTTAGTGTTCAGGAATGGGTTGAGTTTAGGGTGGTGTGACGTTTTAAGGGTTCATGGATAGGTGGGGTTTATATGTAAGAAAGTGTTTTTAGGGTTCATGGGTGTGGGAGTTTAGGGGTGGTGAGGGTTTTTAGGAGTCATGAATGGGTGGTTATCATGGGCTGGTGAGGGTTTTTTTTTTTTTATGTTCAGGGATGAGTGGAGTTTAGGGCTGGTGTGGGATTTTAAGGGGCCAGGGAGGGGTGGGGGTTACGCATAGAAAGGATTTTTTAGGGTTCAAGAATGGGTGGAGTTTAGTGGTAGTGAGGGGAGTTTAGGTTCCGAGATGGGTAGAGTTTAATACTAGATAGGGCTTTAAGGTTCAATAATGGGTGTAGTTTAGGGGTCAGAGATGGGTGTAGTTTATGCGTGGGGTGGCATTTACAGGGGGCATAGATGCGTGGAGTTTAGGGGTGTTGACTGTTCAGTGAATTTAAAACATCCAAAGTAATTGCTTGACAATGTAAAAGATATAAATCTGAAATAATGTCCCCTGACATAAAGAATTGAAATAAATACCTTCGGCAAAATTGTTTCTGAAAGTAACACCTGCAATCATTTCATCTATACCTTAAAAATAAGTATGCAGAAGCCAATTTTGAAAAAAAAAGTCTTTCTATGAATTGATTTCTATGAAATGGTAAATGCCATTCATCCTGAAAATTTCCATTAAACTGTTTAGATGAAATGGTTTCTCAGTAATGGTATGCCATTAAATCCTTTTTTCTATGACATACAACCATGTGACAAAACTGGATTTATCAAATGCAGTCAATGCATACTGGAATGGGATAATATGTATCCCATCGCGGCCACCAATGTAAGGAAATGGGCCATTAGTTGTGTGGCTTGCACAAGTAATGGGCCATCCACTGGAAACCCAAACACCCCATTGTAGTGCTTGACTCTTAGGATAGCGGAGCAGAGCAGTCCAAGACCTATTCAAGGGAGATGGTGTGGGCTATTAATCACCATTTGCTGGCACCCAAATAATAACACTCAATAAATGATTGTCCAGTATGTGATTTTTCTTTAAAAAAAAGAAAAGTATAATCTGGTAGAGACATCTAGCTTCAGATTCCTTAACTTAGAATTATCCCCAGGCGCCAGACTGGATCCAGAAATATTTCTACAGCAGTACCTCCACATGTCGGTAGGTGTTGAGTGACTCCGTGACGACATTGTTCACGGATGTGACATCGTCACAGTCCATATAAGCCCTCCCCTGGCACGCTAACATCAGTTTCTTCCTTTCCCTGCTTATCTGGAGAGTGGTACCCATGGCCATTTTTGGGCCACTTCATCATTGTCGGTGAAGTAGTGTGCTTTTTTATGGATATCTTCGGGGACCTGCGAACTGCGATGTCAACCCTGCATCCTCATCCTATTTGCAAGTGGTTTCTGGGTGCGCACCCTCACTCTGGAAGGTTGAGACTCATGTCTTCAGCTTCAGTCATTGACGTTGCAAGAGCGCCACATGACGCTATTGGCAGTGCGTTGGACGACGGCCCCTTGTCGATACCAATCCTTTTCTTCCTCCGCAAACCGCTCGACGGCCAGTTCCCAAAATCGTTCGTCCTCGCGGTTGTAGGAAAGTAGGATCTGCTTCTTATGGTTACCCCCACTTTTTGATTGATGTTGCACTGTTTTGGACTAGTCTGACTGGGATCCTGCTAAACAGGACCCCAGTCTATCTGCTTTCTCCTCTAAATTGTCACACATGTACTTTGGTACACTCCAGATTGGATACTGGGGTACCCTTATAAGTCCCTAGTATATGGTACCCATGTACCCAGGGCATAGGTACCCCAGAGGCCTCCCATGGGCTGAAGCAGGAATTATGCCACCCATTAGAGGCCATGCAAAATGGAACTCCAGGTCTGCTACAGCAGCCTGTGTAAGTTGGTGCTTGCACCACTTACTGTAGATATAGGTTCACTATATCTATAGATCACTACACTTAAAACTTATAAGTCACCCCTATAGCAGGCCTTATCAATGGTGAAGGCAGGGTGCTGGGTGTTTAGTGAGAGGGTGCCCCTGCATGAGCAGAGCCTCTCTGCAGCCTTCAGAGACCATTCTCCTGAGTTGTCTGTGACTCAGCCGGACATATAGGTAGAGGTGCATTATAACCTCGCGGTAAATGCTATCTCGAAAACGGCTGCATAGAAACATATTGTGTTTGGTATCAAACACCTTGGAATCATACCTCCCACACCAGTAACCGGTGTGGGAGGTATGATTCCACCCTTCTGAAGCGAGCTTCGTGGGGTCACTGGTCTATCCGGTGCCAGCCTTCTCGACCCGGTCAGCACAAAATGGATGCTGCCGACCAGAGACACACTTCTGCCCTCCTGCTGCTGAGCCAAGCTCGAGCAGAGGAAGGCAGCACAATAGGCATCCTGTCACAGGGAGGTGTGACCACCTCCCAGACAGGATTTAGTGTATTGGGGCTGGGTGGGTGCACTCTGAGAGTGCCTGAAAGTCTGCACCTGGGGCACATTTGATGTCCCTGTGCATAGTCCAGCTCAAACCAGTTCTGGGAGCCATTGGCTCCTGCTCTGGCGCAAAACTGGACAAAGGACATGGGTGTAACCACCCCTCTGTCCTGACCCTCCCCTAGGAGGGTCCCCTGAATCTGTCCAACCCTCTCCCGTGGGTACAAAAGGGCTTACCTGGCTGTAAGACTTTAGATTTTACGTGGACAAGATTCTACAAGAAGAAATCACTGACCTTCGACCGTCTGGACACTCTGGACTTCGACTGGGCCCGACTTCGTCTCCCTCTCCGTCCAAAGCTTTGTCTGTGCCCTTGCTCCAAACAGGCTCCGTGCAGGACCTGTGGTGCACTAAGGACAACTGAAGAATCTCCCTTGGAGTGAAGGAGTCACTCCCCTGCCCTAGCAGGTACCTTAACGCAACTAACCGGTCTGCTGCTCCTGCGGACTCCGAAGATTTCAGCAACACAAGAGGTGGGTTTTCGAAGGTCCTCGAGGTCGATCTGCCCTCTCAGCAAGTTTGAGGCCAGTATCCCTCGTGGGGACTGCATAACCCGAACCCCTGTGCACCGCGTCCATTTGCAAGTTCCATATGCTTGTTGGCGATTCCGAGCTTGTGCATTGGACTCCGTGTAGTCCTGACCCTGAGCAGTATTTGCACCAAAGAACTCTGCCCTCCTCGCACCGAGTGCTCCGTGGGCTGGCACTTTGCAATCTTGCCCGATGTCCCCTCGCGACTCCTGTTCCTTCGGCCTGTGGGTCTCTCTGAGGGTCATCTTGATTTCTGATGGGCTTTCCTGGTTGCTCCAGACGTTCCCTGACTCCCCATTGCTTGGTGAGTCCCCTGGACCTTGCTGGTCCACACCGTAACCAGCTTGACCTTCCTTCGTGGGTTGCTTTTGCCAAGGCTTGTTGGTGCTCCAGCCGGACACCAATCCCTCAGCACTCGACATCCTTCGTGGGACAGCTCACCTCCGGCTCCTGGTCGTCCTCGACGTCTCCAGGTCCTCGTGGCTGCAGAGTCAAGCATCCCTTCTTCGCACCTGAAGCACCCGACATCGGTGGGCATTCGGCTACCGAGCCCCTGGTCACTCTGAAGTGACCCAGACTCTGACCCCTCTGCTTTCAGGTTCCTTCCTTCCCGAATCCAGGCTTGGATTCCACCGGACCCTTTTCACCTTCACGACAGCAGTACTTCTTCACAGCCCTCCACTGAGAACGACGGCATTTTCCGACGCCACTCCAGACCTATGCACCCGGCTCCTCTGGGATAGGTAACTCGGGTACTACGGTATCCACGGGTGGGGTGGCTCTTCAAACTCCTAAGTTCCAAAGGGTTCGCTCGAAGTCCTCCTGGAAGGGTCCTTAAACTTGAAAAGTGTAACCGCGACTTCCCCATAGAATTGTACGGAGCCCGCGGTCGTGTTCACACACTGCATCCGTCCTCCGTGGGGTCCCTATCTACTCACCTTGGGTGGTTCCTTGGGGGTCCCAGCGATTCTACGTGCTCCAGACCTTGTCTTGATCTCAGTCGTGACTGTTATACCACTATTTTAGTATATGGTTTGGTCTCCCCCTGGAGCCCACTGTGTATTGTGCTACTTACAACTGTTCTATTAATCTTGTATTGTGTGCTTTATGTTCTATCCTCGTGTAGAGGATAGTAGAGAGCGTTATATTAATAAATACATATTTTTATATAATTACTGTGTGGTTCTCCTTTCATTTAGTCAATATAGGCGGTGATATTCTGGTAAAACAAGCTGCTTTACATTCCTTCAAGATTAAGCCTGAAGGCTGCTCTCCACAGCTACCACTAGGATAGCTTTCTAAAGGTTATCTTTGACCTCATACATCATAAGGGTCGTTTGGACTGGTGCAAGGTGCCCACTTTAATTAGTGGACAGCATATACCAGGCCAACTTCTCACATTGGTGTGCAGCGGTTGGGATTCAAGCCTGCATTGTTTTACCAGATAAATCTCTTTGTATTGATTAACTGAAAACCACTAAAGTATTCAGGCACATATAATACTTAAAGATTAGAATAAGTAAGTTCTACTGAACTTGGGGTTGGGTAAGTTAAGGGCCTAGCACACCCTTTCTCCAACCAAAGAGAGTTTAGTTCCCACTAGGTTAGGTAGGTGCATACACCACACCACACTAGTATGTCTTCTAAAGGAGAAGCCAGTGGCTCTCTGCCTTCTAGGTACAATGGTCTCACATTTCAGGATTTGAAAGCCATGTGTGCTTCTAGGAAGCTGAAGACAGGGAGAAATGCCAACACCCAACGTCTCATTGAGGTGTTACTCTTAGATGACCTTAGAAAGACCCCAGGGTCAGATGAGGTAGAAAGAGTGGGTGGGGCAGGGAATGAAGACAGGTCAGGAGGTGACACCTTTTATGACCTAGACTCAAACCCTGGCCAGGAGGATCAAGATGATTCCAACCTGGACAACCTAGATCTTCAGGAAGAGGGTGGAGAAGGCCCCAGTGGCCCTCTCTTTACTCCTCCAGGAAGAGTGCAGAGTTTACCCAGGAGATCTAGATCTCCCTCTGCAGAATCTGACCATTCAGGGCATTCTATAGGGACCTCCATATCTCATAAGAGAGATAACTCTTATGAAAGACAGTGCCAATTTCTAGAGCTTGAGAAAGTCAAGCTTAGGCTCAGGCAAGAGCAATTGGCCCTAGATAAGGAATCCTTAGTACTCCAGAAGCCTAGAAAGAAATTGGGACTAGAGTCCCATGGTGGCAGCAACAGTGTCCCTAGGATTAAGGAGTATACTTATGACCATAGTAACGTGAGCAAGATAGTCCCTCCCTACCATGGTGGGGATGACATCCACAAATGGATAACTGCTTTAGAGAGGGCCTGTAAAGTACAGAAGGTCCCTCAAGAGCAGTGGGCAGCTATCTTGTGGCTCTCCTTTGCTGACAAAGGTAGAGATAAGCTCCTCACTGTTAGAGAAGAGAATGCCGACAACTATTCAGTCCTGAAGAGTGCTCTCATTGAGGGGTTTGGCTTAACCACTGAACAGTACAGGATTAAGTTCAGAGACACCCAGAAGAGACAGACTCGGGACTGGGTAGACTTTGTAGATTCTGCTACTAAGGCTCTGGAAGGCTGGTTACTTGGCAGCAAAGTGAATGATTTCAAGGGATTGTACAATTTGATTATGAGGGAGCAGATCCTTAATAATTGCCAAAACCAGTTGTTGCATCAGTACTTGGTTTACTCTGATCTGACTTCTCCCCAAGAATTGGGAAAGAAGGCAGATAGGTGGGTCAGAACCAGGGTGAAGCAGAAAACCCAGACCACAGGTGGTGACCAGAAGAAGCAAGATACTAAACCTTCAGATAAGGGTAGGGAAAAGGGTAAAGACCAGAAGTCTTCATCAGGGCCCCAAAAACCTGCATCTGGGGGGTGGTGGGGGGGTGGAGTCACGGTCTAACAAAGGAAAAGGCAAAAAGAAACCTTGGTGCTTCCTGTGTAAGGAGAAATCCCATTGGACAAGGGATGCCAATTGTTCAAGGGCCAAGGATCCTCCTACCACCACCACTGTCCCTAAGGCAACTGTTCCCCCTAGTTCAGCTCCAAGTGGTGGTACAGGGAACAAGGGTATAGTAGGGTTAACCCTGGGATCTGAGATGGGTTCTGGCTTAGTCAGAACTCCAGCTCAGGCTGTTTTGGTCTGTGATGGAGGCATGGATATTGCCTCCCTATTTGTCAGTCCCAGTAATCTGGGCAAATACAGACAACAGCCTTTAATTAATGGTAAGGAGGCCATGGCATATAGGGACACAGGAGCTAGTGTCACAATGGTGACAAGAGATCTTGTGGGCCCTGACCAGATCATACTTGTTGAGATGTACCAAGTGACCAATGCTAACAATGTCAGGACAGACCATTCCTTGGCAGTTGTTAATTTCAGCTGGGGAGGGGTAACTGGCCCTAAGAAGGTTGTGGTTAGCTCAGACCTCCCTGTGGAATGCTTGTTGGGCAATGATTTGGAAACTTCAGCCTGGGCTGAAGTGGAACTCAGGACACATGCAGCAATGTTGGGCATCTCTGCAGATGTGTTTGCTGTGACTAGGTCACAGGCCAAACTGTCTTCAACTGAACAGGCCCTGGATCCTGGAAAAATGGACCAGGTGCCTTCCAAGAGAAGGAGCAGTAGGGGTAAGGCAGTGTCTTCCCCCAGACTCAGAGTGAGGATCAGTCTCCTGAGGGAGATGACCCCAGTCCCTGTGAAGGAACTGTCTCAGAGGAACTTGAACCTGATCAGGTTGAGTTCTTGGGGACAGGGGGCCCTTCCAGGGCAGAACTGAGTCAGGAGCAGCACAGCTGCTCCTCTCTTGAACCCCTCAGACAGCAAGCTGCTACTGAGGCTGCTGGGAGTGCCAGTGGGTCCTACAGGATCTACTGGGATGAAGGACTCCTTTACTCAGAGGGTAGAGACCCCAAGCCTGGTGCTACCAGGAGGTTGGTTATACCTCTTAAGTTTAGGGGCTTGCTACTGACACTGGCACATGATATCCCTTTAGCAGGACACCTAGGCCAAAGTAAGACTTGGGACAGGCTTGTCCCTCACTTTCACTGGCCTCACATGTCAGAGGACACAAAGGAGTTTTGTCGCTCCTGTACCACCTGTCAAGCCAGTGGTAAGGCAGGTGGTACCACAAAGGCCCCCTGATACCACTACCTGTGGTGGGGGTTCCCTTTGAGAGGGTTGGGATTGACATAATTGGTCCCATGGATCCTCCAACTGCATCTGGGCACAGATATATTCTAGTGGTGGTGGACCATGCCACTAGGTACCCAGAAGCAATAACCCCTTAGAACCACCACAGCTCCTGTGGTGGCCAGGGCCCTCCTGGGAATTTTTTCCAGAGTGGGTTTCCCTAAGGAGGTCTTAACTGACAGAGGTGCAAACTTCATGTCTAGTTACATTACTGCTATGTGGAAGGAGTGTGGAGTAAATTACAAATTTACCACACCCTATCACCCACAATGCAATGGGTTAGTTGAGAGACTCAACAAAACCCTGAAGGGCATGATTATGGGCCTCCCAGAAAAGCTTAGGTGAAAATGGGATGTCCTGTTGCCCTATTTTGCCTACAGAGAGGTTCCTCAGAAGGGGGTTGGCTACAGCCCTTTTGAACTTCTGTTTGGACATCCAGTTAGGGGTCCCTTATGTTTAGTGAAGGAGGGATGGGAGTTACCTCTCAAACCACCTAAACAAGACATAGTGGACTATGTACTTGGTCTCCGCTCCAGGATGGCTGAGTATATGAAGAAGGCAAGTAAAAACCTTGAGGCTAGCCAAGAATTACAGAAAGCTTGGCATGACCAAAGGCTGTGCTGACTGTGTACCAGCCAGGACAGAAGGTATGGGTGTTGGAGCCTGTGGCCCCAGCAGCTCTCCAGGACAAGTGGAGTGGGACCCATACCATTCTTGAGCAGAAGGGAGAGGTCACCTACCTGGTGGACCTTGGAACTCCCAGGAGCCCCCACAGGGTGCTCCATGTGAACAGGCTCAAGCCATATGTTGACAGGGCAGACATGGGCTTGCTCATGGCTACTGATGAGGGACAGGAGGAAGATAGTGACCCACTCCCTGACCTCCTCTCACAGAACCCTGATGATGGCTCAGTTGATGGTGTAGCCTTGGCAGGCAGTCTCACTGAGCAGCAACAGACTGATTGCAGGAAGGTCTTCAATCAGTACAGACATATGTTCTCCCTGACTCCTAGTCAGACCACCTGGTGTACACATGAAGTGGACACAGGTGAAAGTCTGCCTGTTAAAAATAAGATTTACAGGCAACCTGACCATGTCAGGGACTGCATCAGGACTGAGGTCCAAAAGATGCTGGAATTGGGAGTCATTGAACCCTCAGATAGCCCTTGGGCTAGTCCAGTAGTCCTGGTACCCAAACCTCATACCCAGGGTGGTAAGAGAGAAATGAGGTTTTGTGTAGACTACAGGTGGCTCAATGCAGTCACTAGGACTGATGCTCATCCTATTCCTAAGGCAGATGAGCTCATTGATACTTTGGCCTCAGCCAAGTTCTTGAGTACATTTGACCTCACAGCTGGATATTGGCAAATCAGATTAGCTGAGGATGCCAAACCCAAAACAGCATTTTCAACCCCTAGTGGGCACTATCAATTTGTAGTGATGCCCTTTGGCTTGAAAAATGCACCTGCCACATTTCAAAGGTTGGTGAATAAAGTTCTCACAGGCCTGGAAGACTACAGTGCAGTTTATCTTGATGATATTGCTGTCTTTAGTTCCACCTGGGAGGATCACCTGGTCCACCTAAGAAATGTTCTGGAGGCCCTGCAAAAGGCATGCCTCACTATCAAGGCCACCAAGTGCCAGATAGGGCAGAGTAAGGTTGTGTACCTGGGCCACCTTGTGGGTGGAGGCCAGGTTCAACCGTTGCAGAGCAAAATCCAGACCATCATGGACTGGGTTGCTCCAACTACCCAGACTAAGGTCAGAGCTTTCTTGGGCCTGACTGGGTACTACAGGAGGTTTGTTAAGGGATATGGATCTATGGTGACCCCCTTAAATGATCTGACCTCTAAAAGAATGCCTAAGAAAGTTCAGTGGACAGTTAGCTGTCAGAAGGCATTTGATGACCTGAAGCAGGCCATGTGCACTGCTCCCATTCTGCAAAGTCCTGACTATTCCAAACAATTCATTGTTCAAACTGATGCATCTGAGTTGGGGGTAGGGGCTGTGTTATCACAACTGAATGAAGAGGGTCAGGATCAGCCAGTAGCTTTTATAAGCAGAAGGCTGACCCCCATAGAGAAACGTTGGTCAGCTATTGAGAGGGAAGCCTTTGCTGTGGTTTGGGCTCTGAAGAAGCTGAGGCCATACTTGTTTGGCACTCACTTCATTGTTCAGACAGACCATAAGCCCCTCTTATGGCTAAAACAGATGAAGGATGAAAACCCCAAACTTTTGAGGTGGTCCATTTGCCTACAGGGGATGGACTATACAGTGGAACATAGACCTGGGAGTAACCATGCCAATGCAGACGGACTCTCCAGCTATTTCCACTTAGAAAATGAAGACTCAACTTGTCATGGTTAGTCTCATGTCCTTTCGTTTGGGGGGGGTTGGTAGGAAAGTAGGATCTGCTTCTTATGGTTACCCCCACTTTTTGCTTGATGTTGCACTGTTTTGGACTAGTCTGACTGGGATCCTGCTAAACAGGACCCCAGTCTATCTGCTTTCTCCTCTAAATTGTCACACATGTACTTTGGTACACTCCAGATTGGATACTGGGATACCCTTATAAGTCCCTAGTATATGCTACCCATGTACCCAGGGCATAGGTACCCCAGAGGCCTCCCATGGGCTGAAGCAGGTATTATGCCACCCATGAGAGGCCATGCAAAATGGAACTCCAGGTCTGCTACAGCAGCCTGTGTAAGTTGGTGCTTGCACCACTTACTTTAGATATAGGTTCACTATATCTATAGGTCACTACACTTAAAACTTATAAGTCACCCCTATAGCAGGCCTTATCAATGCTGAAGGCAGGGTGCTGGGTGTTTAGTGAGAGGGTGCCCCTGCATGAGCAGAGCCTCTCTGCAGTATCGGAGACCATTCTCCCGAGTTGTCTGTGACTCAGCCGGACATATAGGTAGAGGTGCATTATAACCGCGCGGTAAATGCTATCTCGAAAACGGCTGCATAGAAACATATCGTGTTTGGTATCAAACACCTTGGAATCATACCTCCCACATCAGTAACCGGTGTGGGAGGTATGATTCCACCCTTCTGAAGCGAGCTTCGTGGGGTCACTGGTCTATCCGGTGCCAGCCTTCTCGACCCGGTCAGCACAAAATGGATGCTGCCGACCAGAGACACACTTCTGCCCTCCTGCTGCTGAGCCAAGCTCGAGCAGAGGAAGGCAGCACAATAGGCATCCTGTCACAGGGAGGTGTGACCACCTCCCAGACAGGATTTAGTGTATTGGGGCTGTGTGAGTGCACTCAGAGTGCCTGAAAGTCTGCACCTGGGGCACATGTGGTGTCCCTGTGCATAGTCCAGCTCAATCCAGTTCTGGGAGCCATTGGCTCCTGCTCTGGCGCAAAACTGGACAAAGGACATGGGTGTAGCCACCCCTCTGTCCTGACCCTCCCCTAGGAGGGTCCCCTGAATCTGTCCAACCCTCTCCCGTGGGTACAAAAGGGCTTACCTGGCTGTAGGACTTTAGATTTTACGTGGACAAGATTCTACAAGAAGAAATCACTGACCTTCGACCGTCTGCCTTCGACTGGGCCCGACTTCGTCTCCCTCTCCGTCCAAAGCTTTGTCTGTGCCCTTGCTCCAAACAGGCTCTGTGCAGGACCTGTGGTGCACTAAGGACAACTGAAGAATCTCCCTTGGAGTGAAGGAGTCACTCCCCTGCCCTAGCAGGTACCTTAACGCAACTAACTGGTCTGCTGCTCCTGAGCTCCTGCGGACTCCGAAGATTTCAGCAACACAAGAGGTGGGTTTTCGAAGGTCCTCGAGGTCGATCTGCCCTCTCAGCAAGTTTGAGGCCAGTATTCCTCGTGGGGACTGCATAACCCGAACCCCTGTGCACCGCGTCCATTTGCAAGTTCCATATGCTTGTTGGCGATTCCGAGCTTGTGCATTGGACTCCGTGTAGTCCTGACCCTGAGCAGTATTTGCACCAAAGAACTCTGCCCTCCTCGCACCGAGTGCTCCGTGGGCTGGTACTTTGCAATCTTGCCCGAGGTCCCCTCGCGACTCCTGGTCCTTCGGCCTGTGGGTCTCTCTGAGGGTCATCTTGATTTCTGTTGGGCTTTCCTGGTTGCTCCAGACGATCCCTGACTCCCCATTGCCTGGTGAGTCCCCTGGACCTTGCTGGTCCACACCGTAACCAGCTTGACCTTCCTTCGTGGGTTGCTTTTGCCAAGGCTTGTTTGTGCTCCAGCCGGACACCAACCCCTCAGCACTCGACATCCTTCGTGGGACAGCTCACCTCCGGCTCCTGGTCGTCCTCGACGTCTCCAGGTCCTCGTGGCTGCAGAGTCAAGCATCCCTTCTTCGCACCTGAAGCACCCGACATCGGTGGGCATTCGTCTACCGAGCCCCTGGTCACTCTGAAGTGACCCAGACTCTGTCCCCTCTGCTTTCAGGTTCCTTCCTTCCCGAATCCAGGCTTGGATTCCACCGGACCCTTTTCACCTTCACGACAGCAGTACTTCTTCACAGCCCTCCATTGAGAACGACAGCATTTTCCGACGCCACTCCAGACCTATGCACCCGGCTCCTCTGGGATAGGTAACTCGGGTACTACGGTATCCACGGGTGGGGTGGCTCTTCAAACTCCTAAGTTCCAAAGGGTTCGCTCGAAGTCCTCCTGGAAGGGTCCTTAAACTTGAAAAGTGTAACCGCGACTTCCCCATAGAATTGTACGGAGCCCGCGGTCGTGTTCACACACTGCACCCGTCCTCCGTGGGGTCCCTATCTACTCACCTTGGGTGGTTCCTTGGGATCCCAGTGATTCTACGTGCTCCAGACCTTGTCTTGATCTCAGTCGTGACTGTTATACCACTATTTTAGTATATGGTTTGGACTCCCCCTGGAGCCCACTGTGTATTGTGCTACTTACAACTGTTCTAATAATCTTGTATTCTGTGCTTTATGTTTTATCCAAGTGTAGAGGATAGTAGAGAGTGTTATATTAATAAATACATATTTTTATATAATTACTGTGTGGTTCGCCTTTCATTTAGTCAATATAGGAGGTCATATTCTGGTAAAACAAGCTGCTTTACATTCCTTCAAGATTAAGCCTGAAGGCTGCTCTCCACAGCTACCACTAGGATAGCTTTCTAAAGGTTATCTTTGACCTCATACATCATAAGTGTTGTTTGGTCTGGTGCAAGATACCCACTTTAATTAGTGGACAGCATATACCAGGCCAACTTCTCACAGCGGTCACCTGGTAAGTCACGCCGTTGGCAGTCAGCTCCGCGGCCCTCCCCAACTTTACAGCATCCACGCCTTGTTCCTGACTCGCCTCCTATTCCTCCGATTTCAGAGTCTGAGCGAGAATCTGCGCCGCACCTTCCAGTATTTCCAGGCGCCGGGGTGACACTGGCTCAGATGAGGGAATACTATCTCTCCCTCTATGCCATTTTTGCCTTTCAACCTCCCTGTGGTGCGCTTCTTGGCCACGGGGAGGTCGGTGAGGCCTCAACTGAGTTGAAACCGGCGGGTGCTCCCTCGGTGTCAGCGGGGCCCTCCGACTCCGTGATCGACTCCATCTTGGCTCTGGTGCACAGCCCTTTGGGGTTCCCACCTGTGACGACTGTGCCTCGGTGTCGCCACCTTCTTAGTCTCCCCTCTTTGACACTGAGGTGTTGTCTTCTCTGCGCCATTCGACGTCAGGAATGGCGTCGGTGGATCAGTCCTCTTAGGGCTACCTTCCTCCGCTTTCAGAGGAGCCCCCTGCTCTTTTCTCCTAGACACACTGGTATTTTGGTGATATGATCAAATGACTGAGCCTCCTCCGGAATTTCATTGGGTTTCTGCCCTTGGTGACGCTAGTGGCCTTGATTCTTCCCCATCCTTGGGCCTGTTTTTGCCTCCTCGGAGGCTAGCTCGGCTTTTGCTCAGCATTGCGAAGAGTTGATGTAGTTCTGGGGCTGCACCTTCCTTCTGTGGAAGTGGCCATTGATCCCATTCTTGGGGTGCTCCAACAGGGCCAGCTGAGTACTGAGCCTGCGCTTCCCTTCAGTGAAACCCTTTTTGATATTCTGTTGGCAACTTGGGATAAACTTGTTTCAAAGGCCTCAGTGGACCGGTCTATAGCTCATAGGCACCAACCTGCCCCTGGGGAACTACTCTGCCTTTCCCATCAGCCTACTCCGCACAGTTTTGTGATTCAGGCTGCTACAGCCTCCCCCAACATCAGCGCCGTGCCTGACGTCCCTCTGGACAGGGAGTCTAAAGATCTGGCTGCTTTGGGTGATGTCTCTTTTCTACTACCAGCTCCGCCTTACTGTCCCATAACATGGCCTGTGTTTTGGGCCGTTTTTCTCATGTGCTGTGGGATTCGGTCTTTCACCTTCTCCCCTCCGTCCCTGATGGCTCTCTGAATGCTTTTTCCCAGCTGATCCAGGATGGCCGTCAGGCGGCTACCTTACTGATTTGTTGTGGCATGGACACCATAGATTCTGTCAGACGGGCCATGGCCCTTCACTAGCGTGCCTGGCTATGTACCTCCGGCTTCTCTGAGGCTGTTTAGTCTGCCTTGGTAGACATGCCTTTCAAAGGTCAATATCTGTTTGGCTCTCAAGCTGACTCCGATTTACACCATTTTCGGGATAGTCGGAGTGGAGTGAAATTTTAGTACCCGATTGCCATACAGTTTTCTTTTTCCCCCTGTACTCGGTCGGGCTGGGAATGGTCTTCTGCATTCCCTTCCGTAGGGACTGTTATAGGGCTATGCCAATTGACTTCTTCTTTAAACGTGTCCCTCCACATGCCGTCCGTGTGGTTCCCTGCCCCGGCAGGTATTTTCTTTTCTGCATTCTGCCCTGTCGATGACAGGTTGTGGTCCCTGGTTGTTTTCTGGGACATGTCTTACTTTCTGACCCTGAACCTGTTGGTGTCTACGCCGGCGGCTACACGGACTTCTTTGCTTTATTTCTAAGTTCTGAGTGGGGTGTTTTCATGGTATTGTGCAGATGCACTGTTGCCTTGTCCCCTGGAGGTTCTTTTTGCAGCCCCCCGTGTTTGAGTGCTTTTCCGCACTGGCCAGGGGGTTCTTTCCTTCCACTCTTTTAGTGCCCTTCTTTCCTAGCAGAGGATGGGAAGGGGCATGGTTCTTGGCCTACGGTTCTTTGTCTGAGTCTGCCCTGGGTGGTCCACCCCTGTTTTCCCTCTTAGATTCCTTGTGGCAATCCCTTGTAATGGGTGGCCTATTCTTGCTGTCTCTCAAAGTGTTTCCTCTGCCTAACGTGAACTATGCCCATGATTGTTGCTATTGCTTGCAATGCTTTATCAGCTATTGGTTGGAGCCCTCTGCGTTACCTGCTTTTATGGCTGTTAGCTTGGCCCGGTAGTTTTAGATGTTGTCCTTAGCCTTCTGCCTCAGTCTCTTGGACCGATTACCCTTTGCGGGGGCACTGTAGTGCTATATATATATGGAGTGTTCTTCCCACTTGTCTTGTTATTCTGCCATGCATTTTCTCCCATGTATTTGCCGGCCTGCAGATTCGGTTCAGTATGGTGTTCTCCCATTTTTTTCTGGTGGGATGTTGTCTTGCACCCCTTCCTTCCTTCTAGCCTAGTCGGGGCTATTTCTTGGAATCAGTTTGCAGACCCTTCTCCGGGATGGTTTTGCTTTGGTATCTATTCTAAGGTAAGGAATCTGCGACTAGACATCTCTATCAAATGAATAAGTTACTTACCTTCGGTAACGCCTTATCTGGTAGAGACTAGATCTAGCCGCAGATTCCTTAACGACAAACCCATCCTCCCTGTTCTACGAACTGATTCTCCTTTTCTTCCACCTCCCTTATATGCACCCTCGTGCCTTTAACTAATAAATAAATAAAAAAAGACACACCACGCAACCAGAAATGATTAATATAAGCATCTTTCAAAAAGAGGATTCTTTTTGGGCACACTGTTTCCATAGCAATTTCTATACATGGCTCCAGGAGAGTAGTCACGGCAGTATCTGACGTCAGTGCATCAGGGGAGGGCTTATATGGAATCTGACGACGTCCCATCCGGTGGACAAAATTGTTACGGAGTCATTCGACGCCCTCTACCTACGCGCAGAGGTACTGCTGTAGAAAAATTTCCAGATGTAGTCTGGCACCTGGGGATAATTCTAAAGTAGGGAATCTGCAGCTAGATCTAATCTCTATTAGATAAGGCGTTACCGAAGGTAAGTAACTTATTCTTTATTACAAACACACTACTCAATACTATGCAGTAATTTACAAATATACATAACGTTCTTGGAAATACCTTTGATGACATTGCGTAATCACCTCTGACCCTCTAAAGGGGACAAGATCAACAAATCATATGTCAAAACATCATCATTTTAGGAGTAAGTGCAATAAGCAGTAGTAACCATGTGTACATTTACTTATTAATGTTAATAAAGCATATGCATTTTGATCAGTAGTTACTGTCAACATAATTATTACAATAAAGCATTACAAAATGAACTTTTCATGGGTCTGTGTGCTTTTTATATACTTTCAGCCATTAAAACATCACTTACAAAAACAGCCCCTTAGAGGGCTTTACATTTGGATCACACCACATGTAATCATAAACTTAGCCCCCTACAGTGTCTACAATCAGTTAAACACCTTTAGGCCACAATAAATGTGACCATAGCAGCTGAGTCTGGTGTATTAGGCATAAGGGGCGTTGACCTGCCATTGATGGAAGAGGTGGAGTAAGGAGGAAAAGCATCACATAGAGCAGCTCAACGCTGAACTGGATGCTAACCGAAGAAGCCAAAAAATATCTAGCTTTTCCTGGAGAGGAGGGCTCAGTACGGGCGAGGACATTCTCGCCTTCAAACACAAGCCAGCACAGTAACGTCGACAGCGTGGGCATGGTCAGTATCAACAGCGCTGCAGAGGTGTGCCATCTGGCGCTGATTGCTGTCGCTCAGGGCGGAGTCATGACAGCAGCATGCTGGCAAAGGGCTGGTGGCAGAGCTGGCCGGTGAAGTCTACTTTGGAGTGGTTGGGGCTAAGAGAGCTCTGGCATGGGGGAGGAACTTAGCAGCGAGCTCCAAGAGCATTCAAGTGGAGGAGCACAATGAATGCACGTGCAAATGAATTTATGGAGGATAGACAGGGAGATTGTGCACGCTGCTTATTTAAGTGCCCCTGGGCCTCAACCGCTTTTGGTGAAGAGGGGAGCAGCACAGACACCAGTATTGTGTGTGAAAAAGGCTACTTTATTGAAACAGGTGCACATTACAACATAACCTGGGCCTTTGCCGTATAAAACTATAACCTCACTATACATCTTTAACCATTTATGATAAGCTACCCCTGACATACCCTTTCCCCCCAAAAATCTTAAAACCTCAATAAAATACTTGCATCAGAGCTTATCAACTGTACTGGGATCTCTAAAATCCCTTCTGTTTTCCTACCTCATTTACCCTTTGAAACCCACTGAACTTCCTACCTAATCTTGAACTTCCTATGTCGTCCAGGCGTGGACTTGCCTACCTGTTCCCCTTCAGCCTGAACTGCCGCTGACAAAAAATAAACTTCTGTAAATCATTGCAACTTCTCCGCTCACCGCCACCCAGAGAAAGAGGGGGGTGGGGAGAACAAACAGGTTAATTCACTCCCCTAACCCCCACCCTTCTCCCACCCCCCACCCCTAGTTTCCCTGTAAGGCCAAAGGGAAATGTCCCCCTTCTAGGAATGCCCAGTACTTTAGCGAAAGCCAATTTCACCTGCAGTAAGTATAGGTCCATTCCTATGAACGGGAGATGTACCCCTTCACCTATGAAAAATTCAAAATCCTCGTAACGGAGATCCAAATGATCTATTCTGCCAATCCCAGTGTCCCTGCGGAATATGCGCATCTCTTTGTTTAGTTTCCTCCTCGCCTTAGCAATGGTTGCTGGCCTGACTGCCCTAAGCAAGACTCTCCTGGGGATGAATTTGATCCACATTGTGTGACATCTGGCCTATAACCTGCATATCTCCTTCAAGTCCTCCTTCATGGCCTTAATAAGTGCCAAACCCTTCTGAACTGCCAGCTCATTTCCCCCCCAGATGAAGGAGTACATTTGGACATTTCCCGCCCACCAGAAGCCTATTCATGCAGGGGATGAGCTCCTTCCACTGCATCCCCCCCTTTTTCTACCCATTTCCTAGTATATAGCGACTTGTCAAAACCCAGGTTCCTGCCATGGCTGCTGAACCTCACTTGTCACTCCGCCCCCTTAACAAAGGAGTGGCCCACTATCCAGATAGTCATTCCTGCCTCCTGTGGTACGGGGACGGAACCTGTAACAGAAATAAAGTTGACAACCTGCGCACTAACTCCCCCCAATTTCCCTCTCCCCTGATGTATCTATTATGGCAATTTGACGACCATCTGCCCAGCTCCATAATGCTCTCTTGATCCCAAACCCGACGGCCAGCTTCTGTTGCTGCCCCTATCCTAAAGGAGTGTGTCCCAAACCCACAGGGGTCCAAGACACACCCTCAAGGACGCATGCAAAACTGCCAACAATTGGAAATAAATCATAGGCTTACCATTCTCGTGCTTAAACACCTTCCCTTCCCCTCTGAAGCTGCAGAGCATTAGCCCACCATACCGGGCAGATGATTTCTGCAGGGTAAAGTCTCAGGAGCACAGATCTCCCTTCCCTCCTTTGGTCGGTCTTAGACTCATACAGCCAAACCTGCACACCCTCTTCCCCGCAAAGCACCTCCTCCCACAGCAGACCCCTACTCCCCGTAGCCCCAACAGCTCCAATACCCCAAAAAACATCCAGAACATAAGGGTTGAAAAGGGCACCATCTCCCCCCTCCCGGAGCGCACTATCTTAAGGGACATAATCACCTTAGTCAAGACATCTAAAGTCAGAGGCCCCCGCCTGTGTGTCCCATGCCCGGTTTCCCTCACCCAATCCTCCAAAATCCTAGTCCCCAATTCCCCCGCTGCAAGGGCATAGCCCCATAGGAGCGTGCCTATAAATGCAATATCAGACAACTTACCTACGATTGTACTGTTGACTGGCCCTTTTCTATGAGGGAGAGTATGAATTGCACTAAATCCTCCTCCCTCTCCACTCTCGTGACCACCTTGTGGCCCCCCTGACAAGAATTCAGATCATGCTTGATGGTACACCCTCCTCGGGGAAGTGGCTAAAGACCCAGCTACCAATTGGAGCATACTCTTTCTCCTTATGGCCAGAGTTTTTTGTGGCATCCGTGTCTGCACCGGATCTGCCTCTGTGGCCAGCCCATAGAACCTCTCCCACTGTGAATGAGACAAAGAATTGCCAATGTCATTGTCCACCCCCAGAACATGTCTGGCTCTGAAAGTAATTTCAAGACTCAAGCAATGCAATACGAAAACCCACAGAAGCTGCCACAACTGAGGATCTCTGGCTGACTGTCTGTTAACTACTTGCACGACAGGCATGTTGTCCACGCGAAACAGAACTCTCTTGAGGGCCAGGTGCTCCCCTTATAGCACCAACATTACCACTAAGGGAAACATTTCTTGGAAGGCAATACTACGCTTACTCTCTTTCCACTTCTAAGGCCACTCGCCCACACACCACTGGCCTTGCTGATACAGGCCAAAGCCGCAAACACCCGCAGCATTTGAGAATAGTTGTGCGTCCCATTCTAAATCTGTTTGGGGTGCAAACTGGATAGCGTTGAACGACTGTAAAATAGTCCTCCACATTCTCAAATCTTCCTTCACCCCTGCCGACAATCAGATATGATGGTGCGGTATCGGCAGGCCCGTGAGGGACAAACCTAGCCTTCTACAAAACGTCCTCCCTGCTCTCACCATCCTGCAGGCGAAGATCAGATGGCAAGCAACACCTGTACCTCCTTCACCGTCACCTTCTGCTTACCCAGCATTGTGATCCGCAGGTTCAACATGTAGAGCTTTTTGTCGTCAGGCAACCTAGTCACCATGGCTGTGGAATCGATCTCAATACCGAGACAGGATAAGACCGTACTTGGCCCTATTGTCTTCTTGGCTGTCAAGGGAACGCATAGATCACCTATGATTGCTCGGAAGCTAACCAGCAAGCGCTGGCAGTCTCCTGAACCGGGGGCACCTATGAAAAAGAAATCATCCAAGTAGTGTGTCACTCGGTCGTGTCCTGTGTGCCAAATGAAAAGCCACAGAATAAATGTACTGAAGCGCTCAAATAAAGCAGACAAAATGGAACATCCCACTGGGAGCGCCTTATCCATGTGCCATTTCCCTTCGAATTGTATGTTCAGCAGTGAAAAGTTGTCAAGGTGTACCGGCAACAAATGGAAGGCAGATTTGATGTCGCTCTTAGCCATCAGTGCCCCTATCCAACCTTGTCAACTAGTGTAAAGCTACATCTACAGAAGATGATGTCACTGTCACTTGCTTGGAAGGGATGAAGTCGTTCACTGACTGTCCTTCTTGCCAGGAGAGGTGTTGTATGAGCCAAAACTGGACAGGCTCCTTCTTAGGTACTACTCCAATGGGGGATACAATGAGGTGCTCCATAGGCCAGTCCTTGAAGGGACCCGCCATCCTACCTTCCTGTATTTCTTTGTACAGTTTCTCCCTCACCACTGGTGCATGTTCACTGTCTGATTTCGAATTGGCTGCCCAGCGACCCGCCCTTTGGACCGTCGTATCCAAGTCTAAAACCGTTCATAAAACCTTCCTGTAAAAGCCTTGTGATACTGAGAGAGCCAAAACTTAAGTCTGTCCACTTTAATGGGCGTACACGTCCTTCCTTCCAGATCCCTGTCCACCCCTACCAGATTGGAAACTTGCGGCCTGACCCTGGGGGCCCCCTGTTGCCTGCCTGATGCCCCTTGTTGCGGTCCATAACAGGTTGCATAACCAGCCCCGTTTGGCCCAAAGCAGGAGACTAATGGGTGTCTGCCTGAGCACTTCAAACACTCATGTCGGAACGTACAAAGTTACCTGGTGCACAATCCTTTGTTATAGTCCTAACAGGCCCCACTTTGGCTACTTTGACCTCTGCTTGGTCCCCCCACCCCTCCCCGGGTGGAGCGAACTTGAAAGGGCTTGTAAATGATCGGCAGACCACTAGCCATAAAAATCATTTAGTCGGGCCCATAGTGTGTTGCCATAAGGCGGTGTCCAACTCTCCCCATTGTGCGCCCAGGTCCACTGCCATGCGCGCCCAGAACACCTCCTCATACTGGACCCAAGCATAGTCCCCATAATTTAATTGGGCCTTTCTTATAACGTCTATATATATATATATATATATATATATATATATATAGTGTCCATTGACCTTTCTGGGTACTTCTTACAGTAAACATTTGCATAAATGAGAACGCCGCGGTCCAGTTCGCTATCGTCACTGACACTGCGGCCATCTTGAGAGTTCAAGTTCCTCCTCCTTAGACCCTTCCTTGGACCTCAATTCCCTATGGAGAATCTTCATCTCAACATACTCCTCCTTCCATATCTTCTCTTTTGTAGCATGCATAAGGTGTGCTCCCAGTGGTTTGGCCGTTCCCATGTAGGGCAATTTCTTGAACTTAATCTCTCCAGCTTGTGTGTCACTCTTTGTTTCCACCCCAGACCCTGCACCTACACCCTTGGGAGTACCCTTATCTGATGGACTCCCTTGATCTAAGATCCCCTTCCCTTCTTCCTTTGCTTCTTGTTTCTCCCCCCCACCCCCCAGCTGCACTGTGGAATACTCTGTGCACACTGTGGGGTCCTCGGTGCCCACACCAATGGCCTGCACATACTTCCCTTTCCTTAAGCAGAACTCCCCGCTGTCTTGAGGCTCCCTTCCCTCGATCCCGATGGACACCATTTTCGAGCGGGCCTCTCTGCTTGCTTGAGGCACCCCTGTCTCGATCCCAATGTGTGTTATCTTTTGGCAGGCCTCCCCGCTTGCCTGAGACTCCATGGCATCAACCCCCCCCGCCGTGTAACATGTGTGGGGCTTGTAGGTCCCATACTTTGGTATCTTACCTGGCACCGTCAGTGCCGGCCGCCTCACCAACGACTGTTTTCTCCAGGTCTTGTCATGACCCCCTGTGTTCTGCTGGGCCCTTGTATTCTGTAACATACTAGGTGCAGATGGGTGAAAAGATCCCTCCACCGAACCCTCCCGCCACCAGTTGTGTGCTGCCACCTGACCCTCGTCTTGGTCTCTTAATTCCCCTTCCTCCAAACTGCCCTCATTGTAATCAATGTCTTCTCAGCCTGTGGACCTATATCCCCAAGCGCCCCACTATCCACCCACCTGTGCAGGGGCTCATTCGCATGCAATATATTTTCGCACTTACCCCTACTGGGGAGGGGGCAACCGTGCCCTCCCCACCTTTCCACCGATGCAGGACGCATAGTCCAGTACTCCGACGTGGAGGAGGACGCCGCCAGTCCTTCCGCCCATTGCACTGCCGAGGTCACCCGAGACCTTCTTGTGGCTGTGATCTTGCTGTCCCCGGGGGGTTCCAGCTAGCCACGCTGGGCCGCGCTGTCTCTTTGCCTCGGGTCGTTGAGCCGCAGCTGGCTCTCCTGAGTCTGGCCCCCCAACAAACCTGCTGACCTGAAAAACAGAGACATGGTCCGGTGTACTGGAAAACCACTCCTCTTGCTCAAACACCTCACCTGACCCCTGCCCCTCCTCCTCAGTACCTGTCGGCGGGCCCCCCGCCCCAGGACATTGAACTAACCGGGAAGACACCCCAGGTCACCCTTCTACTGCCCCCTGGCCTGCCCCCCCTTTATGGTCCTCCCATATACCTTGCCCAGACGCCTGACTTCCATGACACTGGCTACGCTCCCCAGTCTGGACCTGCCACCTCTTGCCTACCCCCATAATGCCCCTTTTCCTCCCTTTCACTCCATACCAAGTCTGCTGCTGCTAAACATGGGCTTGAGAGCTGCACGCCCACCACTCCATCTTCCCCCCGGGGCCCCCTACTGCATTCCCCCATGAGGCCCCACCCCAAGCTGCCTTGCCTCCCCTCCCATAGGCGCCACGGTCCAGCCATGTATACCTACCCCAATCTATCACATTCCAGGCTCCGTCCTGTGGAGGGGCAAACCCCTCTTTCTGCTCCCCTTGCTCATTATCAGCCTCTTTTGCCATCCACTCCCTGTAAACGTCTCTAAAATCCACCTGTTCCCATTCCTGCCTATCTGCCACGCTCCATCTCATCTGTTTGATCATGCTCTCCAAGCCTCCCTGCCTGGATTGGCATTCCTCGCAGCCCCCACCCTCCGCGCGGGAATCCGCAGGGGACCCCCACACCGTCCGCAGACACGAGCCTCGCTATAACCTGCTGAGGCCTTGCGATGGGCCAAATGCAGCGCTCCAGTCCCCTGGGGCACCTCTTTGTTAGTGGAACACCTCATTTCCCCTGCCCTTTCCCTCCCTTTGCGCGGAGCTGCACTAGCATCTGCAGCGGCCCCGCCCATCATCTGCACCCGCGAGGCCTCCCTAGAGCGTGCTGAGGCATCGCGCGGTGACTGCCTGTCCGTCGCCTTCCCCGGCCACAACCACAGTGGGGGAAGAGACCACCCCCGGTCCCCGCACCCCTTACTGGGGCCGCTCTCCGTGTATGGGAGCGGTCCCTCCTCCCTACCTAGAATGCTGGGGCTGGCATGGTGATCCACATGCCAACACCGCAGCCACCACCCCGTTGGCCACCCTACGTACAGGGCACCCCCCATTCTGGTGGGCCCCGCCAACAAGGAGGTCGAGGCGACCGGCCTCTGTCAGTAGTAGCACCGCCTGGGCCATCTTGTCGTCGAAGCCGACTACTGCCATCATGTAAGTACCGCCCTACTTACACTACGCTGTCAGCCCAGGAAATAGCAAAAAACGCAGAACAGTAATATATTTTCTATGCTTGACGCAAAAAGGAACTGCCTATTTACCAGCGACTGTATGACCAAGATGAAATGGTGGCTGGTACCTTAAAATGGTGCCCTATATATATGTTGGGCCACAAAAATAGCACAATTGGAGCCCAAAACCCGGTGCAGTCACTGGACTGCACCACTTCCCCAAAAACCACGAGGGGGGCAGGCAGACCTCCCCGCAGTCGGCTGCCCCCAATGGAGAAAACAGCACACATTTCTAAAGGTCAGGTCAGTTGTAGAAAGCTTCAGATCAATTACTCCTCCTTCACCTCTTTTACCGCCAGGCCCACACACTGCAGGAGGACTAAACACGTCTGTACTGACATGAACTAGACTGGACAGGCCCCGGGTCTGGACTGGTGCTGCCTCTCTCTACTACTGCAGACTGGCCTGCCTTTCCTTTCCTCAAGCATCCGTGGCCAGGTCTCCTACGTGTACTCACCACCTGTAGCGAGTGACAACTGCAGTGCAGGTACAGGGTAAGCCATCAAATGAAAGCTTGTGTAGCAGTGTGTCGCACTCGCTAAACTAATACACCTTGTTGCCTTGTGCTCGAGAACCCGATTGCAACTCTAAGATTATGACACTGGACAGCAGCATCCTCTGCTAACGTAAGGCCTGCTTACTTATTTATAGCTGGATAATAAAAGCGCAGTAAATCTGAACCAGAAGCCTGCAGATCAGAAGTGCATGTCTTGGGTACAGCTCAGACTGTGCACCTGACCTGGAACGGCATGTGCTCACTGCTTAAAACATGGTAATATTGGCTTATCCTTAACTGGTATTTGTAATTTACTTGCAAGTCCCTAGTAAAATGGTACTGCATGTACCCAGGGCCTGGAAATTAAATGCTACTAGAGGGTCTGCAGCAGTTATTGTGCCACCCACTTAAGTAGCCCTTTAAACATGCCTCAGGCCTGCCATTGCAGCCAGTGTGGGCGGTTTTAAACTGCCATTTCGACCTGGCAAAAGAAACATTTTGCCAGGCCCAAACCTTCCTTTTTAATACATAAAAGTCACCCCTGGGGTAGGCCCTGGACATTCCATAGGGCAGGGTACAATTTATTTAAAAAGTTGGACATGTACTTTTAAGTTTTACATATACTGGTAGTGAAAAACTCTTAAACTCGTTTTTCACTACTGCAAGGCCTACCTCACCATCGGATAACATTGGAGTTCTTATTACATTTAATAAGCTGTGCCATGCATCCTCGGCACCGCAACAAGGATTTAAGGTACTCTTGTTTAATGGGCCGAACTGGGTTCCGGTAACCAGCCATTGCGGTGAGCCTGAACTTATGACTTTGCCCAGTCCGGCGTGACCACATATCCACAGTTGGCCCTTTCTGGCGCTATTTTCACTGACATCTTTAAAATTGCATACCTCTGGTTCTACCGATTGGATTTTTGTTCGTTTAGTCTTGTTTTATTTATTAAAGATTAATCTATTTTTCTGCATCTGGTGTGGGATCTTTTTGTGGTGTGCATTTACTGTTTTTCTGTTTGAAGTGATGCACAAATACGTTACTTAGATGGTAAGACAGTATGATGTTTATGAATTTTGTGTTTTATTTCGTCAAAAATGTATTTCTTTTGCTCATACAGTGATGAATTTGCACTTTTGGTTATGTTCTATGAAAATATTTCCTAATAAACCCTCAGATTTTGGGGGTGAACCATAACTCTTTAGATGACTTTTGTAAAGCTACTGGGGATGTTGTCCGATTTCTTACTGATTTTGCTTCTCATTTGGGACATTATAATTATTCAGATTTTGCTTATTATTCTTTATTGCCTTATTACTGAGAATCTTCATAGCTACAATTGTATGCATATACATTTATAACTTCTGTATTGAATCTTTTGTAATAAATCTTTCTAAGTTTTCTAATTCCGCCCTAGAACTTACTTATTAAGTCTGTCCCTACCCAATTGATTGTATTTGTGATAGGTTGTGTGGTGCCTTGTCTTAGGACACACTGCCTCACGTAATTGAGGTAAAACAACGTCCCCAACCCATCCACCAAAGGGCATCTTATTGAGGTGTCCTTTTAGGGTGTAAGAATTTAGGCGTTCCGTGTCCACAGTAGCGCGCTCACACACACACAGAAATCATAAACATGACCAAAAATGGTGTCACCATGACGAACTAGGTAATGGTGGGTGAAAAGTAGAAGACCAGCTCCCAGTGTGATGTTCTCACCAGACTGGGATTCCAGTGCATTGACCATGGTCATAAAAAGCATGTACAGTGTTTGTGTGTATCACCTTTCCAGGAAGAAGTTGGCATTCTGTTTATGCGTGGTGTGAGTTTGGTTGTCTGTACAATACTGCGGGGTTGGGGGCCTGTTCTCTTCGATGGTATGTGAAAGAATAAACTTCGGTTTACGAACAGGAGTAAACTTCATTGCAGCGGTAGGTGTGAAGCTTGCACTGCACATAAAATGGCCCATCCTTCCCTGACAGCAGCTATGTGCTTATCAGCATGGCTTTGAATCATTGCTCTATACAGAATGAGATCAGCTTAATGAGTGCACACTAGTGCAGGCCCCATGTAATCAACTAATATTCTTCTGATGGGGCACAACTGTGTGTGCAGCCTAGTGTGTGCAAGAACACACTTGTATCTGGATGGAGAGATAGAGCGAGCAGAAGTCTGGCAACATTGAAACAAACTGCAGACCAGCATCCCAAACAAGAAGGCTGGAAAAAAATAATAAAAACAGAAATTTGGAAGATGTCACGAACCGACTTTAAACATGTTTGAGCATATGTTGCACGGAGTGCCACCAATTACAAACATCATAAAATCATGAACATTTTAATGAATTAATATCTTAGTAAATTGAGCTGGGTTTCCTCACAATCCCTTGTTTTTTAGGTCTCGCCTGTCAGCGCATGCACTGTCTATTGCAAGATATTTTATTTACTTACTGGGGGCTTAGAGTCCACCCACTGCTTACCATTGGTTGGTTTCATGGTCACCCTCATTTTCTTGCTTCTCTTAGGTCAGCGCATGCAGACTTCACTTCCTCTTCGTGTGTCTGCCCCTCCTGTGGAGCACGGCCCAACTATGACTTGCTTGTGGCGCCCTAACACTGCTCACATGCTTTTAGAGGAACTTTATAAAAAAAATAATAATTGTTGCAGCACTCCATAAGAGTGCATGTGTTTGCAGGCCCTCTAACCCTCTCCTGTCTCGCTCCATGTTGCTGCTTACCCTTTTCCACCCCACTGTCTCTCTCTGTGTTTTACGAAGATATGGTGTAGGAAAAAATCACGGATTTCACCCTACTAAGGCTAATCCCGTTTTAGATAAAACAAGCGCATCAGGTGAGGTTTGTGCAACCAAGCCTGCACATAATATAATTTTGTCATAGATAGGGTCAGACAGAAGAGGATCATTTATGGTGACTGTGTACCCCCAAGGTACCCTTGACAGCCTCAAAGCAGCCCACTGGCTCACCACCTAGTAACCCACCACCACCACTACTACACTAAACACCACCCCCACCCTAATCACCACCACCCCATCAGCAACCTAACCACTACCAGTTAGCACCCTAACCACCAACCCTACAACTACCACCCTACTACTACCCTATCAACACCACCAACCTACCACTGCCTTGCCCCTACCACCACCCTACCCCTACCAGCAGGATATACAGAACAAAGGATGGTAGTGGTGGACACAGGGATCGCACATCAATGATGGAACAAGTGCAAATGGGCTACCAAATACAAATTACAATTGACCAATTTGACAACAATTCAGGGTGGTGCCATTCAGGGTAGATAACACCCCACTACATTGGGTGCAGAGGACACAGGTAACCATAGGTGACCTGTGAAAATGAGTTACAAACACATGGTATACCCCGGCACTCTAAGCATTTATGACTGATATGTAGAACAGTTTAGTCAAAACTGATAACGCTAAGGTTGCCTTTGACACAGGAAACACAGGAGATTTTATGTATCAGAAAATATTCACTATTTATATTTCTTATGTACAAAAAAATAAATAGAAAAGTTTTTATACAATTTATAGGGACTGAAACACTTGACACTCCAAGATATAATTGTACAATAAAGTCTCAATCGTAAAATAGTGGTCCAGTCCTTATTACAGAACACGAAAACAGCCAACACGTGTTTCGTCACATCCGTGACTTCCTCAAGGCTCTGAAAGATATTTTTGTCTTTTGGTACAGAGATAGACAGCTCGCCAATACTTTCGCGTGGTGTTTTTAGAATGTTTTTGGTTCAAAGTAGACCAACAATGATTAAAAATTATGTCAGGGGCCAATCCTTTGTCTTAGTCCTAATCGCGACTGGAACAGTCAAAGAAGCCTTAGGACTAGGATACACTTTTTTCCCTTCGAAATGTGGATGAAGACGGCCGATATTCAAAGGCAATCGTACTTTCTTAAGGGCTATGATAAGTCCATGTCTCAAGAGTTAATGGCGGGTAGACCGGTATGAGGCCATACTTGAAATTTACCACGGCTTCATAAAAGGACTATGATAGGTCTCTCACAGTTATGTCGACTGCCTGTTGTTGTGAACCCGGTTACCTCTGTACTGCTAAGTAGTTCTTTGACTAAACACCTAAACACCACCCGAACTACCATCTTAACAACCAACTACTCCACTACCAACACTCTACCACCACCCTAACCCCCACCATCTGTTGCCACCCTACCTTCTACCCCAACCATCACCCTACCACCTCTATAACCCCAACACCCTAACCACCATCTTAACAACCAACATCCTAACCAACACCACTATCAACACCCTACCACCATCATCTCACCACCACCCTAACTACCATCACCACCCCAACCAGCCTACTCCCAACCTACCACTACCCTATCAACACCACCAACCTACCACCACCACTTTACCACCACCGCCCTACAACCACCCTAACTACCACTACTGCCCTAACCACCAGCACCTTAAACACCACCACATTCTAATAATCAATCCCTACCTACAACCAACAACTTCACCACCATCCTAACCACACCATTATCACCCTACCCTAACCACCATAACCACCACCAACCTATCTTACCACGACCACCCTAACCACAAACATTCCTAACCACCGCCACCCCCCAAACAACCACCACCAGTCTAACCGTGGGCCAAAAGAGGCTTGGGGACGGGAGGGGACACGTGGTCCCCCTCCCCTTTTAAAAAACAACAGCCCTGGGGGATGGGTTCCCCTTGGCCAAAAGGCACTGCGTTCATGGACAATTACCAAAGCTGGATTGCAGGGAGTGGGCATGCCTTCCTCCAGAGTTCGGTCGGAGGTTCTCACCCAATGAAAATTTTGAAGGAATTGGGTCAAATACTGCATTTTACATCATCATTGTCACTTTAAATTGGTAAAGCAACAGACTCTGAAAGAGCACCTTAAAGCTGTAACCTTTTATTTATTTTGAATTGCAAACTTCGTGACTTGCAGAGCATACTTTTTAGAAACAAAAACGTGGTGTTGCGAGTCAGCCAGCTTTTCTAATTTGCACACAGCTATCTGCAACATAAGCAGTCTTTTCAATGGCCTAATAAACAGTAGACGTCCTGGAATATAAACGTCCCTAGCCCAGATGATGAATGCTGCTTCTTTAATAGAAACAGAGACCCAGCTCATAAGTAGCCAAAAACTAAAGCCTCCTCAACCAAACATTTAAATCATGCTTTAGCCAGTTTCTTATTTGAACCATCCAAATTAACAAAGCAGTTTAATGCATTTAAAATTAAAGTTGGACCACAATTTCTAGGATGACCAGTTAACATCAACCTTCTCACATTACCTCTATAACTTTGCATCTTCTTAACACTCACTTGCTCACAGTCCTGTCCACTACTGCTTTCTATCATCATCACAAAAGCGCCTCACGTTTCTACATGTAAATCATTTACATGGTTATTTTATTTTGCTGAATTACAATTTTCCTTACCGTCACAGTCTTGTACCTCACATTGAGCACATCTTTTCTAACCTATTTCTCAAGCAATATGACTCACTTTCCCTTCAACATCTATTTTTATTACCTGTCACATAAAGACCTAAACTTGCCTGCCCATGTTCCTGCCTAAAGAAAAACCTCTAGCAACAATCTACCCTTCAAATCTTTCCATCCAGTTACCATCATATTATTTATGTGGCTTTAGGATCTGCAGGGGTGTGATGATTCAATGGCGATGCCATCTGACAGGAGCTCACTCATGCTTGCTGTGGGCAGTGCAAACATGACGCACATTTCTGACCGCAAGGATGCACGTCACCATACATATTCCCTGCTCTGAAAAATATAGTCTGCACTATAAAACGTTGCACACTCATCCCTGCCAAGTGAAACCGAAACCTTTTTTACTGCGTGAGATAGTGTCTACTTGTGAATCCGGAGCAGCCTGCAATCATTGGACAGTACACTCCCAAGAGCTCCTTTGCTAGGGCCTCGTACAGTGAGAGTTGGAAGCGCTATCAGAGATGCTCCTTTCCCAAAGACAGCCTGTTTCAGCTTCATAGCGGGCAACCGCACACACAGTAAAAAAATATTTATTTTAATTCAACTTCGGAGAAAACTTGTGAAGTGTGGGCAAGGGTCTCAAACTCAGCACACTGTTAGAATGATGCATGTATTCATGCAATTAGGGCACCCATATCTGGAACACAATTCTCTTTCCACATAATCCAGACTGCTATGCAGGGTCACAGATAGAAGCAAAGAGAATACAACCCCTCCCTTTCTAGTCTCTTTTCCTCGTATTCATTTTGTTCCAGTTCCTTAAACTAATCATTTCGTTTATCATCCAAGATCTCCGTTTATTTTTCGTCTTTTTTTTTTACATTTAAATAATATCTTGAGGTGGTCAGTGGAAATAGTCCGAGGTCACGGCAGGATAAACTAACGGGACAGTTAAGAACTTTGTTATGTTACAATGATTTATAACGCGCACGGCTACTCATCAGTGTCCCGGCGCGAAAAGCCAATATTGAAAACTGTAAGGAACTGGGAGAGATTACCGATTAAATAAACAGCAGGGTTTTTAGTCTTTTCTTGAACAGGCAGGGTTCGTGAATGCTGCGCAGTACAAGGGGAAGAGAATTCCAAGCTCCGGCCGCTTTGAAGGATAGAGAGCTACCTCCAATTCTTACCACCCGAAAGCGAGGGATCGATGCTAGGTACTGTGAAGCGGAACGCAGATGCCTTCGTGGGGTATAAAAACTAAACTGTTTCCTCAAGTAGAGGGGCCCTAATCCATAAAGGGCTGAGTGGGCCATCGTGAGAGCCTTAAATTTGACTCTTTGGGCCACTGGGAGCGAGTGCAGATCCCGCAAATGATGTTTTACACTAGACCTGCCCGGAATACCCATCAGAGCTCTGGCCGCAGCGTTCTGTATTACTTAAAGTTTCTTGAACTGGTATCCTGGTAAGCCAATATAAAGTGCATTGGCACAGTCAAGGCGGCTAAGGATCAAAGCGCGCGTGACCATCTCCTTAGCAGTCCTGGGTAATAGAGGAAGAAACTTCCTAAGGGACTTCAATGTGCCAAAGCATTGGCCAGCCAGTTTCTTTACTTGCGTAGAGAACCTAAGATTTTCCTCGAACCAAACGCCCAAGTTCTTGACTCCCTGTCCCGTAGAACTGGGGAGGGGGTATTCTGGCGGCCAGAGGGCTTCCCTGAACTGTGGGGGAAAGGATCTGTATAAGAGGATTTCGGACTTGTCCTCATTGCACTTTAACTGGGCAGCTGCAAGCCATTTAAAAACGGCTGTTAGACAGTTTTTTGCTCTCATTGGAGAAATATCTGAGTCCTTCCAAGTGAAGAGGAGCTGGGTATCATCTGCATATGCGATGATTTTTGCTCCCAGCTCCTCAGCCAGATAGACCAGAGGGGTGACATATAAATTAAAAAGGAGGGGACTCAGGGTAGAACGCTGAGGTACTCCAGTAGTCACCTTTTGTGGGGTCGATGAAAAAGGAGGTAGCCACACTTGTTGTGATCTGTCTACCAAAAATGATTTAATCCAGTCCCACGCTGGGCCGACGACACCAATGTTTGCGAGGCGCGCTAGTAACAGTGAGTGCGGCACCGTGTCGAAGGCGGCAGAGAGGTCCAGTAAAATCAGAGCCGCTCTCCCGCCCCCATCCAAGCACTCTCTGATGGCTTGATATTTCCACAAGCGCCGTCTATGTGCTATAGGTAGCTCTAAACCCTGACTGAGCAGGATGCAACGATCCTGAAGTCTCTACAAAATTGGCCAGCTGCTTAAAGACCGCCTTTTCGCATACCTTGGCTACAGCTGGAAGGAGGGAGATGGGGCGATAGTTGGCTGGGTTGAGGGAAGGTTTTTTAAGCAGAGGGAGAAGTTTGGCCTGCTTCCATTCGGGCGGAACTGTGGCAGATTGGATGGACAAATTGATGTGGGAATTAACTTCTGGACTAACAGCTTCTGCCACAGCGGCCAGCAAGCGGGCCTGACAAGGGTCAGTTGGCGAGCCCGATTTCAGTGATTTCAAAATAGTCAGTGAGTCTTGGTGAGCAACAGCAGAGAATTCAGACAAGGAGAAGGATGAATTAGAAACATCATGGCTAGGACTGGCCATATTCTGCAGGATAGGCAGTTCCTGGTCAGAGTTGGAGACATCAAAACTAGCTTGTATCGACTGAATTTTATCAGTGAAGAAACTCGAAAGTTTCTCACACCAGATGGCCGACGGAGGTAGTGATATATCCTCTGCCCTAGGGGTCACAAAGCTTTGCACGATGGAGAAAATTTCCTTGGCGTTATTACGGGACTGAGCAATGCGCTCTGCATAATGCTGACTTTTAGCTAGGTTTATGGAAGCGTAATATCCTTTCTGGGCCTTTCTAAGTGCTATTTTAGCAAGAGGGCAATAGGCCACTCACCAATTCCGTTCTAATTTTTTGCAATAGCTTTTTTGCTCTTTAACCTCCTTGGAAAACCAGGGTTTGGATGGAGAGATTCTAACCCGCTTTGCAGAACCGGGCGGTGCTAGCTGTTCCACTGCCTGTGTAATCCAGCTCTCAAAATTTTTCACCGCTCCCTCCAAGCTGGTAGAAGAGGGAGGACGAGAGTCTATCAAGGTTGAGCATAAGGCTGAGGGATCAATTTTATGTATGGGCTTCCCCTGGACCTGCTTGCTTGGAGCATGGGGCGCCTGAATGGTCCATGAGAAATTGATCAGAAAATGATCGGACCATGTAACTTGGAGGGGTACATTTACGCACAAGGGAAAATTACAACAGACCAAATCTAAAGTATGCCCTCCCTGATGCGTAGGGGCATTAACCCATTGAGTAAGTTGGGCGATGTTCAAAGAGTCATATAGCTCCCTAGTATCTCTCCCCTCTACACAATTAATGTGGATGTTAAAATCCCCAAGAAGTAGAAAATTTGAGAATTGCAATGCTTGAGGAACAACAATTTCATCAAGTGCTTTTAGACCCTTTCTGGGTGTCCCCCTGTAAGGTACATTTCTAGCAGCAGCTCTGCTCGGAACTTTGCTGCTGCTCCTGCCTGCCGATGCAGGACTGGGGTTCCCTCGTCGCCTTCGGTGGGCTGTTGTGCAGCCGTCCGAGTTGTCCAATAAGCAAGACCTCCCAAGACTGCCGAAGAGCACGGAATACCGGATGTTACACATCACCGGGACTCTGTTGAATCAACCACGTCAGCAGGAAACATGTGGTTGGGGCGTGAATATGAATAATCTCAATATTTTGATTTAACCTTGAAGACGTGCACCCCCACGTTTAACAAGGGCAGTCACCTACTAGGAGCTACTATGTAAATAACGGTCCTAACGTACTTCCCCACGGCCACACCTAAGGAGAAGCTCACTCTCCGACCCGTCCCAGCCATCTCCAGGCCCACAGCGCTGTCGGTCCACGCTTTGCTGATCACTCAGTTTTCTTTTTTTTTCTTCGCAGGTGGCGCGCTCTCTCGCGTGTCACACTCTAGAACATCCAGGTCAAGCTCTACGTAGGCGCAGTTTTATCTTAGACAACAGCGTGCAGGTCGTGAATGCACATGTGCGGCTGGGTCTTCACTTCCAGTGCAGCAGCAGCAGGGCGGTCCTTCTCTGGCGCAAGGTAAAGAATGGTTTCTTTCTGGGCATGGTTTTAGGGCGGGTCATATTTTTCTAGCCAATCACAGAGCTTACTGGGAAGTGCAGCCCGGCAAGACCCGCCTAGTGCTGCCAGTTGATTCGCTGGCATTGGAGTGTAGGTGTGTCGCTGCCGCCCCAGCTGATCAGGGCCTCCTAGGTTTACTCTTCGCTCACAATACCGGCACTGCTCCCACGTGTGCTCCGCTGAAGACAAGCACCGTCACCCGGCTTCCTCTCAATGTTCCTGAGCCGCCGGTTGTCGGAGATCTAACTGGGCGCCTGAGAAGGGACCACTAAACAGTTCGGACATCGGCTGCCAGGTTAGATGGCATTTCCCGCTTGCCCAGCGAACGTAGGACAATGGCGGGAAGTCAGGGCCACTTACTTGGGTTGCGCAAAGTGCACTCTGGGCTCCCTCGCGCGAGAACAGAAGCGTGTGAGAGCGGTAGCTTTTGGAATGCTGAACGTGCTGCATTGCTCTGGTTGATGAGTGCATTTCCCTTGGCAGCCCCCTTCCCACCCCGTGCGCCAGGCCTGAGAGAATATATAACTATTTGTACAGACCACCCGACAAGAAGGCAAGTCTAGGCAGTCAGTGTTGTACAAATTCAGGACAAAAAGACCGCCGACAGACCTAAATGTCACAAAAGGTTTATGTTCATTGGTTTGTATCACATTTAACAGTATTGATTAAGCATTAACCTATAGATGGGTTTAAAGAGGAGAACATTGACAAGCAGAATCTGACAACGGACATCAGGGACAGTTCTCACAATTCTAACCCAGGACCTTGAATGATATTGCCAAATCAGCTCTCTGTTGTGAAACATAAACTTAAAGTTCAAAGATAGTGGTGCAACTAGTGTGATTCTTTTTTTTTGCCTTGTCAGAAGGTGTAGATTGTATTACAGCTGGTAGTTTTAAGAAGGTTTTTTCTCATGAGAAAATAAGTAAAAGCCGATCAGGAATATTTCAAATTATCTTGGATCTGAAGTTAGGTCGATATTGCACCTATTTCTTGTGTCAGTCCAGGTGAATTTCATTTGGGGTAAAAAAAATCCTTAGTTGCTACACTGCTGCCAGGCATGAAAGATGTGTGTGTGTGTATATATATATATATATATATATATATATATATACACACATACATACCCTTCCCCAACTGTTGTCGCCAGTAGGTAGTTACAGTTAGGACCTAGTTTCCATAGAAAAGTGTATTTTATTTTGTCAAAAACTTTGGCATAGTTGTGTCAGTCAATTCAGCTGCTGCCTGGAATGTTTGAGGTGATTCGTCAAGAGGGGGCCGAGAAAAGGGAAGGTCCCAAAACGCGTTTTCCCCATGCAATTTACCATAGGGATTTTGAACATGACTACAGCTTGAACCGCTGAACTGAGTTGCACCAAATTCAGCAAAAAGTTAGATCTTGGTCCAGAAAGAGTCCACACCACATTTTTTTTACTCTTTTGTAGCTTTTATAGGGATCTGAGGAAACAAATATTGCGGCAATTGTTTTTAAAAGGGAAAATTGTTTCTTATAAAGATGCTTTTAACTTTATCTGTAACCTTGATAATGTGAACCTATGCTTTTGAGTTTCTGTCTTTCTTATGCCATCCAAAGAAGGAAACAGCTGCTATACCTGGACACTTTAAGTTATGAAAAAGAATAGTTAAGGATGCTATACATCAAACAGTGCTAAGATGTCAATTAATTATTTCCTATCTTATGCTTCTAATAATGTTTTTAACCTGTTGAGTTGACGCCCAGCTTGGTATCTTGATGTTTTAGGTTTGCTTATTTAACTTGTTCGTGTTCTATCTTCTATGAATTTTAGTATGAATTTTTTATTACGTTTTTTTGTAAATTGTATCTGTGCGACTCTTATGGATATTTTTTATAAGAATAAAGATTTGATTTGCGTGCTTTTTGTAATTTGGTGTAAATCCATTCAGTAGTTTTACAGTTATTAAAGAAAAAAATGTATGTATATCTAGAGATGTGGAGGGTGCGTGAATACAACATATTTCATAATTAGATCTCATTGTCTGCCACCGCTTCAACCAGGCTGTGGTGGTAGCCATCTTGGAACCAGGGACCCCACCTGGGGCCAAAAATGTTTTTTTCCCCAATCTTCCAGAGGATCTGCAGATCCACATGGATAAAAAAAAAAAGAAAACAAGCACAGTTACCTGTGCTTGTTTTTACCCACCCCTGGGTGGGCCAATTCGCTGGGAGAATAAATTATGTAAAGGAGCAGGGGACGCACATGTTGTTGAAATGTTGGGTGCCAGAGTGCATGGGGTGTGGTGAGATTATTGGGTGCCAGAGTGCTGGTGTATTGAAAATGGTGGGTACTAGAGAGTGTAGGTGCTATGAGGGAGTGTTGGGTGCCGGAGTGTGCAAGTGTTATGAGAGTTTTGGGTGCCAGAGAGAGGTGTTGTGTTGAGTGGTAGGTTCCAGAGTGCTCTGATGTTGTGAAAGTATTGGATGTCTGAAAATACTTTTGCTGTTAGAGCACTAGTGGTAAGAGATCACTGTGTAAGAGTTCTTCGCACATAATGCAATTTTTACAGCTCCATGCCCCTTTTTCTCTCAGAAGGGCACGAGTTGGGGGTGGATGAGAGTGTATTGTGCCCCCTCTATTTTTAGAGAGGAGAATCCGTTCTCCCTACCTAAGGCTGAGCGGTATTACCATGCGTCTCAGCATTCCAGCTTTTAGTTTTTCGAGAGAGAGAAAAAAAAATCTGGCCTCGCGGTGTTTTTAATCCCTCCTCCCACTGGCCTATTATAAGTAAAACACACTAAAAATGTGAAAAGCACATTTATGCATGATTATGTTAAATTGGTTTATAAAATAGACTTGTTATATCTTAAGTGAGAAATATTTTAAGGGCACCGCATTATTGTGACACCTTAGTGGGTTCCATATGGACTTCTTAGTCCACCGACTTTTTTTTAAGACCACCACTACCTCTGAGACTGTGTTGTGTGTAAGGGTGTAGATTTGAGTGTGTATTCAGTGAGTTTGCTGTGAGACTTAAACCCCTTGCACACTCACTCACTCTCGCAAACAATTACGCCTGGCCTCCTTAGGTAGAATGCAAAAAGAACAATTGATGGACAGAATGCCGAACAATATCATACATTCACCCCAGTACAGAGATCTGGGCCTAAATCCATAGGTTTTTTTGCTCCCCATGCCATTCCAGTTTGAACCCAGCCATATGCAGATCAGTCCTGACCCTGCGCCCAATGGAAACAGTCCAGACGGAACTGCCAGGCCAGGTTCTCCCTGGACTGGAAACAAGCATCCTAGTACTGGCTTCTGGGTTTCACCAGTTCAGACCCATATGGCTGGGTCTGAACTGGGGTGGCGAAGTGAGCTAAAGAATGATGATGGATACAACCCAGATCTGTGACTGGGGGTGAGTGTCTGAAAAGTTTTAGCGCTCCATCCACCATCTCCTTGTGTTTGCTTTGTTTGCCCTAAGTTGGCAGGGTATGCCCAGACGTGGGTCCCTTGCTCACTTTGCCACTGAATTCAAGCTAGTCTGGCTGATGAGGGGTGTTACCCCGAAACCGTTCCCAGGATGCTTGTTTCGGGCCAGGGAGGACCTGGCGTGGCAGTTCGGGCTGGACTGTTCCCATGAGGCACAGGGCCGAGACTGATTTGCATATGGCTGGGTCTGAACTGGGGTGGTGAAGTGAGCTAAAGAACGATGATGGATTCAGCCCAGATCTGTGACTGGGGGTGAGTGTCTGAAAAGTTTCAGCGCTCCGTCCATCATCTCCTTGTGTTTGCTCTCGTTAGGTAGAAGGCCGACATTCACTGTTTATTGTAAAGAGCACCTAATTTTTCTGGTTGATGTATGGGTCGGCCCAAAGGCAAATGAGCGCAGAGGACAATGATAGGTGAGTGGCTGAAGGACAAGATGGTCCTGAGGACTGTGCCTGCTCCTTCTACCTCTTGAGAGCAGGGTCAGTGGGATTGAAGAGCAGTTTAGGACAGAAAAAAGAACAAAAGTAGGGGAGGGCACACATAGTGTGTGTGGGATAAAAGAGCAATATGTGGAACAAGAGATATGATGGGTGGGGGAAGAGAGTATGAAACAGAAAAACAATGGTGAAATAAGAGAAAGGGACATATACACAGAGGGAAGAGACAGAAGTTGGTAACAGTGAGAATGAGTAGGGAGAGAAAAGGAGAGGAAGCGAGGGCTGACCAGGTCAAAGAAACAAAATGGATGGTGAAAGAGAGGGGGGCATAGAAAGGGGCAAGAAAGAGATGCAGAAAGATATTGAGTACACAGAAAGAAGGACAAAAAGAGAAAAAAGAGGGGGTATACATAAGGTGTGGTAGAATATCACAAAGGAAGCATGTGAGAGAGAGAGCGAAAGAGGCAGAGGGAATGGCAAGATTGGAAGAGAAGGGAACAGATACAGAAAAGGAATGGTGAGAGAGGAGACGGGTGAAAATGGAGTGAACAGAGATTAGGTGAGGGTTCCGTTTGTAACTTGTTTGTTGAAGCTTTTTATCCTGATAGCATAATCATATCCTAAGAGCCGGAGCTGAGAAGAATAATGCAAATGTTGATATTTAGGCAGAACTTTTCTTAAGGTCATTCATAGAGTTCGAAGTGGATGGGATATATTGGGAATTAGTTTCCTAGCTTTTCTAATTTTACCCAAACAGTTCCCATATGTCTTGTTTAAAAAAACGTTCCTGAATTGTTAATGCCAATCTTGAGGTGCCTTAAGCTCAAAGAGAATGGGGATCTTCTATACATACGGTTAAGCAAGAGTAGGGTCAGACAACAAAAAAGAAACAAGTCTTTTCTCCAGGGTGCCTGTTTACCTTAAAGGAATGTAAATGTGTGTGATTAGTTAATCAGCAAATCTAAAAGATACTGGGGAACACATCTTATACTGTTTTCTACCTACAGTTTTAGGTCTCGCCTACGCAGCGTGCATGCGCTGCATAGGAGGGCCTTTAGCCGTCGCTCTTCACTTTTTCAAGCACTCGTGCTTGTGGCGGCATCCACCTTGCGGGAGCGAGCAGCGGTGCGCCACGAGGGCAGTCCTTGAAAAAGTGAAGACTGCTCTCCCAAGCGCGCGCACCACTCCCGGGCTTGTTAGGTCTCGCCTAGGCTGCTTGTTTTTCTTTCCACTGCTTGTTATTCTTTCCACTGCTTGTTCTCCCTGTTATTTCCTTCTGGCGTTTAAAGCTGATGCTTTTCCGCATGTTCCTGCAGGGCGCCTGTGCTTTTCTGCGAATTGGCAAGCCACATTTGATTTGTACTTCTGCACAAATGGTTCCAGATCCACAGCTCCAAAATGGGGCGCTCGTGACTTCAACCAATGATACATTCTTGACCCCTTAACATTTTCAGCAGCCCTGCCCCGGGGCGCTTTGACGTGTAAATTACGAACCGTAGGTGAACTATGGCGCTCAGGAGAGGCTTCGGTAGTTATATCCAGTCAGATATAAATGTCCCTTGCTCGTTTCATTGGAACCAGCGGGAGGCTTTCCACGCCAGGGCTTCAGCTTGGGGTGTCTCACTTGTACAATCCGTACCGTCACTTCTGGGCATGGAAAGCCTGCCAGCCTGTAATGAAGAGCCTCCGAGGGCTCCCTAAGCCGCTCTGCAAACATATGCGCGAGCTCTGAAGTGGCAGCTTTGGCGCTAGCGGCTCGAGCCTGCGTCAGTCATGGAATGAAACTCTGGGCCTTTTACCTCTGTCTCTGTGCCCTTATATTCCTTCCTAGACGTGGAATACCGGGACACGGCCGGCGGGGACATTAGGGTCCCTGCGGGCGGGCTGCTGGGCTCATTTCTGAAAGCACTGTTTACAAGTACTTGGCAGAAGGGAACTAACTCTAGCTCGAATCTGAGAGCATTATCGCCTAAAGCTCGCAGTACGTGTGCCATGTCTAGAAGTAAAATGAGTGAGCAAATGTGCGTGCATAGTTCTAAATGTTGCGCGTGTGGTCCACTCCCGTCGCTGTCCCTGTACTGTGTTTTTTTATCGTTCCTGTGTCATATCACATCACGGTCATGACAAGTAGTTTTGTCGCTCATATAGATCTTAAAGTGATTCTTCTCTTAAGCAGACCTTGTTCTTTGGGGACTCAGTGGCTCGCCATATGTTGCAATCTACATTAAGTGGTTCGATGCCCCCGTTTTTCAAAACCTTCAGTTAAATAAAACCTTGACGTTTGTGAGTACTGCATAGTGATGTATTAATACCAATCTAGCGCCTCGGTAACTCAAGGTCATTGAAAGCAGATGGTAAAAAGCTCATTAACACCAGCCTTATATTTGGGGATTTAAATAATGTAGCACAGTGAAATGTACTTTTCTGGGGACTGCCGCGTGTTACTACTCTCATTAGCAATTTCCACCTTTATTAGCCTTTCACACCTGGTTACCCCTGGTCGTGTGGCAGGTGCACATCTACAGACGGCCAGACCTAGCAGTTCAAAAGAAAACGAACTGTATGGCAGTTGTTTTTAGGGAAGATGGGAGATGCTTGGTGTGTACATGTTAATATGTTACATATGATAGAGTGTAAAATTACTTTATTTGTTGGCAACACACTGCATTGTTTGTGCGGCGATTGGATGGCACTGGGAGAGGCAAGATCCTGTTTTGTTTTGTCTTACGCATTCTGTTCCACGACAGCATTTGGTACGTCAGTTAGTGTTCTGCTTACTCTAATAGGCGACGCTACGGTAATTTTGTAAAAGTGCATTTTACACTTGACGCTTCCAAAGGCATATCATATAGCTGTTTGGATTGCTGTTTACTTTTTATTTGTTCTTTTATATTGTGACTCCAATTGTGTTGGAACAGATTCTTTTTAGACAATTGTTTCAGTTGGATTCTATGATCAGATGTTTCAAATGAGAGCACAGGGTACATATTTTCAAGGAAATTACTATGCCGTTTTACTTAGTGTTTTTTTTTTGGGTGATCCAAATCTATTTAGTAGCAGAGGGCTTCACATATGTCCAAGTTACATGAAAGATGCCGAAAATGTCATATGCATTGAATATATAGACTTGCATGAACTACTATGTGTACAGAATATACAAAGAAGGTCAGAAGACAGTGTTTTCGTCTCAAAAGTTTAATGTTGTAGAAAGAAGTGTTCCGTGGACAATGCAGGCCACTTTCCACTATTCCTCATTGAAAGGCCTCTAAAACAAGCTAATGTGAAAATATTTATATTGCGAAAGGTTGCGCGGGGAAAGGTTTAATGTTACTTTTTTTTTAAAGGACGAACTGAGCATACATATTGCTGGGTCTGTTGCCTAAGATGCAGACTGCAACATTTACATAATGGCATTGCCATTGAAGAGGACAGAAATGAACTTGTACAAACATTAAAATAAACAAGCATTGGCATAGCCAATAGGTCTCGCCTTTGGGACCTTATAAGTATTTAGTTATGCAGCACAATATCCTTGGTGCAACAACATTAACTGTTGCATGGCTAAACACTTATAAGGTCCTAAAGACGAGACCTATTGGCTATGCCAATGCTTGTTTAAACTACAGCTGACTGTCTCATACTGTGTGCAATTATTTTTTTTAACTATTGCCTTGCATTTTCACAGTGCTTTCTGTCAAAGGGTGGGGCATCATAACACTTAATGTCATTGTTCCTCTGTGCACTAAACAGTGTTCAAATAAGTTAACTTCCAGTGTCAGACATCTAAAGTAATAGCATTAGCAAACTGAGCTTTCCCACCAAAACAGATTTTAACTTGCTCACTGTTCATTTATGGTGTGTGCATTATATTTAGGTGAAAGGCCAACCAAATATGTACATAATATCTTGTGCTTTTTTAGCTGTCTCCGATCCCCCCCCCCACTGACACTGCTCCCCATGCACTCAGGATCACAGTTCCCATATGTTATTTTATGCACTTCGACCACTGGATCTGCAGCAGAAAAGCCGTGCTGCTGCGTATGCGGCTTCTTGCAGGGGAGCAGCTGCAAATGACCCTGGCTGGCCCTGTTCCAATCTCTCCGCTAAGGAATGGGCACTGCGTGGCTGTTGCTATCTGACTAGTCTGTGACCTGCCCCTTCTCATTACAATTCCCATAATTACACACAAAAGACATGTATAAGTGGGGCAATAATGGACAACGAAATTCAGTCGGGAATAATAGACGGGCAGAGTCACCCTAACCCTGGAAAGCTTAAATGTTTAGGACGTGGTAGATGCAGACACAGGTTGGAGTGTAGCAGAAAGAAAGCAGTGAAAGTAAAACTGGCTGTGTGGGGTCGGCAATGGAGTCTTGTTCAGGGATGGAGGGTTATTTTCCAATCATATTTATGTTCTATTGGCCCCCAGTTCATCAGGAGCACAGGTGGAGAAATTTTTGGCAGAAAAGCGAAAAATGCCTTTTCCCCTACAGAGTGGAATCTCCTCTATTACGTGGATTTACAGCAAAATTAATTTGATTGGGAAATGCAGATTCCGTTACAGTTTCATGAGTGATGGCGATATATCGACTATTTTTGTGTTTTAGGTATTTTTATGTGGCTTACCATCCTTTTTGCGAATTGTATGATAGTCGTGATTGGTAGTCCTTACTGTCAAACAGGTCTTTAAAAATGCAGGTTACAGTTGTATGGTTCCTTTCTGCTTTCATAAAGATTTGCAGTTTATGCCGAGCTTCTGGAGTGCACCAGGACTGTAACCTGTCTTCTTATGTGGCTTACTGTCCTCATTGTTTGAATTCTACTGTTGAGTCTCGTACATTAAGGTGAATTGATGTTGAAGGTGGCCAAAGAAGTTTAATTTAGGCATAGTGTGTTTTCGCGTCATTATTTAAAATTTTTTTTTTAGTAAAGTCTATAGTAACCCCGGGCGTAGCGGGGCTACGCGGAGGTCCACGGAGTTGCAAACAAACTCTGTGGAACTCCGCTACGCCACCCGCCTCCACCCCCCCACCCCCCTATATTAACAATTAATATTACATGACTTAAAATTAAATTAAAACCACTTACCTGGCATGCGGCGTCCCCGGGCTGCCCGCCTCCTCTTCCTCGCCGTCCGGGTAATTCTTTGAGAAAACTGCGCATGCGCGCACATGCGCAGTTCTTGCGAGAAATGCGCGTGCGCATGCACAGTTTTCTCAAAGAATTACCCGGACGGCGAGGAAGAGGAGGAGGGCAGCCCGGGGACGCCGCATGCCAGGTAAGTGGTTTTAATTTAATTTTAAGTCATGTAATGTTAATTGTTAATATAGGGGGGTGGAGGTGGGGGCTGGCCAACTCCGCTCCGGAGATTTGCCTTCTTTGCGGAACGCGGAGGAGGCAAATCTCCACAGGCGGAGCGGAGGTCTCTGCCCGGGGTTAGTCTATAGCAGGAGGTTGGTGTTTTTGTTTTTTGCTATATAGTGTTATTTTTTTGAAGTTGCTTGCTCTTGCAGGGCCCCATGTCTGACAATTTTAAGGAACTGGTGCACGCACCCCTGTAACACGTTTGACAAAAAGTGCCTAAACTTTTTAAAAATGTAATTTAAGGTTTTATTGGGTGATATTAAGCTGCCATGCAACCTTGACAGTTTTCAATGCTATGGCTGCAGCTAACCCTTTTTATGTAGTGTATCTTTCTGAATTCTTGTGCAGTTGGCTTTTCACTTTTGAAGGTGCTGTGCATGAGGTTGATAGTGCACGAGCGTGCACTGGGCAGCAGGACGTATTAATGTGCAACAGGATTATGGCAACCTATTTCTTGTCAATGCTCTAAGGACTTTGCGCCAACAATCTCACTGAACCTGGTACTTTTGGGCATACTTACTTGGTGCAGGAGGGGCAGAGCTGATTTCATTTGCAATGGAGTCAATGCTAGTGTGTGCTCTGACAAGAGTGCCCAAAAGTGCCAGACCTACAGTCTGATCGCTGTACAACAGTTCCCTGGCTGGTTGTATCAGAACCCTTTCAAGGATGCCACAGGGCAGTCAGGAGCTACTGGGCCTCAGTCGTGGGGAAGGGCTGATATTTACCTCTGTCCCGAGGTCCTTCCTACTATGGTTTTGTAAACTGGGCCAAGTATAAACCCTAGTTGTGTATAGCGCAGCTGATCCACCCCCTTGAGGGTATCCAGACGCTGGAGCACGAGCGTGGGTCCGGCGTTGCTCCTAGTTGAACAGCCAGGTCTTCAGTTTCTTGTGGTAGTTGAGAAGTGGAGTGGCAGTCCTGATGTGTTGAGGAAGTTTGTGCCAGTTTTTGGCATCGATGAAGGAGAAAGTGTACCCTCCTGTCTTCCTAATGCAGATGCTGAGGATTTGTGCGAGGAAAACAGAAGTGGAGTATAGCTGTCTGGAGGGTTGGTAGAGTTGGAGTCAGTTGTTGAGGTACGCTAGTCCTGTGTTATGAGAGGCTTTGTAGATGTGGATGAGCAGCTTGAATTTGCAAAGTTTCTGGATGGGTAGCCAGTGTAGCTTGGCGAGGTAGGAAGTGAGGTGAAGACTTCTGGGGACGTCTAGGATGAGTTTGGTGTTGATGTTTTGGATGGTCTGGAGTCTTTGTGTGAGTTGGTTGGAGATGCCGACGTAGAGTGCGTTGCCGTAGTCCAGTCTGCTGGTGATGAGGGCCTGGGTGACTGTGCGTCTTGTGTGCGTGGGGAGCAATTTGAAAATCTTGCGAAGCATACGGAGGATGTAGCAGCAGAATGCGATCACAGCGGTGACCTGTTTTGTTCATCGTGAGTTTGTCGTCAAGAATGATGCCGAGGTTTCTGGCGTGGTCTGTGGGGGTAGGCGTGGGACCTAGGTCGGGTAGCCACCAGTCGGAGTCCCAGGGGGAGCTCCTACTTCCAAAGATCATGATCTCCGTTTTGTCCGTGTTGCGTTTGAGGCAGTTTTCTCTCATCCAGTTGGTCACGTTGGGCATGCAGCCGGCGAAGTTGGTCCTGGTGTTCGTGTCGGTGAGGAAGAGGATGAGCGTAGTGTCGTCGGCATAGGAGACAATGTTTATGCTGTTAGTTCTTATGATGCGGGCAAGAGGTGCCATGCACACGTTGAACAGGGTTGGGCTAAGGGAGGAGCCCTGGGGGACTCCACAGACTAAATTATTGTGCTCGGAGGTGAAAGTCTAGAGTCTGACTCATTGTGTCCTGTTGGAGAGGAAGGAGGCAACCCAGGTCGGGCGGGCCCTTGGATTCCAGAGTCCTGGAGTCTGGTGATGAAGGTGCCATGGGAGACGGTGTTGAGCGCCGCTGAGAGGTCGAGCAGGATGAGAGTTGCGGTTTCTCCTCCGTTCATGATGGACTGGATGTCCTCTGTTGCTGCCAGGAGGGCGGTTTTCGTGCTGCGTTTGTTGCTGAACCCTGACTGGATGGAGTCCAGGGGGTGTGTTGCTCAATATGGACGGAGAGCTGCTTGTTGATTTTTCTCCAGGACTTCAGCCAGGAAGGGCAGGAGTGAGATGGGCCTGTAGTTGCTGAGGTCTTTCGGGTTGGCCAAGGGTTTCTTCAGGAGGGCGTGTTTCCAGCTGTCTGGAAAGTTTCCACAGAGGATCGAGGAGTTGATGATGATGATGATGGTGAAGTTAGCACTGATCAGTGAGCTTCTCAGACTGTGTACGTGGTGATGGCAGGGGTCTGTGAAAACCTTGAGTGGATGGATGGTCTGCATTATTCAGCACTTGAATCTTATTGGTAGTGCCACTATCATCCAAAGCTTTAGGACAAATGAGCTTCAGCAGAATTCCCCCTGACTTTCCTGGTACCCAGTCAGTGATACTTTTTGCTCAGACCTGTCCTTTATCAGCACTTGGCTAGTCAGAAGGCTTTTGTTTGCCTAATCCATGTGCCATCAACTTCCTGAGGCCAATCAGATAGTTCACTTCATCCTTCTGGGGTAACTGAAGCTCCTTCCCACCCATCCCTTAGATGAGCAGGCCCCACACTGGGTGCTCAAGCACAAGTACAAAGGGACTGAAATCCATTCCCTTTTTACGGAATGTCCTGGTAAATGAGTAAGAGATATGGCAGGAGAAGGTCCCACATCCTACTGAGGCTCATTGGTAGAGTTCCTATCATGTTATTTAGGATTTTGTTGAACCTCTCAACCATCCAATTTTGTTATGAATGATACGTCATAGAGAAGTGGTAGGCCACATGAGCTTGTTCCCACATCTCATGTAAGAGGAGATGAAATAGGTTCCCTGTCGGGAATCACTGTCTTGGGCTATCTGACCCTAGAAAAGATCCCTAGACAAGCCCCAGTTACCGGTTTTGCAGTTGTGCTCCTCAGGTATGGCTTTCGGATACCTGGGGGCAGACTTATTAATCATCAGGCAATTAGGGAGAGCCTTCCTGTGTTTTTCCGCATCCATGACTAGTAGAACAGAGGATCTAGCCTACCCTGGGTCTTTCTAATGCTCAAGTGTCCTGCTAAAGGCAGTTTGCTGGCCAGTGACAACAGGAAATGCCTGTTCCTTAGTGGAAACACTAGCCTCTTGCTAGTAATGGTCTCTGGATTCACTGGCTCACTATATAGAAGGCCATCCTTCCTGACAACAAGTCTTCCTACCACTCACTGGCCAACCATTTCCTGGGTTTTCCTCCGAAGTCCCACAAGCTTAGGGCTGTACACCATGCAGAGGACATTCCCTTCCCAATAATTGTTAATGCAGACAGCCTCCCTCCACCCCACTTAGCAGCTGTGAAGCGAATGTGCACTTTATAACATGTCTAGATAAAGGGTCCATACCAGTCTGAAAATTCAAGGCAAACCTGGTTCTGATTGGATCATGCCATTTCACGTCACAGTGAAATCACAAAATACGCATTGGCAATTGTCTTGCTTCGCCTTTCAGATAATACAGAGTTCTACAAAAACCACTCCCACACGGTGGCTCAAACATGGCTAAGCAGCAGGAGACATAAAACACAACAACACCTAGAAAGGGGTTTCACTTTACAAATGCAAAGACTCTCTTTTTAGAATAAGGCTTGGGTTTCATTTATGCAATGCTCTCTAACAAAAAGGTTTTCCCAGATGCCAAATGAACTACATTCAAATGTGTATGTATGTGTGTATATATATATATATATATATATATATAAATATATATATATATATATATATATACATACATACATACATACATACATACATACACAAGCAATAATAACGCACTTGGTAAATGCAACAGTTAAATGCATGGACAATAATATGAAATACAAGCAGCAAATAATATGAGCTAAAACTCAAGCAAGTAATACTGGACGTCCTGCAAAAGATCAGAAAGATATATATATATACACTAAATACATCAAATGATTACTTTGGATGTGCACTCTGAGTCACTCACACATCACAAAGAAAACACCTCCAATGACCACAGCCACTGGAACCACGCATCACAATGGCACTAGTCAGAAACAAATCACCTCACCTGATCGTTCACTCGACATCCTTCCCAACTCAAGCTGGAGGAGCCCGTAACAGCCAGACAATTGGCTTGCGATCAGGACTCAAATCCAGATTCTTGTGGCAGTACGTCTACTCCACAACTGAACTCCCAAGCTGGCTGTCAACAACCCTCAGCTTTATAGTCTCAAAACACACTAGAAGGTTCAAGAGTCTTCCCCTCTGCACCAAGGAAACTTACTGGAACTGGCCAGTTTCCAGGCAAGCATTCCACGGCAAGAAGGAGTTCCCACGTTCCCTCTACATTCTCACGTTCCAGCCTTTATCTTGACGAAGCTTACAAAAGCCTTCCAGGGTACATTAAACAATCTCTCACAAAACAAACCTTGAATGTGATTAACCCAAACAACTCTGAAGGCCTGTCTGTTCGCGCAGAAAAGCTCAAGCAAGGCAGAGTCAGAATTCAGGATGACATGAGGCCATATCAAAGCCAATAGTAAGAACTTCATAATACTTCCCAATGTACAACACAATGCACATTTGTGCACCACTGCCTATAGCATCACATACTTCATCTCTCAATGTACAACACAGTGCACATTTGTGCACCACTGTTCATAACACTGCACTTCGAGACCAAAAAGTACATTCCACACCTCACTCTCTCACTCTCTTTTTCAAATGCACCTCCCACATGTTCTGTTCTTGGCAAGGCTGTTCTACTGTGACAGCTCCCACTTCAAAATTACGAGAAGAAATCTTCAAGAGAAACAAGGCATATGCAGGACGTCGTACATTCAGGCTAGGATAGAATAACACACCAAAGTCAATTAAAATGATTGTAGTCAAAGGTCATCGTTTGGTGTCAGACCATAAGAGTGCCTCTAGCACTACGGCAATGCCGATGAGTCTGACTTATAAACAAAAGTTCCTCCTCAGTCAATGATGCCTTCAGGCATTCAATAAGTCATCATACATGCACTCTCACTCATCTTAGCACTCATGCGTCCATTCATCCACCCCGGGCTATTTTTTGCATTTATCCACTTACACAATCGCAATATATTCACACACAAAATTAACATATGCAAGGCAAATTAAAGAATAAACGTAGAAAAATAAAACATGCTACTGGCTAAGGATGGCAGGCATATGTTTGCAAACAAAATTTAACATTGCGGATGGCTGCCTTGCATTGGTTTTGTACATGGTGTTTTGTTGTTTCTAAGTTCCAGCATGGCTGCTTCATTTGGAAACAATATGATGGCCATCTAGGGCTGATAAAACAGTGAAACTATGGATAATACTGTTCCATGGCTGTGGCCTTAAGAGATGCATCACATTGCAAATAAAGTGAACGGCAAGCAACCAGTATGTAGAAATATGCTCTAAAAGCAATGAAATATAAAGACGAGAAGGAAAGAAATGAGAGACATAAATGTAAAACTAAAGACTTGCCCACCAGTCCTGGCACTGAAGTTCACTTATTTTCAGGTGGATATGCACAGAATCGTAACCATGGCAGGCAATAGAGCCAATGTTTGAAGTAGCTGACCCGTTACCCTATTCTGAATGTCATCATGGATGCAAATGAAGTGCTTCAGCCATTGGCTTTATTGCTTTTTGAGTGACAGCATTTTTCCGATCTGTGTTCTTTATCCGTCTGTCCATCCATCGTTTACATGGCCCTGGGAAACAAGGACGCCTGTCAGGCCTTCCAAAAATGTTCTAACAAGAATTATTACAGAGCAAATATTCTACCCCCTAGGGTTTGTCAGAGGAAATAATTAACATCAAAATCCTTACCAGCAAAGGTAACCTTTGAGATTTGAAGCCAAAGAAATACAGAATGCTTTATTAATAGAAAACAAACAAAAAGAAAGGGGACGTTTCTGAAAGATAATGGAAAACGTTTATGAATGAGAGCGTGGTTAGATATACCAAGTATTATTTTACAATAAGGCAAAAATATGTGCTAAATTAGTTTTTTAAAATTTTAAAGTGATGGGTATTTGGCATGTGTGAAGTACTAGAACAATGTTGTTAGTTGTAATTGGATAGTAATTTGTTATATTGTTTGTGCAAAAGAATTCGGGTAGAAAATGTCTGTCTAGTATACAAGTTATAAGTTAGTGTAAAGTGCATGGTGTGCCTTCAAATCATATTGTTTAAAGCAGGGTGGTTGTTAGTCTTATTTTTTTGTTTTGTTAGCAAGAGAATTGTATTGGTTTTTTAATAAAGTATTGCAGTAGCAGTGAAACAAAGACAAAAGGCTGGTATTTTTGTTGCATTTTAAAGAAGCATTATGTGAGCATTTCTTAACTTCTTTGAATGGCAACTGCAGTAGAACATATATATGAGGTTAGTATTTTTGTTTAATCTTTAAGAAAGTTTATATCTCCACATCTGTACTTGTGACCAAAAAAGGTAACTCCAAAAGCGTCTTATGATCCCAGCAATGTAAAAAGAATGAAAGCTCAAGGGTGGTTAGTCAATTGTACTGCTTCTTTATAAAAGGTAAGACATTCAAGCAGAACCATTTCCTAAACAAAAAGTTCTTAAATCAGGAATTAAAATGTCAGTGTGCCGGCAAAGTAAAAATAGTCAAAGAACACATGCTGTGGCTGTCCATTACTAGCTACATGTCATGTTGCATTTACAGTCAAACAATAGACTATTAATGCCCCCATCACCAAAACCTAACTGGAATACAAATAGGAAAATGTAACATTACAAGATGCCATGGTCTTGAAGACGGCGCAGGCAAACAGTGGCAAACTATGAATAATGCATGAAAACCAGTGATTGAAAAGGACTAACCCAAAGCCCACTTGCGCGCTCTTTGTTATTCTTATTGTTGTACATATTTGAACAGTTAATGACATAAGGTCTGCCAGACAACTAAAGGGGCATGTACCTACCCCTAACAAAAAGAGTTGTTGTTTAACTGCAAAATGAAAAGTACTGGAAATGTGAGCCAGTTTCTACAAAGTCGTAGAACAATTTGGCACAGTAGAGGCACTACTATTCTCTTATTTCCCATTCTCGTCAACCTCTAGTTTAGATCTTTGACCATTAGGTGTTTATACTCCTCATATGAGAACCTTGCAGCAAGACATGGCTGAGAGTGTAAGCTAAGGCCTTGGTGGGTTTTTTTCTTCCCTGGAGTGCTGTAGAACTCTTCCTGAAAATCCTAATGTCTTAAATGATGCTACTCAAGCTTGTAGTCAAATTAGAAATGTTTAATAGCACTCTCTTACCTGTTTGTAATGGAAGTTTTTATTTCCTTGTTTGACACATGGTGTTTCATTTATTCCTTTAGGTCAAAACACAAATGAAGTACATCTTGGTCACAGGAGGTGTGATCTCTGGGATCGGCAAAGGCATTATTGCCAGCAGCGTTGGCACAATTCTGAAATCTTGTGGATTACATGTAACATCAATTAAAATAGACCCTTATATTAACATTGATGCAGGGACATTCTCTCCCTATGAACATGGTAAGGGCAATCATTTGTGTTAAATGTTTAGAGGTCTGTTTATATAGAAGTAACAGAAGATCCGTGTTTAACCTTTGTTTTCCTCTAAACTACGTCTGAAGCATTTGCATTTGGTAAATGCGTATATAGATCTGTGAGTGTTCAGTGATTCATGAAAGCTTGAACCACTTAAGTGCAATCCAGATGACACAAATTGCAGCTGTGATACTGGTGACGACCATTTTTGGGAGGGAATGTCTCTTGCGTGGTGTACAGTCATGTTCCTCTGCCCTGAGTGCCCAACTGCAAGTCTCTAGTATCCTGGTTTTTGGCCCCGTCTCACACTAATCTAGTATGTGTGCAAAGGGCTATGACTGTTCCTTGACATGAGTTAAGTTCTAGACCTGGAGAGGTGCACAAACCGTGCCTTAGTTTACTTGAAAGTGGGTTAGCATGTAGAGTAGTGTTGACAGCGTACCATGTTTTGTGAATCTAGTTGTGACCAGACCTTTTCATCTGTGTCATGGGAGTGGAGAACTACTGGCCCACTCATACAATGTTCTGCTGCTACATATTAACCCAGGTCCCAGTACTAACCTCCCAGCGCATGTTTGTGTGTATGTATGTTTGTCATATGCATTGTGTGTATGAGTGAACAGGGCAATCCACTCCAGTGGGTTCCATTTTTGTAAGCCCTGGCCTGTTCATATGCCCAAGATGGAGGTGAGGTTGTTTTTCCAGACAATGGAAGTGTTTTGCTGACATTCTTGAAGCTGGAGGGTACGGACCTAAACAGTGAAATGGGGAAAAAGGAGATGGGGCTCCCTCTGGAAATCTGATTGGGCCCTTTTGCTGCAAGGAGGTGCTGAGAAGTCTTCCTGAGCACTTCCATTTGGTGGATGGTGGGGTTGAAGGATGGGATTACAGTCTCTGTTGTTCAGAGTTTGACAGGTCTTCTAGGGGAGGCTAGCCTTCTGTCTTTGCCTGATCACTGTTGAGTGGCCACTAATAGCCAGCTGTCTCTTGTTTGTGTCTCTTGTTTGTGCCTCTCTCGGTTCTCCAACCTGCTGTGAGGAGCATCATTCTACACAATGGCTGTGTACGGACAGCCTTGAAAGGACAGCTGAAAGAAAAATCGACCCGTACAGTTATGAGAGTGCAGACAGAGAATGCACATCCCCTGTCTGCTTTCTCTGTATAAAAGTGGGAGCTGCTGACTCACTTGTGCCAGTCCTGAGTTCTCTCTGACCAAGGAAGGGCCCTGACGATTACCCAGTGGACTACTGAGCAACCAGAGCTGGTGTCTAACAGCCAGCTTCCCAGACTCACATCTGGAGTCTGACTTGGAAGGAAGAGCTGTGTTCCTGTCCTGAAATGCCTAGAGGCTTATTCCCTCCCCCCCCCCGAACAGCATTGGCAAAGCCAATCGGTCTCCGCTCTGTGAGAGCTAGTGTTTTTTATGTGCGTTGTACAGCAGTGTGGGTATACAGTAAGTTTAAAGTTTTTAATGCTTTGTGTGTGTGTGTGTGTGCGCGCGCGCGCAGTGGCGGTACGTCCATTAGGGGCGTTCGGGAGTTGCCCCACCAACTACTGACGCTAATTCCAGCAGACAGGACTCCTGATTGGAATGGAATTAGCGTCAGAAGTAGAACAAGGAGGGACGCTGAAGGGGGTGGGGCTGCGGCAGCAGCAGTTCACTCAGGGTGAGTGACAGCGCAATAGTGCGCATGTTCGTTTTGGGCTGGTCATTTTTAAGACCAGCCCGAACATGCGCACTAAGGCTTCCCCATAGGAGAGCGAGGGTTGCTTCATTCTCAGCCCCCGGTCTCCTAATGGGCAGTGAGTGACCCTGCTCCAGGCCAATCCTGGCGCTGCTGGACTCTGGAGCAGCGTCTGGATTGGCTGAGAGCCTGAGAGGGCTTGCCAATGCCAGCCAGTAGCACGCAGAAGACGACGGTGAAGGCGCCAAACGCGGACCCCGGCCCAGAAGCAGACAGCAGAGGCGGTGGACCCGGTCAGGTAAGTTTAAGCTGCTTCTTTATTTTCAAACCCCCCGCTGTCTTGATACAGATATACAACAGAATCTAGATCCATCGACCCATATAACCTTCCCAAATATCCCTCCGGGGCCAGGCATCACCCTCCATCCACCCGCCCACACTCAGCGGAGACCAGGAGCCCGGACGACACCCCCACAGATGGACTACCAGCGGCTCCGTGCAGACTCCGGAGCGCTGTACAGCAGAGGCCTAAGAATCGTGGTGATCCGACACATTGCGGCCTATACATCTGCCGCCTGCCCCCTATCCAGACTGGTAGCGCTCCCTGGGTTAGTTGGAGCACGCAGTCACCCGAAGGCACACTCGATACTGCCAGCCAGGATGTGACAGGAGCGGCCCCGCCAGACACAGGAGGCCCGCCAGGGCCCTGCGCTGACACTGCGGCTTCCCCCTTTGTTATCAGGGTGCACAGTGAGTCATCCACTACCTGGCCTGCTTGGTTTAAAGGCATCTTTGCTGGGTATGAGTCTGGTGCAGCGTTGTCATATGTGCTGTAGTATATTTAGTCAAATGTCTTGCGAATGGTGTATAAATGTGGTATATATGGATTGGAGAGAATATGTAAGTGTGCCACTGAGAAGGTAAATGCTTAGCTAGATATGTGACTTGGAGCCATGCTGTGCACACCATGGTGCAGGGGTTGTGCCTAATGCGTACTGCTCAGCTGTGGATATTATGAATAAAACTTGATATGGATGAGGTGCTCAGGTGACTTGTTCATTATGCAGTGTGTAATGCTGGTCCGTCTACTGTGTTCTGGGGACAAAATCATATAACACAATGACAGCTGTATAGTTAAAGATTCATAGATCACATAGCAGCCATTTAGGTGATCTAAAAAAACATTTAATATTGCCTAAATAATAAAAACCACTGTAGTGCCTCACACATGATAAATATGAAAACCATATAAGCATATGTTGTATAAGACATAAGATAAAAAAGTAATCATCGGACATAATAAATGACCAACATTACCTATATGTTGAATATGCCGACTAAACCTTCTTGTTCGTCTTTGGTATATCGTTGCAATATGGATCATACACATATCCTCTTGATTACCACTTTTGGTAAAACTGAGGCATGTAAAAAAACATATGAACATCTTTGTAGAATCAAATTTAGTTTAAGTGTACCAGCCCCAGCTGTTAAATATAAAACATGTTAGTCAGACTCATAGGACCTGCTGAGAGCGTAATTGATATGGAACATTGAACAGATAATGAGTAAGATGGCACGTTACACACACTGCATTTTTTTACCATTCAAATCTGTTTTAACTGCTTTATTTTACTACTTTTATATTAACTATGCATTCCTCACCACCTCTGGCTAGACATTCATGTTTACCAATGACTACTCAACCTCACTGCCACTAAAAAGTCAAGTAATCCAAGGTAGACTTGCCAAGCTTGGCTACTAACTATGTCTAGTTGCTTTTGTATGTGCGGATTCATATCCTTAGTGGCTCACGAATAGATTGTGATATCTTGATCCTAATAGATTAGTTGCTTGACTTTATCTACAAGCGTAGAGAGGTTTAGGTGTCACCTCCTGAACGCATGTGCAGAGTGTGATCTACTTGTAGTGGGGAGTTGCACATTCCTTGTTGTATACAAACGAAGTGCAGAGTCCGTCACTCAGCAAGTTTGAGTAATAGCTTGGTTGTGTCTCAGGAGTGTGCGTGTGTGTTATGGAGAAGCACGTTTTCCTGTGTCTATTTTTTGGAGTTTTAGGTTCCATGCCTTTAATTTCTTGGGTTAAACGCGTATCTGTGCTGAATTATATTTTATTTATATTTGAGTCCTGTGGTATGAGACCTTATCTGCGTTGCAATGTTATGCCGTGTCTGCCTCGTTCTTTTAAAACAGGAAGGTGTATTGCGGGATGTGTGTGTTGTTTGTGCTGAGCATTTGCCACTGAATTTCTTAGCTCTGGTAAAGAAAGCAGTATTGCATGGAAAGTTATTTGTGCTGTGTGGCGTCATTCACTCGCTGGAGACAGGAGGCTGGGACGGAATGATGTGATATCACCAGTGGGGTTTATATGTGCCTAAATATATACTGCGTCTGTATCCGAGCTGAGAACATTTGTATCTGACCTTGTCCTGCCTCCTTCATGCAAGTATAATCATTGTATTAAAAGATAGAGAGGCTGAGAGACCCTTGTGGACAGAACTTATTGCGGCTAGGCTTGTGTCCCATGTGTGCATTGTAGGAGTTTGGGAAGATGGATTCCCCCTTGGTTAATCATGAAGCATTTTCGAAACAACACCCCCTGGCCTGGGCCTTACAGATAGAATGGATCCTACAGCCCTGGGCGCCATCTTGGTTTTTAAAGGATATCTTGAAACACACTGTTGCGTCAGGCGGACGTTTGCCCTGCGCCTCAGGAGCACGGCGAGCTTGGAGGCAAGACGAGGGCTGCTCCTAGTTAAGCCTGCACTGTCACATCAAATGTTCCACTGCATTAATGTAATAACTGCACTTTCACAATTGCTTTATTAACCTTCCTGCTTTCTCAAATTTACTTGAAAATGCACCATTTTCCCACTCTTTTTTCAAAATTTTCTCAGGGGGAGAACCCCCCCCCCCCAACCCCCCCTTAGGTTGTTCGGGTTCGCTCGCTACACTCGCTCGCTACGGTGCAGTATGACCAGCATTTTACGGACCAGCATTTTACGGCCCACCACTTTCAAATGTCACCATCCGCCACTGTGTGTGTGTGTGTGTGTGTATATATATATATATATATAACAGGTAAGCATTTCTCCTAATCTGAAAAAGTGTGATTGAGTTAAGAATGAATGTTACTTGTTTTTTCCAGAAGATTAGAAGTGTTTTTTTTAAGCTTGTTTTTTGGCATAGTAAAGTGGAATTAAAAATTTAGGTTATGGTTGAAGTGCAGTTTCAAACAGTGTGTAAAGCTGTCCAATACAGTAAATGAAAGACAGCAATGTATGAGTGGAATAAAGCTTTGGTTGTGTTTGAGACGCCGTTGCAAAGTTTGTTTAAAGCTGTTTAAATTATGAAATGTATGTTAGCATTGTGCGAGGTGGTAGAAAGGTAAATTTAAAGCTTAAAGTAAATGTTACAATACAATACATTTTTTAAAGCACGCAGCTGCTTCCAAGGAAGCGTCCCGGCACTAGCAGCAGAAAATCAGCGAAACCCCGCCACTCGAGAATCACAAACTTAGAGCTGAGCTGCAAAGAGGAAAGTCTTTAGCTGTTTACGAAAGATTGATTCAGAGGGAACTGTGCGGAGTGCAGTAGGAAGGGTGTTCCAGGGCTTAGAAGTCAAGAAAGCAAAACATCTACGTTCCCTTTTTGCCCTGCGCAATTGAATATTAATAGGATCATAGCATTGGAACGCAAGACTCTGCTGTGAGAGTACACTTTCAGTCTCCTCAGATACACAGGACCTTTCAAGTAAAAGGCTCTGTACGCATAAATTAGTGCTTTAAATTTGATGCGGCAGCTGATGGGCAGCCAGTGCAATTGGCGAAGGGAGGCAGAAACTGATAGGAGCGCCAGCACCTTCAGAATTAGATGTGCCGCAGCATTTTGTATGATCTGCAGGCGATGCAGCAGGTAAGAAGGCAAGCCCAGGTACAGGCAGTTGGCATAATCCTGTTTGGGTGTCACCAAGGCATGAACTAAGGTCTTCCCATTAGTTTCCGGAAGTAGAAGACGCATTTTCCTGAGAGACTTCAGAGTAAAAAAAGAAACTGGCTGAGACAGCCTTCACCTGTGGTTCAAAGGGCAGATTAGAATCGAATTTGGAGCCAAGTTTTGTTACAGATGAAGAGGGTAGAGGATGCAGTCCCAGTTCCGATGGCCACCAGTTGTGAGAGTGTGGGTGGATACTGGTGCCGAAAAAAATCAAAAAAAAATCAGCATTTAGTTAAAGGCAATTATTGGTCATCCAGACCCAGACCACCTTCAAACAGTGCTTGAAAGCATGAATATCTTAAACCTCATTCTTCTGGAAGGGCAGCATCAACTAGGTTTCGTCAGCATAAGAAATTACACATATACCCTAGGCTTCCACCAGGCTGGCAAGAAGTGTCAGATATAAAAAAGGGTAGGACTCTGGCCGAGCCCCGAGGCACCCCACAGTCAAGGGGCTTGAAAGTGGATGTAAATGGGGCGCGGAAAACTGCCAGAGACCTGCCTTCCATGTAGGATTTAAGCCATGCTCACGCCTGGCCCTGGACTTTAACAGACCACAGCCTGTTAAGGATTGAATGCGAGACTGTGTCGAATGCCAAAGACGGATCCATTAGCACGACCATAGCCATGGCATTCTGATCGAGTTTGTCTTTGATAAATTCAGTCCCTTCCAGGAGAGCGGGTTCTGTACTATAGCCTTCACAAAAGCCCGATTGTGTAACATGAAGGAGGTGGTTAGATTCCAGATACTGAGACAGTTGATGGTTAACCACCTTTTCTAACATTTTCGGCACAGCAGGTAGAAGCGAAATAGGCTTAAAGTTACTCAACTCCTAGGATCCGCATTGGGCTTCTTCAGGAGAGGAAGCAATAGACCCTGCTTCCAACTCTCTGGCACAACCGCAGACTCCAGAGAGGAGTTCAACAGCTTGTGCAACAAGAGTGACAAGAGGGGGCGGCCAATTTCAGAATTTCCAGGGGACATTAATCAAGCAGTGAGCCGGACTTAAAGGTGGCTAGTAAGGAAAAAGCTTTGTTCAAGGAACTATATCCAAACTTAGATAGTAGAAGACTGGAGGATGGCATATTCTCCAGAGTCAGTGCCAACAGTCTCAGGGCACGGAATTGATCATAAATCAATTTGTTTGGTGACAAAAAGTTAGACAGGTCTTCACATAAACTAGCTGACTGGGTGAGGCCACCCTGGGAAGCCTTGGGGAAACGAGAAAGAATTAACCACTTAAAAAAGTTCCTGAGGTTTATTGGAGGCAGTTGAAATCGAGGCAGAGATAAATTCCTTATAAGCCCTACGAGAAGCTTTATGGAAATTCGTCATGGCTCTCTTATAAGTCGTTTTTGCCTCCTGATCATATCCTTTACTCCAACTCTGCTCACGGCGTTTGCAATGCGACTTTTACTGAAAATAAATGTTGCCCTATTTGTTGTGGACTCACATAAGCTAAAATAAATGAAGGTTAACATACCTTGCACATCTTCTGTGTTATTCTAGTTATCGCTATAGTTTAAAGCTCTCTATTTAAAGAATTGAAATGCAGCATTATTTAAGGGAAGTCAACGTTATGTTGTGTTTGAGGTACAGCCACAAAGATTGTTTCAAAGCTGTCTAACATAACAAACGAAAGGCAGCATTGTCCAAGGTGGAATAAAGCTAATTTTAAAACAATGTAAATGTTGTCCTTTTTGTTGTGCTTTGGACATATATAAGCTAAATAAATTATGGGTAATATTTCCCTGTGTACCTTACACATAGTGTTCTCTAATATGTTGTTATATTGTTTTGTATATGGGACTGCTGTATTTAGAAAGGAGACTTCTTTCCCATATCAATGAGTATTTTAGCTTAGCTGTAAAGATAGCCATCTTTTTAGTTAACTTTAAAGCTTTAACGCCTTTTTGTTTATGCATTGTACGCTAAAAGATGGAGTCAGTCGTGCAGTGAGGGGAATGGAAAAGTGAAGGGGGTGTCTGGAAAACAGGCTGCTTTTCCCACAAGGGGTCAAAAAGGGTGGTGCAGTGAGATCGCGTGAGACAACACCAAAGACAAAAAGCAAAGAAGTAGCTTTGAAAAGGCTACAGATGCTATAAAGTATTATTAAATGCTATGATGTATTATATAGCTAACTCGACCCTAACTGATCAGAGCACTTTACATCAGCACCAGTTGTATTCCAGATGGACACGTTTATTTTTAGGCACGGAGATATTAAGTGATTTGTCCTGAATCACAGGATGTTGAGCGTCCCGCCGAGACTCAAACCCGGTTCCCCAGCTTTAAAGTCGGCGACTGTAACTGTTACGCCACATCTGCCCTTCTTTACTTATAATTCTTTAAATGTGAAAGAGGGGATGTCCACACGTAAATAAAGTTGCAAAATGAAGGTCTAGTGACAACATGTAACTGCGTGAAGCAAATAAGAAAAAGGTGACACGCTTTAGTTTCAAAGTTGATTTTAGTTATATTTTTGGGAATAAACTAGAGATCGCGTGACACAACACAGAGGACAAAAAGGAAAGAAATTGCTTTGAAAAGGCTACAGACGCTATAAAGCATAGCATTAACGATAAAGCGTAAAGCCTTAATGGTACAGATGCTGCTTCAATGAGAGAAAGCAAATAAATAATAAGGCAACACACTGCCTTGCAGCTGCCACAGAAAGCAGATAAATAACATGATCTTTTAAAGCTTCGCCAACGAAACAGGGAAAAAAGCCTCCTCCTTCCATAAATATGACACAATGTAAAACCCGATGTTTTAAACCTTTAAGAAAGAAAACACAAAAAGCTTTGCCGACGACAAACCTAGCTTACACAAACACATGAAGAAAGCCAAGGAAAAAAAAGTGCCCAAAAACAAACATACAAGCACAAAAGTGAAAGGCTTCAATTAATTGGGCCATGCTCCGTGGGAGGGAACACCACACCAAAAGGAGAGACATTTACCAAAGATTGTCCACATGCAAGCAAGCATTTTCAAAGGACACTTGGACTAACAAATGAAAAGCAATGGGCGGGCCGAAGCCCACAGCTTGGACACAATGTGTCTGGAAGAGACCGTGCATGCCCTGTCTAGGCAAGACCTAAAGAGGGGAACTAGAGTGCTAACCCTGCAGGGGGTGCTGACTACCAGGATGAGCATATACTGGAACAAAGACTGTAAAACTGAGTGTGTGAAATCTGAAGGCGAGGTAAAGCACTGCGCCTGTAACTTTCTGTACTATATCTTACACCTAGTTGGGTACAGTGTTCCACACCAGTGGATAGTCATACCTGGTTATTGTAGTGTAAAGCATTTCAATTTTGAGTCTAACAAAAAACTCTGTTTTTATGAAAGACCAGCACTGGGTTCAACAATCAATTATTGAGCTGCTGGGTGATTGTTGAGTTCTGAGATTGATGCTCCCCCACACTACTTTCCTGGGAAGCCCCTAACTGCTTGCTACTATTGAGTCAAGTGCTGAAGGAGTTGTACTTTGCCCAGTTTGAAGAGCCACAGCAGGTCAGACACCGGGACATCCAAGGCAAACAACCCCAGCCCCCACAGCGGAGGCCCAGTAGCCCCTGTTTGGCCCATGTACCCCAAACGGGATCAGACAGCCATTGAAGCCAATAGACGGTTTGGTGTGAAATGATATACTGGGTTATCAGCCATTAGTATGCCCCTGCAGCACTTCTGGTACCACAAGGACAGTGGGTGGTGGTGTGACGTTCCCAACAGTTCAAAGATTTCTATTACAGGCCATAGTCGGAGTATGTTTTTGGAGATGCAGTAGGATCAAGGAATGTGCCTTTATTAAAGTGTATGTATCCGATTTAATGCGTTGTTTATGACTTTTAATACAGTGGACATTATCTGTCTTAGCTCTTCTATAGGTTCATTGGTTCATGTTTGGCATTTTAAAGTTTGGTTGCTTAATATGTGGGTGGTAAATTCTCATTTTTAAAACTTTTTCTAAAGACATGGTATTTTTTCCCAGGCCATCATCAAAGTGAGAATTCTAGAACTAAACGTACCCTATAAATTGATGGCTCTTTGGTATATTGAAACACCCTTGCTGCACCTTTTCTGGCATGCACCTAGGCCCCATGGTAATTTTTAAGTGTTGTGCTTAGTAGTTTGACCGAGGCACGGCACCCTAGAAGTTATATACCTTCTTGTGCCACTGCCCAACATAGGCTATCCAGTAATAATTTACCTTTTGTCTCAACCTGGAACTTGAGCACCCTGAATTTACAAGGTTTAAATAGGTTTTCTGCATGGAATATCACATATTGTTATTCTTGGTTTAGTTAATGCGTTGGGATTTCTTGATGATGGACCATCTTTCTTAATTCTTACAAGAAGTGGCACCCAACTAGCTTGACATAAACTGAATACCACAAGGCTTATTAAATTGTTAAACTGTCCCCAAGGGCTGCTGGGCCTTTTGCGGGAGAAAATCTAGTTCAACTAAAGTAAAATTTGTTTAATTACTGACTTGATTTGCTTGCATTTGAATACTGCCCTAGTGTTGGAACTTTTCTTCCTGTGCTTCTGGGGATTGATTATCTCCTGGTTTTCTTGAAACCTTTAGCCTACATGTAGTACCGGTTTGCTAGACAAGCTTGTGGCAGCAGATGTATTTTGGCTGTAATTAAATTCACTCTTTTGGTTAATAGGAAAATGTGGACATTCTGTTTTGGTGTGCACTAAGTAGAAGCACTGACCGATAGTACTGAAAAGGTGGTAGTTCATGGACACAACAACTAAGGAAACTCTGGTTGTCTAAATGCAAGCGGAGGAGTCTTACTTCTGTTGGGATTGTAATACTGTCTTGGGTACAAGAGACAACATATCTTTGCCTCCAAGCGCTAAGAATGAACTACTTTGAGGAGAAAACTCTACCTGTGCAAAATCTGTGCCTATTATTTCCATCACGCTCCGGTGTTGGTGGTATTTAGATCATTTATAAAGAACTGGTCCAAAACACAAATTCTTGTTGAGTTTACTAATATTCCTCTTGTGTATAATATGTGCTCAGGCAGTCGTATTTCAAAATTTATTTTTGAATGTCACATTAATACCTATTTATACTTTAGTAGGATAATGCCTTCAGTTTTTATTCCAGGAAACTTGTTTGTATGAATGTCAACCCACGAGGAAGCCAATAACTGAGGTTATTTGTTGTACTAATTTTAAAATTTCAACTTCGTTCAGAAGAAAATTTGTGTAGTTCAATCAGTGCTTCCTCCATAAAACATCCCAGAAATGTATTTTAAGAAAAGGCAGTTGTGTTGCTACATGATATGGCACGCTTTTCATGTGCTTCTGGGTAACTGTTGCTGTAGATAGCTGTAATGACTGGAAAAGGATAAGGGAAACTTAAGAATGCAAAATTCTGCAAAATTCTGCAAAAAGTGTTGATTCTAGTAACATTTGAATACAGTTGTAAAAATGTTATTCAGGTTGTCCAAATGAAATGTGTTGGGGGTTTGCACATTGACTTTTCCTCTTGTGGTCATTGTTTGTTGCAGGTGAGGTGTTTGTGCTCGATGACGGAGGAGAAGTTGACCTGGATTTGGGAAACTATGAAAGATTCTTGGACATCCGCCTGACCAAAGACAATAACCTCACTACTGGCAAAATTTACCAGTATGTGATCAACAAGGAGAGAAAAGGAGACTATCTCGGAAAAACTGTACAAGGTACTATAGTTGAGATGATTCAGTGGAGCAGTGATTAGCATGGAGGTGACTGTTTGTCCCAACATTGTATTGCTTAAAACTAAGGGTATGGTGCAGTGTAGTCATCCAAGTTGGAGTGGGTCTTGAGTGAAATTTAGGGTGTGTAAGATTTTCCTCTGTAAACTTGAAGTTGTTTTCCAGCACTTTGCAGTTCTTGTAAAGTTGTGTGAAGCCTGCAAAGTATTTCCCAAATAATTTCTGTGATAAAATAGTGTAAAATAGACTTTGAGAGTTGCGTCTCCACGCTGATGATTGGAGAGGAGTAGGAAAAGGTGGGGGTGGAGGTGGCAGAGGAGGATGACGGGTGAAAAACATTATTGGGTCAAATCTACTTTCAAAAAATTGTCAATTAAAATTTGCAACTGCTGTTGTATTCTTTTTCTTCTTCTGTGAGCCTGCACTGTTAAGAAGATGACTGTCAGTGCTCTTTTAGAGTAATCAATCCTTTTTGCCGTTATTTTCTTGTTGCTTTTGTTTTGTGTTATAATGTTTGATCTATTCATCCAATTTTCACAGTTATTTGGCATTGAACCTTACTGCATTTTTCTGTCTATCTTAACTTAGTTTCTATTTTAAATTATTATTTAACTATATTGCTCTGTTGGTTTATTGCACATGTGCTACATGTATTTCTCTGAGGAAAGCCTTGCAACTTGAACTAAGCTTCCAGGAGTGAGCTACTGATTCCTCAGAGAGAACATTTGACCCTTTTAGAGTGTCAGATTATTTTGACATTGTCGGACTTCAGTAATAACCTGCTTCTAGATTGTCTTTGTCCACTATGACCTAAACAATCTGATATGGTATGATTTGGATGGTCTTTTCCTGATTTGACTGTCATTTAAGGGGGAGTGACCTGTAACAGGTGCTTCCTACTTTAAATATGTTGGCATCTCAGTATAGATGTCTCCATTTTGATACAGCCCTTGCCACAGTAATGCCTTGAGTACAGTGTAAATTGTTTGATGTGAGAAGTACAGTTCAGGTGCTTTAAGTAAAGACGTGTTTGCTTTTTTGTAGTACAGTGGATTTCAGCTACACATTTTAACCTTATTAATGAACGCAGTTAATGTTGCTGACAGACGTAAATTGCAGAACAACTATTGTCTTGTTTAAATGTTAGCTGGTTGTCAAGAGACTCCCAAGTGTTAGGTTGCCCACCCTGTGATTCACTCCGACCTCTCCTGGCCCCAGATTGTCTTGACTTTGCCCGTTGTGCCCCCATTTCCATTGAGGCCCCCTCACTCATTCCCATTTTTCTCACAATCCCTGTACTGATGTGGGTCATAGGTAAATATTGCCATGGTCCGGGAACATTTAGAGGGCCCAGTATTCAAAATTTCTGTACCAGATCACCAAGGATATCATAGAGTGGCCTTGCACAGAAGCAAACCTAGCAGAAATCGTGTCAGACAGTTCACTGTAAATTGGGTGGCTTGTCCAGTGCCACCTATCTAGGCTTCTCATCTGTCAAAAGCTATTACCGTTTGGGGACCACACAGCAGCTCTGTTACTAGGAACACCATCCCTGGATACCCCCAAAATGGGGCAGCAAAACTCAGGATGGCAGATGGGACATCAACAAAAAAAGATTAAAGTCCCATTACTACCTTTCTGTAAATAATGCCATTCATGTGCTTATTAGGTTCCTGCATTTATATCAATTTATTTGGAATACAATATCGATAGCACTATAGCCTGAATATAAAACACGTGTATTTGAATTCTGTAATATTAATCATTTCAGTTTTGCTTAGATGGAGCTCTCAGAAACAGCAGATGTTGTGAACACATGTACATGTTTTCAAGTTCAGCATGATTTTCCTAACCCGGAATCCAACCCAAGAATTCTGGTGCGGCCACAATGGGTCAATCCGGAGTAGGTGTCTGTTGTAGTTTAAAGTGCATGTGCTTTCCTGTTGCTGCAAATAAATCCCTTTTTTTTTTTTTTTTACTTTTGAAGTTGTGCCTCATATTACCGATGCTGTCCAGGAGTGGGTCATGAGGCAAGCATTGATCCCAGTGGATGACGATGGCATTGAGCCCCAAGTGTGTGTCATTGAGGTTGGTACATTTTCACTCTGATTCTGCTTCATTTTTTTTTTATAAACAATTTTATTGGTTTTTAAAACAAAAAATACCAGCAGTATTCAAATACAGTACATTACATCATTTGTCTGACATCTCGACTGTACATACATGGGGGGAGATGGGTTTGTTATATACGGTTCCACAGATTTCTCCACAGTGCACACAGTTCCCAAAAGGAGATATGTTTATTCTGTCTGCCCCAGCCATTTGCCCCAAACCTTACGGTACTTAGCCGGACACCCTCTGGCCTCGAACATTGGCTTCTCTTGTGCTGCGCACCAGTCTACGCCTCTGCGCCATTTCGTTATGCCCGGGGGTATCAGATTTATCCACCTAGCCTCAATGTCCCGCTTGGCCACCATTATAGCAGTAGTACAGAATTTTGTCGGCTCGGGAGCCGTCTAGCCCATCCGTAATTCCCAGGAGTATATTTAAGGGGTTTTGCGGGACCTCCCAGCCCAGGACCTCTGTGAGCTCCTTTTCTATGGAATCCCAATATCGTGCAATGACAGGGCAGGCCCATACCATGTGAAAGAAGTCTGCTTGGTCGTGGTCGCAGCGTGCGCAAGATTCAGTAGACTTCATATCTGCGCTGAAGAGGCGCTTGGGTGTTGGGTAGACGGCGTGTAAATAGTATAGTTGGACCAGACGGAGCCTGGCTGAGGTGGTAACTGTTTTGGGTGCCATTAAAGCGTCCCTCCAATCTTCCTCCTCGAGAGGTCCCACCCATTGCTCCCATAGGTTCCTTAACCGGTCTAGTGTGTTTGGAGTGTTGTTAGTTAGTGAGCGGTAGATACGGTAGACACCCCCCTTTCCCAGGTTACCTGTCATGATTTGCGCCTCAGGGGGACTATACTCTGGGAGCGATGTGCCCTGGGAGACGTGCTTTTAGAGGGCGCGACATAGCTGTAGATGCCTATAGAATTGTGAGGGGTGCATGGAATAACAGGTTTGCAGGTCTTGGAAAGTGCGCATATGGTCGCTCGTCCTCACGTCCCCACGCTGTGAAATACCAATGAGGTCCCATGCCCGGAATCCCTCCAGGCCGCTGACCGATTCTGCTTCATTTTAGCAAAGTGACTAATGTGTTGAAGTTTATTTATCAATTGAACTGTTTCATGCATGAAACTGACTCGGCGACAGACCAGTTTGATGCACACAATTCCTGCAGCATATGAGAAGCCTTTATTTTATTTAGTTAAACATAGAGCTGTCCATGTAAGTACTAATTATTACGCGGCAGTGCAAACTTCTCTCACACAGTCATTACTGTTCAGGCTGCAGCTTTCCAAGATGCACAAACCCCTTTTCACATGCCCCTCAGGTTTAGCTCAGGCAGTACAATCATTTTCCAAAAAGAGAAGAAACAACAAAGGCAACATTAGTTTTACGTTCCCTGTTAATAAGAACAACTGCTTCGTAGACCACACACCAGTCTAAGCTTCTGTCCTATGAACAAGTACAGAATGTTCAGTAGTAGTGCAAGTTTCCTTCATACACACACACACATCCGGTACTGAATAGAAGGCAGCATCTCAAACAGAAGTTTCTGTTTCAATTGATATAAGGGTTTCAAATATTTTATTACCTAGTAGTTCGAGCATAGCATCTGAGAGCATTACAGCGATAAGTTACAGCATGAAAAGTGGCATCAAATAGTCCAGGCACTTAGCCTAGGTCTTGGAAACGTTTCGTAGTCCAGTTTCCCACCACTTTCTTCTTGACTCATTTGGAATATATTAGGGTTGGAAAAACTTGTTTGCCATGGTTTCCACAGATATGCAGGAGCTTAAACTAACATTGGGAAATCTCAAACAATTTTGTTATGAAGAATTTCCCACACAGGCAGTATCCTGCTTCAGAGGCACATAAAGGAGGGATTGGGGGGGACTATCTCTTGCTTTAGCTACTAAAAAGTATTTTCTTGAATTACTGAACTTTTTCGGTTTTGCACACCTTGTGTAACTGGTTTGACTCCTTTGCAGCAGTCGTTGGATCTTGGTTATCAAGTCATAACTGGAAACTGCTATTTCCCGCCAGGTAAACCAGGGGATGTATTTAATGTTGAAATGAGCATCTTGTATGGGAGGAGTTTTTGTTCATATCAAGACTAGGGATTTTGCATTAAAATTCTAGGCCCCGATCGTAATAATGAAATTGCAAGAGGTTTGAGTGAGCATTCCTGGTGCCTTATTGAAAAGAAATTGGTTCCTGGGGTGGTGATTGTTGGAATGAGTTGAACAAATTGACAACAGGTTAACAATACATACAAAAATGGCACATTGGCTCACGGTAAGCCAGCACCCTATAAGAGATCACCAGACCAAACCTTTTTGTTGATTATACATTTGTTTCAATAATGTATTTGAAGCTGGTTTATTTCTTAATTTCCACAAGATACTATTGGAAACTACTTGGCCCTAATTGGCCGTGGTCATTAGGGAACTTCAGGTGCTCTGTAGCTATCATGGATCAATAATGCATTGTTTTCATTTAGAGGATCTATGAAACTAAATTCTCGTATCATTAAGTGAGAAAATATTATATGTGTAATTTGACAAAAAGGGCACCTACGCAAACTATTAGCTTGAAGCAGTGGGGAAAATTCTGGACATAAAAAACAGTAAAAAGGTGAGTGAAGTACTGGGGCTTCCACGTTAATGAGCTGAGGAAAAAAATAATAAAGCAGGCAAAGAAGGCCTTACATAATGTAATTACACATTTTAAAACTGCAAATTAATTTAAGTGACTTGCTATCCAGTATTTTTAATATTAAGTTCTAGAAACTTGGAACAAAGGGAAATTCACAACACTTTAGCTGCCTGGAACAAATTTGATCATGAATAAAACATTCTTATTATATGACCACCCTATATGGTGGCAAAATAGACTACGGGCCATAAAAATTACATTGCACTCCAGACTGGTTACCTATAAGAGCGGTATAAAGTAACACAAATAAACAATCTAATGCACCTCACTTTGAGGAATGAACCGCTGACATAAAATCTGATCCTTGATGGTAGACATAAGTGTTTCATCTCATTAAAAGTATTTTTTTTAATTCAGCAAATACCGGACATATGTAAAGGGGGTGTAATGATTCCACTAATCAAAACAGTTGAACATTCGTACACTTATGTTTACCAGCGGTTAACTCTTCCCTGGCCCAACGTTTATTTTAAAATCTCCTGTTTGAATCAAACCATGAGGTCACTTCTGATCTCTTCCCCAATTCAGATAATCTTTGGGACTATTCAGTGGTGCACAATGTAGTGGCACTTGTGGTTAATTGCTCCCTGACTGGATACGCTTTGACATGTCATTATACATTTGTTGACCTCTCCAGCGTGCTTCTTAATGTATATACAGACCACTTCTGTGCAGCCAGCTTCTCTTGTGAAGTGTCCACTGAACTTAGTCCATATATTAAGCAAACTCCAGCACATGGGCTGACGTCCAATTTGAGAACAGAAATTAGTACATTTAAAATTCTGTGTAGTACTTAAGTGAAACAGTGTTGAGTGGCTGTGTTGTAGATCCTGTTTTATGTAACAGTTATTTTATTTTCTAGGGTGCATTTTTATTGACTTCTAGAATTAATCATATGCTTTTTGGAGAAGTTGAATCATTATGCAGATTACCTTATGTGACCACCCTCCTACAGTTCTCCAGTAAACTTGAATACATTTGGAACTTGTGATCATCTGCAGTAAGAATTGGACGTTAACATTTGGAAATAGTAATTTCTGGGTTTCCTGGCACGTAAGAGTTATGCATTTTTAACCAAGGTCACTCAGCAAAGATATTCTATTTGATAATACCCTTACCTGAGATAGATGTTCTGTCTATTGTATGCTGCCCTTCAACATTTTAATTATAGATATGTTTTTTTTCTTCTTTGAAGCTGTTGTTGAAAGTTTACTATTCTACGGTGTCCTCCATCTTGGTGTAAGTGACACTGGTTTGATTTCTAACTGTTGCTAAACTGATAGACCATCTGAATGCTCCAGATTGTAGAAGGAAGCTAGGCAGATGTAAAAATAATCCCATGTAACTGATGAGCCTTGAGCCGGGGTTTTGTTGTGTGTAGATTCCTTATTTACAGGTAACCTTGTTGTGGTACTCACTGTCTTTCCCGCATAAAAGTTTATCATGGATATTGGCACAACTTACTTTTATTTGCTCCGCACAATTTCTTTTTTGTTGTTGTTTTTTGGCCTAAAATGCATTCAAATTTTCCAATTTTCATTCACTGTTGTTGATAAACCTTTTACAAGCAGGTTTGAATCGCCACTAAGGAAGTTCATTTGCAACTATTAAAAAAAATACTAATTAGTCACCAAATAGGATGCACCTGATGCCCAGTAGACAATGAACCACTGCATGGATCGGTTTATGTCCCCATGGTTGTAGATTTGAATTCTGTTGGGTTTCATCTGCCCTGGGTTTTTATAATGAGTACCATTGAGTTCGGTAACACTAATCTGTTGTGAAGCGCCAAGACACATCACATTGCTGAAAGAGGGTTTTCCAAATACTTGGATTTTTTTTGTTGATATTACAATCTTTTAACTTAGCCCAACACAGTTTATATGAACAGGTCTGGCAACCTCTAATAGAAATAATAGTATCATGGTATTGGAATAGTAACACAAGATGTAGCCTGTGTTGACCAGCAAGTGAGCCTGTAAAACAGATTGTGAGCCATTTGTTCTGTCCTCGGTTTAACTTATTTTCAGTACTGACTGCTGTTACGGGCTATACTGATTTGTTGGTGGCTCTCTATTTGTGGGACTAAAACAAGGTAGATGGCCTTTAACAGCTGGTATTGCCTTCATCAGCAGGCTGTACAGTTATTAGAACATTCCACACATATAGAGTTGAATTTTAGAAATTAAACTGAGAGAATTTGAAAGATCATGGTATGGTATTTGTAATAGTATCAGAACATAGACTGTGTCACAGAGTGGGTGAACCTGTAAATCACATTCTCCACAGACCTATCCTTTATTTACCTTGCCTTGAATAGAGCATTGAAAGGCACTGCTGAGGGCTCTACCTGTCGTTCAAGGCCATCTACCCGAGTAACGGGCTCAAGCCAAAGGCTTTGTAGATGACAGACGTCAAGTTAAATTGGACAAAAGGATGTTTCAGATGGTTACTTCTACCTGCAGATTCTTCACCTTTTGAATATCCCCAGATGCAGGCCACAGCCAGTTGGGCGCTTTAGAGTTTCACCAGTTCTTAGTTTGAGCCGGTGGTTGCGGGTGGGGCCCACCAGCATTCATTTTTGGGGACTGGCGCTTATGTTTCCTCATCAGACTTTGACTTGGGCATAATGATAAAAAAAAGACAAAAGGGGGAAAAGAGGAAGAGAAAGGCCGAAAAACAATTACAAAAATAGAAAGCGGGGATGAAAAAGAATCTGCAGAAGTGGGCTAAAGGGGGTAGGGATTGTATGATGGTGGATTAAAGAGGCATCGGGTGGAATCAAGACTGCGCAGCCTTGGTATTAGGCACCCCAACATTCTATGGCGCAACTCATGGACTTCTAACCAATTAGGCAACTGGCTCCACTGATATCACCATGATGCCTTTTCTGGTGGTGGAATGGGGCAGGCACCCCCTTTCCACATGGGAGAACTATGAAAAGTTTCCGTATCAAGTCTGCCTGAGCATTTTCAGAAGGTGAGAAATCTTCAGGTAGATACAGAATCCACCAGAAAATTATTACTGAAGGCAAGTAACTTTTTCTTTAAGACCCTAGTAGTGATTAGAGATCGGTTCTCACAAATGGCAAAAAAAATAGCTGACAGGTCAAGGCATACTGGGTTTGGTAAGCTGCAGGATTCTTCATGGTGCAGTGTATTTGCATTCAGCCTCACAAAGCTTCATGTTTTGCTGCATTTCCTTCTGCGTTACACTGTGTAAACAGTGACTTGGGCCTTTTAACCCTTCAAACATTCTGGAAAATGTAGTCTTAGGTGGGCATTGGTGTGGTTATCTGCATTTTTTTATGATGTTCAATTAGAAGTTCAATTGTAAAAAATGTAAGTGTTCCTGCATCCCTGCATGCTGGTGGCAATTAATGTAATATTTATGACCTCAATGAATATGCTTCCGATGCAGAACCAGAAACGCAAGTAACTATTCCACTGCCAGAGAGATTCCAAGTTCCATTGATCCGATCAAAGTCTAGTTATTATGAAAATGTAATTAATTGTTAGTTGAAGTGTGAGGTTATAACATTTGAAGTGCTGTGATACCTTGTATGACCAATGTATTATTTGAGAACTGTATGGAAATTTTGAAACACTGCTGTATTGCTTGTTTTTGTATCATCAATGTATTCACAGTAAAGCACCTAAAAACAAAATTGAGCTTTGAAGCAAAAGCCTTGTTTAGACTGTACTTTTATCTTTCTTCATAGCTTGGAGGGACAGTTGGAGATATAGAGAGTATGCCCTTTGTTGAGGCCTTCCGTCAATTTCAGTTCAAGGTCAAAAGAGAAAATTTCTGTAATATCCATGTCAGTCTTGTTCCTCAGGTAAGCATAAAGACATCTAGCTTGTAAATGAAATAATAGCTTAACCAGTCAATGTTTAAAATGAAATGTGGAGGTTTGTATAAGACATCATATTTCCAAACATGGCTGTGAATATAAGCATTTAAGAATTAATTACACATTTCAAATGTTCATATGGAACTAATTGGTATATTTCCAAATCTTGTGTAATCTGAAATGTTACCATGTCTTTTAAAACTTTACAGCCTCATTCACAACCTTAATTTGCACAAGTTAAAGAACAACTTTTTTAAAAACAAATTGTACTGGTTCTCCCTGATAATTAAGAGCAGATTTTCACATTGTATGTATACACTGGATCTTAATTTATATATGCAGGACTTTGGAAATTTCGATTGACATTCCGATGTTAATATAGCACGAAGTGGTTAAAATTAAAACAAGTATGATGTACGGCCTAGAGCTGTCATTATATCTTTTTTTTCTTGTTGCATTTTCAAACAGTTATTCGGAACTAGACCCCACAATGGGGCTTCAGCAGCATAAAAGGATTAGAATTTGGATTTGTACTTGATGACTGTCTTCCTAGTTAACAGCAACACACATGTAAACATATAAAATTGTCTCTTTTTACCAACTAGCCAAGTGCTACAGGAGAACAGAAAACAAAACCTACTCAGAATAGTGTCCGTGAACTTCGTGGACTTGGTCTGTCTCCAGACTTGGTAAGCAAAACTGCATTTGATAAATACAAATGTAGAGCATGTGAATTGGTGGAAACTAAGGAAAAGCTTTCCTAGAAAAAGATCTTCATAGAAAAAACAATTGTGCTTTTTCTATGTATGCTTGTGTTTCGCTGGTTGGTGGGGTAGAATGTTTTTGTGTTACTCTTTTCCACTCAAACTGCCAGCTCTGCATGCCCCCTCCTCACAGCCACATAAATATTAGGAGAATGAGTTTATTGTTGCAAAACCATGATGCCACTGCAGTGGCATTCGCTGCGCAAGGCTAAATTCCTTTTCTACACTAACAGTTTACCCTGATGTGGGTTACTACAGCAGGAAAATGACAAATTAATGGATCTTTTTGTTGGGACTGTGTATGGTCACAATTAACTGCACACTTATATTACCAGCAGTTGAATAACACCTTTAACTATTAGTATGGCAATGTATAATTTTCTTTGATTAGCTGTCACTACACCATTCAACGTTTTAATTGCTGTTTTTGAAATAAAAAATGGTTCTTATTCCTTTAAATCATAGAGTGACCTCAGTACCCCACCAAGAGCCCATCTGGTGCTTTGCTCCAGTATGCCAGTCCAACTGATCCGGACTTTAGCAGGCAAATGAGTACATATAGACCAGGTAGAAAAGATATCTACACGTTTATATTGTGACATCCCTTTATATTTGACCTTCTCGAAATAGCTTCTTGTTGCCTTCTACTTAAGTCTATTCCTACAGCACGGTAAAGGTTTATGTTTGGGACATACACACCTTTTACCTAATAATGTTCAGACAGAAAACAACCTCAAATTTTATTTTTTGTAAAAAGGTTGATTACAGTTCTTATTTACTCTGACAAGGTCTTGCCATCCTATCCTGTATTATCTGATCCCTCTCACTGATGGCCAGAAAACTAGGCAGAGAATGTTTGATCAGCAAAAGAAATGCAAATTTAAATTACCTTTGGTTTTTATGTGGTACTTGTTGCTGCAGAATTTACTGCTTAAAATGCTTTACATATCTGGTATTACTCTTACCTGTCTTGATGGTACCCTTTTTGTGGATCTCCGAGTGTGAAAAGTTGAGTCACCTTGCTGACAGCCCAGCCCAATACCTAAAGGTAATATGTGGAGGTTTCTTACAGGTCTCTGCTACGGGAACATTAACACCCAGAACTGCACTATATTTTAGATTGCAGTTGTCATGAAATGTGTTGCTGTGATAATGCTGGATTTGGCACACAGTAGTTCTAACTGCTGTCCTCTCGCTTGCTCAAACCTATTGATTGGTAGCTGTTAATGTCGAAAGTACTGAATGCTCAATAGTATACTGGATAAGACCAGATTAGAGCTGAGCTCACTTGGATAAACAGCAAGGAACATGACCTTTACATTACATAACTGTGTATTACAGGTTGTCCAAGCAATTACAAAGTTCAGTTTTCCACCCTAAACCGCAAATTAGAACTACATGGAGAGTAATATACCTTTTGGGAGCATAAGTGGACTGACGTGTATTGATTCTTCTGTAGTTTAGTTAATGTAGGCACTTTTTGAATAAATCAAGGTATTTAATATTGATATTATTGCAGTGATGGAGATTAAAGCCACAGCGAAAGCTATTTGATGGAAAATGCAGTGTCTTATGCCATTGACATATTTTCTCTGCTAGGTTGTTTGCAGATGCTCCACCCCTCTTGACACTTCAGTCAAGGAGAAGATCTCCATGTTTTGTCATGTGGAACCAGAACAGGTAAGACAGGGTTGTTCTTTCATTTGAGATAGGTTGCCCTTGGGGCTGTACTACCTTTGTGTGAAAATCAGGTATCTTGGGGCATTGTGTTGAGTACTTTGTTTGTACCGGTCTATGCTTGATGCATGTGGAAAACATTAGCATGCAAGTTGTAGAATCCAGTCACTCGGCATTAGAAAATGTTTCCGTTCACATCTAGCAGTAAAGGACCACGTTAAAGGCAATGATTTCTTACGTTATGCAGTATTTACTCTACAACAATCTGTTATATACTGTACGTACTCTTGGAAAATGACTTTGGTGCAGGTCTTGGATATAGTAGACTGAGCCGGGAATCAGTGGTTGAAAGGTTGTTGAAGGCCTCATGGAACTTTGGCTCCGATATTTAAACACAACCCATTAGGAAACTTACGGTTTCAGAAATTTCTACTAACCACACAACCCTAAACAAGAGTACACTGCTGCAGCTCATCAATGGCAAATTAGGACAGTATGATAAGGAAAGAAAGCACTTTAGTGCCATACTTCTTGCAGTTGGTGCTATACAAATTCTGGATTGAAGAGTCATACGGCAACGAAGGAATGTCACCAAAGCATATCGGCCTTCAAATCGTTATTTAAGAACTTTACTGGTTTTATGATACAAAGTAGCAAACATCATATAATACCTGAAACAATTCAGCTACCAACAGTCAAATGAAATCGTACATTTCTACATCATAATGCATTACATGGGGAAAACATAAGTACTATATCATTTCAATAGCACAGATTCCTACATCTGACTTCAGCTAGGGAGGGGACATTGCTGCTAATCTAGAACATTTGATCACCTCTTGGACAAACAAGACAGCCACATCAGAAGTTACGTCATTTTTTACGCAGATTATGACATGTGCCCACACCTGTTCAAACTTTATAAGCTTCCGCCTGATTGTTGCTGCCAGCTTGTTCATGGTGAAAATATTCCGCAGCTTGGGCCACCAAAGACTCAATGGCGAAGTGGAAGGAGACTTCCAGAACGAAGCATCAGAGGGCTTGCTACCAAAAGTTTGTGTGTAATCAGTTTACCCATAGGGGGTCATGAAATGGTATCGTCATGTTTTGAGATTGTTTTGAATGATCAAGGTGCAAGCCACATATGATGTTTAGTGGCAAAACTGCCTGATAGTGGTAACATTTACTAGCCTTAAAAAGGTCATTTACAAGTGGCATGAATTCTGGTAATACTTAACTTGGTGTGTTATTATGCGTTTCTCACCCGTGGCTGATTTTACGTAAAAGGGCTTGCGTCACGGGTCAGGTTTTCCTTTGTTTAACTAATCATTTTGATTCATTTGGTATGAACAGGTAATCTGCGTTCATGATGTCACTTCCATTTACCGAGTTCCCCCCTTACTGGAAGAGCAGGGAGTGGTGGACTATTTCAGACGAAGACTGGACCTCCCAATTGGGAAGCAGCCCCGACGAATGCTTATGAAGTGGAAGGAGATGGCTGACCGGTGAGGAGCCTTATCATAAATAGAGCCTTGAGCTTTGTGGGTGGAGTTTTGAACAGAACCAGACTAAATCTGCATGGGGATGCTTTGAAGAGAACAAGACAACATGCATTGGAGGTGAAATGTCAGGTTTTGAAGAGAGCATGCAGAAATAATGTACCAGTGGCAGTGATGTTTCAAAAGAACTTGAAGACAAATGGTGGACTATTGGTCACTAATTTGAAGTGAGCCCTGACAAAATTTGCCAGGGGAGACTTTGAATGAACAACAATAAAATGTGCTCCATTAATGAAGTGAGAGAGCTGCCTTCAAGAGAATCCAGACAAAATGTGCTTTAAGTTTTCAGAGTGAGGGTTTGAAGATGAACAGATTTAAATGTGCCCAGAGGTAGCTTTCGAAGACAAACCAGACAAAAGGTTCCAAAGGGAAGGTTCCATAAAATAAGAACATTTGTGTATGGTTATACTATACTCCCGGCTATAAAATTAGTAGAAGTATATGTTTGAAAATTACTTTCATTTTTCTTAACTAGATTAACATGTATGTATGGTGAGATAGTTTAATTTAAAATGCTTAAAGTGCTTCTTTCAAATAATTTCTCTGTGCCTATTTAAAAACTTAACGTTTCATATTGGGGATGACACCAAGTTGAAATATTTTGCATGCTATTCCTAAAAACGAATTCTGGAAATATTTAAGTCTTTTAATAGTAAATTATTATAAAACATGCAAGGTCTGTGGATAAGAACACCATAGTAACCACACTTATCACAGATGAATGAAGACTCATGATTTTACGGGTATGATGTTGGTTGGAGATCCGTTTGAGAATATAAATAAAATTAAACTAGACTTCAATTTTTATTATCTTTCCCACATCCTGTCCCTAAATGTCAAAAATCATCAGAGCTTCCCACTCTGTCATGCAGAAAGGTAGAACCAGCCAATGTCTTTGCTCTCTAAGATCTCATTCAAGATCATTTGATGGACAAAAACAGTGCACACGAGAGCCAATGCGATAATATAAATGTTTCCAATGTAAATAAAAGAATGTCCTTTACCAGTTATCACTTATATAGCATTTCTACCATCTCTATAGCACTGTGGCACTTTTCTATCTAGGCACCCTTTCCACACTAATGCAAGAGTCATTGTGCTCTCATGTCATTGTACTTGGTTATTGAAGATCCTTTATTAAATGTATGTTAGTTAGTGGGCATTCTTTAGGCCATTTCTTTGATTAGATTGGTGTGCACTGTTGTGTTGGTCCTTTGCTCAGTCTTGGAGATTGTTCAGCCGTTGCTTCAGTAACGTCCTTTCTGGACATTATTAAACAGACCTCTGTTATTGCTGTTGAACTGCAACTTCTCCTTTTTCATTTTCCTCTCCTTTAACAACGTCCAAAAGTATTTTGACTCGTCTCTGCTTTTGGAAGTACACCTATTTGGCGGTTTTCTTTCGGCCAATAAACTTTAAAATATTGATCCGCAGTATTGTACAGTAGATTTGCACGTCTAAAATGCCCTTCTTCATTAGCAAGAGCGTGTTGCCAACCCTGACAGTTTTAAAGTAAAAATGTGGTCATCCTTTGGTGTCTTTATTGGGGCACAAGACGCTATTTGGGAACAAGAGACTCATTCCCTGTCTTCGTTAGGAAGAACTGAGGTTTTTTTTTTTTTTACATCTTTAGTCACTCTCATTTTTATTCAACTATGATTATGTACTTCATGTTGATATATTTTTTTTTATTTGTCATGTTATTGACGTTGGTATGGCATGTTATATGCCATCGGTTTGGGATTTCAATTTTTTCTGTATCTAGGGGAGGAGTTTTCAAATAATCCAGCAGTTTCCAGTGCAAAACAGAGTGGGTTCAGCTTGTGGAGATGTACTATCTCTTATGTGAATTGATATGTTATATGTTGGTTGAGTACGTTGACTTCAGTGACATGTCAGATGTTCTTGGTGTTTTATGGGTGAGATCAGGAGGGCTGTGCCAAATTGCTTTTATGTCTTCTATGGTAGTAGACACACCTTTTGCCCTATAGATGTGTGTGTTTAGGTGGGATCAGCTGGTGTTAATGTTTTAGGAGGTTTGAACAACAGCAAATAGTATGGCCATGGAGAGAGCACTGTTATAAGCATGGTAGTACCCAACTACTGTACTGTTGGATGCGATGTTCCTTAGCTCTCTTTTATATTGTATGCTCATAATTTATTGCACTTCACACTGTTTAGATGCCTCCACATTCCAGCTAGGAAGTTTTGTTTGCCTAACCACAGTAGATAGGTTGCATCTTTCTGTTCATAGTAAATGCCAAACAGCCCCAACATAAGGCAAGTCAAAAGCATTCATTAGAATTTGGAGTGAAAAACTTGTCCATGACCTGCTGAGCACGCACCCATGCAACACTATGTCAATGGTTAGTACCTCTCCTCAACCACATTTCCCCCATAGGTGCCTATGCAAAATGTCTTCATGATGTAATTGTTGAGCGGAGGGAATGCCTTTTTCTTTTCAACTTCAGTTGAGATCCAGCAAGTGTTCGCCCTTAAGAACTTGTTTGCGTGGTAGGGTATTTTCTGAGGGCATAAAATTATGATCTGAAAATATTATTGTGATGTGATGGTATGGCAAAAGCAAAGTTTAATTTATAGTAATCACAGCAGAGAGATGTGCAATAAGTTGTTATATCTTAATTGCAGAGCTGACCGCTTGCTTGAGACGTGCTCCATCGCGCTTGTTGGCAAATACACAAAATTTTCTGACTCGTATGCGTCCGTCATCAAGGCATTGGAACATTCTGCCCTGGCAATAAACCACAAACTCGAGATAAAGGTACATTGTCAAGACTTTGTTAAAAAAAAGAAGAAAAAAAAGCTTGTGTGCACACCCACAATAGATATTTATTTTGCACTAAGTATGTGTAATATGTTTGCCTCAGGAATTAATATAAACAGAATTTTAGATCATGCTTCAAATTTGATTATTAGTAGTGTTTAGGACTTTTCCATTAACATGGTTTCAAATAAAAATCAATTTTTTTTTTTCAAAGTAATTTTTTTATTCAACAGGACTTCTGCAAAGGGTATAACACATTGCAAATTATACAGGACTTCCCGCACGTAGGATCAATTAATACAGGTTCAGTTTCTGATGTTGAAAGGTCCCTTTGCCCCCATTACGCCTTGCGGGTCCTGTCCATTTTACCAAAACTCAACATGGCGGGGGGGTGGGGGGGGGAAGACCCCAGACAATTTAAATCAACAGGAAAAAAAAAAAAAAGAAATCCCCTCCCTAACCCGCCCGTCCCTCCCAGCATCCCTGGTGGTGGTGTAGTGTCTACAGTACGCGTGTAATCTGTCAGGTTTGAGCCGTAGAAATGTGCAGGACCTTACACACCGGTATCGGGTCTTTCTTAACAAATTGAGGCCCTAAAAACGGGTGGGAGGGTCGTTAGCTTAAAACTGAAAGAGGTGCATAGCTCTGACAGAAGGGGGACATACAGCTGAGGGAAGACCCTGGGACAGGAAAGTAACCTACGGGCCCCATTTGTATTCAAAGTTTTTGTATTCGTCCCTGAAAATGTCCGCCATCCGTTCCATGGTGAGGATGGTCCAGAGACGCGAGTGCCAGAGCGATATCGCAGGAGCCTCCTTCTTTTTCCAGGCTGCTGCTATAGTGATTTTGGCCGCCCCAGGCACGCCCACAGAATAGCTTTGTCCGCCCACGTCTGGTGTGCAAGGTCAGAGTCTCTGACTCCCAGGAGCACCCCCTCCACAGAGGTTGGAATGGGATAACCCAGCATATCTTTAATATGCGACAAAATCTCATCCCAAAAGGTTCGTATTGCAGGGCAATCCCACCAGATGTGGCGGAAGTCCCCAAGGAGACCGCACCTGCGCCAGCATAGCTCAGGGGTGTCTGGGAATATCTTTTTGAGCTTGGAGGGGTATAAATACCAATCAAACAGGGTCTTGTAGTGGGCTTCCCTTAAGGATACTGAGTGATTGTGTTTGGATATGTCCGTCCATATATGACGCCATTCCTGTTCTGTAATGTCTCTCCCCACTACCTGTTCCCAAAACGATTGATAGCGTGCCCGTGGAGCATGTATTGTTGATAATAGCATTGAGTAGAGTGTGGAGATTGCCCCTTTCGCTGAACCTGCCCTCCGAATCCATTGTTCTAGCTGGGTACGCTCTCTGGTGACTGCCGCTCGCATCCGTGACTGGGAAACCTAGTGTTTGAGTTGGAGGTAATGATAGTGTTCGCTATTCGGAACCTGAAATTCCCGCTGGCAGCTCGCAAAAGTTAGTATCTCAAAATTATGAAATAGGTCCGAGACCCTAAAGCATTCCCCCTCACGCCACCCGTCAAATGGGCCTTCCCGCATTGCAGGGGGAAAATCTGGGTTGAAGTGAATGGGAGTGTATGGTGAGGGGAAGGTAGTCCATCTCTCATCCTTCGTGACCTCGTCCCAGACCTTAAGAGTAGTGCGTGTCGGGGTGCTGATGTTTGCGTTGGCCGGCCTGTCTTTTTTCGGTTTCCATAGCACATCCCATATCATCCTTCCCACTATAGCCCTATCCATGTGGAGCCAGTAATTGTCCGATTCTCGCATGGACCATTCCACCATCACTCTTAGTTGTGCCGCTTTGTAATAAAGTGCGAAGTCCGGGAGAGCAACACCCCCTTCCTTTTTGGCTCGTCGTAAGACATGGAATGGAAGCCTTGCCCTGCCCCCTTGCCAGATGAATTTAGTGATAAGGGAGCGAAGCCTTGGTAGTAATTCACGGTCTAAATCGACTGGGCGTGCCTGGAATAGATAGAGCAGTTTGGGAGCAGTGTCATTTTAATGGCATTTATCTGCCCGAGCCAGGAAATGAATAACGGCTTCCAACGTTGAAGCTCTTGCTGGATCTGAGCTAGTAAAGTGGGATAGTTCGCTTTATACAGGTCAGAGATCTTTGGTGTGAGTTGGATGCCTAAGTATTGCAGGGATCGTTTGGCCCATTGGAGGGAGGTTTGCTCTCGAAGTTGCTGGGCCTCCCTTTCAGAGACTGTAAGATTCAGGATGTAAGATTTTGACAGATTGACCTTAAACCCCGCCACCCCTTCAAATTTACTCAATTCTATCTGAAGTGAGGGACCCGGGTCCGAGAGTGTCATCAGAATATCATCTGCGAAGAGTGAGACCTTGTGTTCTGTACCCCCAAAGTGGATACCCTTGATTTCTGGGGTCGTTCTAAATCGGGTAGCTAAGGGTTTAATGCTGAGAGCAAATAATAGGGGGGAAAGCGGGCATCCCTGCCTCGTGCCCCTGTTTAACTCAAATGGGAGGGACGAAATGCCATTGACCTGGACTCTAGAATGTGGATGTCTATAGTTAGCCCCAACCATATTAAGGAATCGCTCCCCAAAGCCGAGCTTTTGCATGGTAAGGAAGAGGAACGACCAATCCACCCTGTCAAAGGCTTTCTCTGCGTCCAGCCCCACCAATATCGCTGGGATTTTAAATTTGGAAACCTTTTCAATTAGATGAATTGTCCGTCGGATGTTATCGTGCGTCTGTCTGCCTTTTATGAAGCCGGATTGATCAGGGTGGATTAGTGTAGGCATCAAGTTCTCTAATTGGGACGCCAATATTGCGAAGAAGATTTTGGCGTCTAGATTTAACAGTGCAATAGGCCTGTAGGAAGCGCAGCTTTGAGGATTTTTTGCCTGGCATGGGAATGACAGTGACCACGGCCTCAGCCATAGAGGTCGATACTGCCAAGTCATCTGCTATGGCATTGAATAATGCCGTGAGGTGAGGGAGAAGCTCCGCCGTGTAAATTTTGTAGAAGTGTGCCATCAGGGCCAGGGGCTTTGTGGAGTTTAAGTTTTGCAATTGCCTGTCTTACTTCGTCGGTCGTGATAGGTGCGTTTAATTGGTCGCTCTCAGCTTGTGAAATGTGGGGGAGCTCTATAGAGTCTAGGTATTGCTTTTGCTTAGCTGTGTCGGCAATAGAACCAGTGTAAAGGTCCCTATAGAACTGTCCAAAGATGCTGGCCTTGGCCTCGTCTGAATGAGTCAATGCACCATTCAGGTCCAGTATGCCCCCGATATACTCCCGCTCTCTTTTCTCACGTAGCTATTGTGCTAAGTGGGAGCCCACCTTCCCCCCCTGCGCGTAGGATATCTGCCTGAGTCTCAGCAAGGTATATTCCTCCCTATTTGTATAAATCGCCTTGATTTTCCCCTTCAGAGAACTGAGTTGGCGATGCAGCCCTCGGGAGGGGGCGTTCTTATGGGCCTTCTCTACCTTCTCCAGTTCCACCTCTAGCTCTTTTCTTTCCGTAGCCCTTCGCTTATTTAATGTTGAATTGAGTTGGATACACTTGCCTCTGATAACTGCTTTAAAAGCATCCCAGTTATTCTGAGGAGATGTGGCTTGGGGCTGGTTCAGTTCAAAGTATTCGGAAATGGCAGTTCTTAACTCGTCCCTCAGCACCCTGTCCCTTGTTACTGCGAGTGGGAAATACCATCTTGACGTACCCTTCCCCCTGGATCCCCAGGAAAGGTTAATAGTCACTAGGCTGTGATCTGAGAGCGTAACGGGAGCATTTTCGCCGCCTGTAAGGAGCCCAGCATGGATTGACTTACGAATATATGGTCTAGTCTAGAATAGGTCATGTGGACATGCGAAAAAAATGAATAGTCCTTAGTAGTGGGGTATAAAGAGCGCCATGCATCTTTCAGACCCAAGGCCAACATTTTCTGCTTAAGACCCTTGGGGAAGTTGCTAGTAGCTGCCCTATGTGGGTGTGTACTGTCTAACTCGGCATGCCACGTGAGGTTGAAGTCCCCCATAAGAACCACCGGGCCCTCTGCAAAGCCACTTATCTGGTCTAGGAGTGAGGTCAAGAACATCGCCTGTCCTGTGTTGGGCGCATAGAGGGAGACGAATGTGCAGAGTCTACTACGTAGTTTCCCCATTACCATTATTGCCCTGCCGTCCTTGTCTGATTTGACATCTACGGGTTAGAACTTAGCCGCAGTATGAAATAGAAGTGCTACCCCTCTCTGTTTGGAATTAGCCGAAGACCTATAAATTATGGGGTAGTTTCTATGATGGAGTCTACTTTCGTCAGGCTTTTTAAGGTGCGTTTTTTGCAGAGCTACAACCTCGAACTGATGATCGGCAAGATATTTCCAGAGTTTTTGCCTTTTGAGGGGTGAATTCAATCCCTTCACGTTCTAGGAGGCTAAGGAAACCATTTTACGAATATTTGTGTCTCGTGCCTCTATAGTCTACTCCCCGCATCCCTGTCCCTCTGACTCGCCCATCCTGCCCCCACTCTCCCTCGTGTCCACACATACTCTGGATGTAACGGGCTCCGAACAAGTTCGAACTTGGATGAACACCAAATGGTATCGGGCGGCATGGTCATAGCCCGAAAACAAGGGTGCCGGTTGCTTCATGTCGCGGATAGCCTCTGTGGGTGGAGTGGACCGGAGTCCACTGCGGCAAAGAACATCTTAGGGGTCGCGTGGAAATTCATCTGGCCGCAGGCTCTCTCTCTTTGAAAATATAACGACTGGATGCAACAAAAGAGTCAAGGAAAGTTTCTCATTCCGGTGAGAGACCCCACTGCTACGTTGCCTTCATCTTGGGGTAGGTTTGCCTCTAGAGACCGTGTGCCACTGCCGAGCTTTCCCTTGCATTGTCTCTGATCCCTTCTTAGGACCCTGAATACCCTCATCGGTTGGTATCGGGAGCCCCAGTATGCGAAGACCTTCTTCCACATCTGTGATGTGTCGTGATTTATTGTTAAATTCGAAAGCTAGTCCAAAGGGAAAGGTCCATCTGTAACGGATATTGTCTTCTCACAGCTTCGTTGTAATTGGTCGTAGTTGCTGTCTGCGTGCCAACGTGGAGGGGGCCAAATCCTGGAAGAGGGCACATTTATATCCTTGAAAGGAGGTCTCCTCTTTTTTTCGTGCCGCCTGTAGGATCGCTTCCTTTGTCCTGAACGAGTGTAGCTTGACTAGTACGTCCCGAGTGCGCCTTCGATCTCCCGTTTGTTGGCTTCCCACACGGTGTACCCTGTCGATCTTGATTTTAAGCTGGCATGGGCTCAATATCTCAGCGAAGAGGCCCTCTACAAAGGCTCCCAGGTCTGGTCCCTCCACTCCTTCCTCCAAGCCTCGAATGCGAATGTTCTCCCGCCGGGATCTATTTTCTAGATCCTCTGTCTTCACAAGAACCTGGTGGAGTTGCGACTGGAGATCTTGTTGTGCTTCCTGCAGCTTAGCCGTACTTTCATCAAGAGATTTTGTCTGGTCTTCCAGTTCTAGCACCCTGGATCCTGTGGCGTCTACGTCTTGCTGGAGAGAGGAAATGCGGCCGGAGAGGTCTGTCTTCAATTGATCCAGGGAGGCCTGCATATCCTGCTTAATCTCTGCACACATTTCCTTTTTAAAGTCTCGCAGCGCTGCCACCAGGTCATCTTTTGTGAGCGCCATTTGGGTGGGTTTCTCTCCTCCGTCGTGTGCTGGGCTCTTCTCCGTTGACGCAAAGTAGTTGGAAACTTTATTGGATACCTTTTTTGATGGCATAGGGGCTGCGGCGCGAAGCGGGCCACCGAAGTGCGCAACTCTCCTTCCAACTCGTGAGCCCCTCGTGCAAAATGGAAGCCGGCAGAAATATGCTGTTAGGTTGCCGTACGCTCGGCGGCAAAGCTTCCAGGGATCAAGCCAGGACAGCCATCTTGAGGTCAGGCAGACAGGGTGTCCAGACCCGGGGTTGTGGGTCACTCCGCTGTTTCCCCATGTACTTCTCTCAGTGTAAGCGAGGCTGCAGCAGTACTAATCAAGAAAAAAACAGTCCCATTGCCAGACTTTTGCGCTGTGGAGACTCTAAAACTAGCACTGAGACTTTGCTCTGGGTGCCATTTTAGGGTCAGGCATTGCCCTTGCCTGGCCCTCCTTCATGCAGCTCTGCCACAATTTCCCCCCAGAACTGGGCACTGCTTGCAGGGAACCCCTGGATCCCCCCAGCTGATCAATATGGTGTGCCCCGGGCCTTCGCTCACCTCCCGGTCTCGCTGTCAGTGGCTACGTGATCTCCTGCTGCGGCGTCAATCACCACGCTCCGTCTTCCCTGTCATCACCAGGGTTCTCAGCCTGCACACAGGGACCTCTCTCAAGCCCCCCACCTGCCGTTATGAAGGTCGGGGGGACGGTTTCCGTAGCCACCGAAGTCAGTGCCGCCTCCGCGGGTCTACGCCATTCCGAAATCCCACTTGAGAGGCGGCCGCAGCGCCATCTTGTCTCCGCTGCAGTCTCCGGCCTCGCGACTCAAAAAGGCTGAAAAACGAGGGATGTGTTGCAGTGAAGGCTCGCGCCAGGCTTCCCACTGCCTCACGCCACCCCCACGATGCGCTCCCAGTAGTTATAGCTCCTCCACGAAGAGGAATCTGTGTCCGGCAGGTCCGTGTCTCCGGAGCTGAGGTGGATCACTTCCACTCAGCCATCTTGCCCGGCCACGCCCCTCTAAAAATCAATTTTAACAGGGAAACATGCCTATGAGAAGCATCACTGTCTTTCGTTTTTATTTTTTAGATTTAAGCCAATGAGACAGAGGATTGCATATTTGACTGAAGAATTTGCTGCAGCTCAGTGTTTTGAATGAAAATGATAGTACCTGTAGGTAAACTGCAGGAAAAAGAAAACTAATCTTGCTCCTTTAACTCTGTAAGCTGCCCTTCCCTTAATGCCACGCAGGGGTTGCCTGATTAACTTGTGTCAACACTTACGCCTTCCATGAAGGTTTTAGGAATAGTGCAGTGCTGTAGGGATTCCACCCTCTAAAAAGGTATTGTTAAAGCCTGACGATCCTGTCATGGACAGACAACCATCTCAGACCCTCACGAGGTCTGCCTTTGGTGACAAAGCCTGAAGCATGACTGAGTTGTGTGAAGGGTGCAGCCTGATGGACACCTAAGCTGTAGGAAAGTGCCCCTTTTTGACATGGTCACCCCCCACTTTTTGCCTGGCTTTTGATATGATTTTGACTAGAAGTGCACTTGGTTCCTGCTAACCAGGCCCCCAGGGCCAGATCTCTTTCCCAAAACTGTACAATTGTTTTGCCCCAATTGGAAATACCTTTAGCACTTTCTAGAAATCCCTAGTAAATGGTGCTCTTGGTACCTAGGCCATGAGTTACTAAGAGAAGGGGGTCACAGAGCTGTAGCACAAATTGTGCCACCCTAAGAGACCCCTCAGCAAACACATGCAAGACTGTCATTGCAGACTGCGTGTTTTGGTGCAAACCAAAGTGAAAACCCAACATGACACCTATCCCTGTGTGCCATGTCCCCTAACACTGCATGTAATATTTATAAGTCACCCCTACAGCAGGCCTTACAGCCTTAAGGCTGGGTGCTTTATATTACATGTAAGGACATATCTTCATGAGCAGACATGCCCCTCTGCTGATCAGTTCCATTACTGCAAGTGAACAGGGAAGCCATTTGCTGGACACTGGTGAAAACGAGTTCCCCAGCTACATGATGGCTTCACTGAAAATAGGGATGTTTGGTATCAAACATCTCGTATTAATAAACCCACACTTATTGCAGTGTGGGTTTATTAATGCATGCACCCAGAGGGCACCTTAGAGTAGCCACTTGCAAACCTACCAGCCCCTGGTGTGTTGGCTGACTAGTTTCTTCCAGGCTGCCACCAGAGATGAGTGTCTGACCCCAAAGGGTGAGAGCCTTTGCTCTTAAGAGGTCAGAAACTAAGCCTGCTCAGGAAGAGGATGAGAACACCCTCTCCCACAGGATGACTTGCTAATTAGCATTCCATGGCAGCGGAGCTTCAAAGAACCTACCGCCTTTGAAATATGAGTCTAGCTTCCATTACAGGAGAGGAAGCCGACCCCTTTGTTCAGAGCCCTGTGGCACCTGGACAGGCGGGAAAATTAGCTAGTCAGGTAGGCATGCCCAACCCCAGACTAGTACCACTAAGGTGGCCTAATCTGAGGTGGACACGACTTTTCAGAGTTAGCCATCTTTATGTTGGCAAACGTAGGAATTCTGGGACCGGGTTATGCCCACTTCCCACAACAAGTAGTCATATAGGGGGCGTAGTGACCCCAAGGGTCAGTAGCCCATTGACAACTACACTACACTCCCCTAACGCACCTGAATTCAGTATTTAGGGGAGCCTGCCGACCTGAAAGAAGAAGACTGACATGAAGAGTCGCAGATAGCAAGACCTGAAGACCTTGCAACTGACTTGGCACCATCTTTGCCGGCCTGCCTGCTGACTTCGACAATTGCACCAAAAGACGACTTGTCCTGCAGATGATATGTCTCCAAAGCCTGGAAGACCTGCCTGTACTTCACCCAGGAACCAAGAACTCCTGTGAAGCAGCTGACCTGTTTCCCTGCACTCTGCAGGCAACCCAAGAGACTTGAGAGGACTTAAAAACCGCCGAACCCCTACCCCTAAAGACACCAGTGCACCCGTCGCTCCAAGCCCGAGTTGAAATGGGCCAACAGTGTCCAGAGACCGAGTCCACTGTGGCTTCGCCTCTTGTGGACCCCCAGATGTTGCCTGCAGCCTCTGCACGCAGGCTCTTCACTACTGCAACTGCTCCTGGTAAGGAAAACCCAACTCCTAAAGACACCTCTGCACCCGTAGCCCCTGGGCCATGGAGAAGAGGACCAAAGGTGTACTTACGTTCCCGAGCATCGGGAGGCCTGAGCCCCCCTGTTGGTTCAGCCCATACTGGCCCCCCAGTCAAACCCTGCAGGCTCTTTATGCAAAGATCCATCTCCATAGACTTGCATTGGGCACCCAACTTTGTTTTGCACCCTGCCGCCCTAACGCCGCTGGTGGTGTTCTGCTGGTGCTGCCTTGGACCTTGCCCACCATTCACCTTAACTTCTGGAGATTAGTGCCGTAAGTACTTGTTCTTCCTCCTATAGGATAACATTGCAGCGTCTAAAAATTGCACCAATTGTGTCTATTGCAAAACGTACTTAACTGATCTAATTGGTTCTGGTGCCTAAATATATATAAATATGTTATTTTTATAAATTGGTGTGGATCTCCTTATTGAGTTGAGTGCATCATTTATTGACTATTGTATGCATTTGCGATGTCTTACACCCCCTCCGATACGCCTAAGGCTGCTCGACCACACTGCCTCCTAGAAGAACACCTTGGAATTGCTAGAACAAGTCCCTGTCTACTCATATGGGTACCCCTGGACTGTGCACGATATATCTCATTTTTATATATCATATAAAGAGCCAGCAAGTGATTCCACTAAGGAATCCAAAATTGAGTTAATAATATCTTTTACTGATTTCGAATGTTTTGTAAATTGTTTTAAACTAGCTGTTAGGGCCTTGTTTTAAGTCCCACAGTAAAACTGTTTCGAATTTTAAAAAAAAGTATTGAAGTGAATTAGGCCTTTAGAAAATATTTAGCATTTTTTGTAAGTTTTCTAAAAAAAAAGGTCCCAACTACTTTAAAATCATGACTGATACAGCAGGTTCTTCCCAGGTGCTCAGCCTGCGGCCCTACAAGAACCTTAAGTTGGACAGACTTATGAACCCTGCAAAGCATAGTACCTCACCATGGGTCCTAGATAACCCTGGGCGTAGTTCGCGAAGTAGCGCTACGCGAAGCTACGCTTCGCACTACGCGAGCTACGCGTAGCACTGCGCGAACTGCGTAGTGCGCTGTTCGCGATGATTGCACAGTGCCGGATGCTTGTCCGCACTGTGCAATCATTGAAAACGGCATCTTGCACTGTGCGAGCTGTCTTTTACTGCCGCTCGAGTAGCTTTTTACTCGAGCGTCAGCTTTCTCAACGCGGACTGGTAGTTTCTCATCGCGAGCGGTCGAGAGCATACGCGACCACTCGCAATGAGAAACCTGACCTCCCGCGTTGAGAATCTCGCCGGGAGGTTTATTTTCCACGCTCGCGATCGGCAACTTGATGTTGCTGATCGCGAACGAGGAAAAAGTCTCGCCGGGATGTCATTTTGCTTGCTCGCGGTCGCCAACTTGACGTTGAGGACCGCGAGCAAGCAAAAAATGACCGCTGCACTACGCTACGCGTGTTTGCACTGTGCTACGTGCAATTCGCGTAGGGCAAAGTAGCGCAAACTACGCGAGCGTAGCGCTTTGCCCAGGGTTAGTCCTAGACCCACGAAGGCACATCTGCAAAAGTTGCTTGCAGAAAATGCTAGGACCATGGCTAAGGGAGAAGCCCTTTTAGAGAATGGGAGGTGGATGCTGAAGTGGGTGAAGTAGATGATCGTTCCAACAGCAATCCTACAGAGAGCAATACCACTGGTAGCACTACTAGTAGTGCCCCAGATGAAATGGATCTTGAGGATGCAGATCTTCAGAAACTAGCCAAGAGGATAGCATTATAGGCTAAACTCCTGGCTATAGAAAAGGAAGGAGCTGAGATGGGGGCCTAGGACGCATCTCTGGTGGCCGCAAAATCATAAATAGGGAGAGGGATGAAGCTTTCGACCCTTAAATCCTCAGAGGGATTGTCCCCAAATACACAGAGGGTGATGATATCACCAAATGGTTTACAGCCTTTGAGAGAGTTTGTAAAATGAGGCAGCTCAACAAAGAGTATTGGAACTCTCTTCTCTGAGAGCTGTTCTCAGGCATGTGTAGGGATAGGGTCCTGACACTGAATGAGGCAGATGCTGAGTCCTATGACCTCATGAAGGACACTGAGTGCGAGTTTTGGACTCACCGCTGAAGAATACAGGATCAGGTTCAGGGAGACTCGAAAAACCCAGAGTCAGACCTGGGTAGATTTTGTATACTTTTCAGTGAAAAAACTAGGTGGTTAGTTGAAAGGTAACAATGTGCACGACTATGATGGGCTTTATTCTTATTATGAAAGAGCATCTGTTGAGTAATTGTGTTCCTGAGAAGTTACATCAGCACATGGTAGACCTAGGTCCACTTTCTCCTCAAGAATTGGGGAAGAAGGCAGACCACTTGGTCAAGACAAGGTTAACCAAGACCACTCATGGTGGGGGTGACCAAAAGAAAGGGGTTGCTGAGCCCCGCCAAGGGAAGGATGGTGAACAGTCAAAGGATAAAAACAGAGTCTTCTGAAGGTCCCCACAAACCTGTTCAGGAGGGTCAGCCCCAAAACAATGCACTGTCTAAGGGTAGATACCAGGGTAAGAGCTGGGATCCCGAAAAGGCTTGCTGCTTTGATTGTAAGACCAATGGGCTCCGAACCGGAGACCCTAGCTGTCCCAAAAAAAAAAAAAAATTCCTCTAGTGCACCTGCAGTAAATGCAGTAGGAAGTCTCCAGATGGGGTCCCAGCTGAGCCCTAACCATGCCAGAGAACTCATTGGGGCAACTTTAGTCTCAGAGGGTTGGTTGGGTGGATGTAGCTGCCCTGGCTGTTTGGCCCAGTATCCTGGAGAAATGCAAACAGCAGCCAGATATCAATGGAGTTAGAGTTGATACACGGAGGAATACAGATGCAAGTGTGACTATGGTGACTGAAAAACTAATATCCTCAGGACAGTACCTGACTGCTGAGGCATTCACAGTCCTCTTGAATTATTGAATTGCTTATAATCAGTCTAAGGTACATCTCATGGCTATGGTGTCCATAGAATGGGGAGAGGTTACTGGCCAAATGAAGGCGGTACTATGCTGTGCAATTCCTGTCTGCTAGGCAATGATCTGGAGTCTTCAGCATGGGCTAAGTTCAAAGAAAGACCCATTCAGCTATGCTGGGTATACCTGAATGTATGTGTGTAAAAACGAGCACATTGCAAAGCCCAGGGTGAAAAAGAAGAGGTGGAGCCTGGAATAATGGCCCAACCTTCCAAGAGAAAAGGCAAGAAGTCTGGGAAAACAGCTTCTGAACAAACCCCAGCTCGGGTCCCCTCTACCCAGGGAGAAGACCTGTCGGCCCGAGAGGGAACTGAGCCCCATGAACTTGGGCCTTACAGAGCTTCTGGGCCCAGGGGGACCCTCTAGGGAATATCTGAGCCAGGGACAGAGGACCTGCCCCACTTTTAAAAGCATTAGACAGCAAGCTGCTGATCAGGAGAAGGGAGATGTCAGTGGCTCCCACAGAACCTATTGCGAGGAGGGACTCCTTTACACTGAGGTCAAAGACCCCAAACCTGGTGGTACTAGGAGAGCGGTAGTTCCTCAGCAGTATAGAGAGTTCCTGCTCACATTTGCTCATGACATCCCCTGAGCTAGGCATATAGGCCAGGCCAAAACTTAGAGTAGGTTAGTCACCCACTTCTAAAGGCAAGGTATGTCCCAGAAGGTGAAGGAGTTTTGTAACTCCTGTGCCACCTATCAAACGAATGGCAAGACAGCTGGCCACCCAAATGCCCCCTTAATCCCACTCCCAGTGTTTGGAGTTCCATTTGAAAGGGTAGGAATTGACCCTGTTGGTCCCCTAGACCCCCCCCCCAACTGCATCCGGGAACAGATTCATACTGGTAGTAGTGGATCATGATGCCAGGTACCCTGGAGCAATTCCCCGATGGACTACCACTGCTCCTGTAGTGGCTAGGGCCCTCATTGGTATCTTTACCAGGGTGGGCTTTCCCAAGGAGGTGGTGTCAGACAGAGGTACAAACGTGGGGGCTGATTACGATCCCGTTCGGAAAGCATTCCGACCGAATCAATTCCGGAATGCTTTCCGGACGACTCGGATCGGGGGAGTCTGACCGAGCGATTTTGATGCTTCCGGATACGATTCGGTGGGACTTCAATGGAAGCCTGTGTACCGAATGAGAGCACAGGCTCCCATTGAAGAAAAAGGTGGCTGGGGATAATCGTGCGCCCTGTGGCGGGCACCCCATGGTGCCTGCCACACTGCATGCTTGGGGTACCCCCACGGGCCCGATTCAGAGGGCCCCGGGTGAATGGGGGCCTGCTACGGGACCTCAAAGACCGATTCCGACAGCCGTTTGGTTCCGGGCAAACCGAATCGGAACGGCTGTCCGAATCGGTCATCGTAATCGCTCGCTCAGAGTCCATGGAGCTGTACGATTTGGCTCCGAAAGGCCCGACCTGTCCGAATGCCTTTCGTAACCGATTCGGACAGCCCTTACAGTTTCCGGGCATCGTAATCGGTTGTTCAGAATTGGGTATGATTCGGTCGGAAACAAGGGTTCCGAATCGGTTTCGGCAGGCCAGAGTCCGATTCGGGGCCTTCCTAACGAGATCGTAATCGACCCCTTAATGTATAGCTACCTATAACAGGTGGGCAGAATGTGGAGTGGCTTATACGTTCACTACCCCATACCACTCACACAAAAATTGTCTTTTTGAGAGGTTTAACAAGACCATGAAGTGTTTGGTGGACTCCCTGAAAAACCAAAAGGAGATGGGGTGTGTTACTACCATGCCTGCTTTTTGCCTACAGGGAAGTGCCACAGAAGGGACTAGGTTTTTCCCCCTTTGAACTTCTGTTTGGTCATCCTGTCAGGGGACCATTGTGTCTAGTGAAGGAAGGCTGGAAGAGACCTCTCAGAGAACCCAAACAGGATATTGTGGACTATGTGCTTGGCTTTCATTCCAGGATGGCTGAGTACATGTAAAAAGCATCCATAAACCTTGAGGCCAACCAAGCGCTTCAGAAGCTCTGGTATGACCAAAAGGCTGCACTGATGGGAGTTCCAACCTGGCCAGAATGTATGGGTTTTAAAGCCCGGGACTCCTAGGGGCCCCTCCAGAACAAATGGAATGGACCCTATCATAGAAAGAAAAGGGGAGGTCACCTATGCTCTTGTCTCTTGCAGGAACCCCATGGCCATGCTGATGGTCACTGATGAGGATCAGGAAGAAGAGAGCGAACCTCTCCCTTACTGTTAGAAATGGGATTTCTGGTTGGCTAGGGCTTGCCCCTAAGCCAGGCAGAAACCACCACTCTAGTCGGGGCAAGGGAGTTGCACGCTGAAGATAACCCCTGCTCACCCCCTTGGTAGCTTGGCACGAGCAGTCGGGCTTATCCCAGAGGCAATGTGTAAAGCGTTTGCGCAACACACACACACACAACAGCAGCGACACACCAGGCACACCACAAAAGAAACTCCACACAAGGTTATATAAAAAATACCTTTGTATTACTCATAAACACATTAGATCATAATCACAAATGTACACTGTGCCACCTGGCACTTAGGATATACTTCACAGGGGATTATATACACGACAGGGCCAATCAGGCCACTGTCACAACCATCATATCACAATTAGTGACGCAACCAGTAACTACTGGCAATATTGCATTTAGCATGAACACATTAGGCATACACCCTAACATCACCTGGTACCGCTCATTAGGTGAAACATAATTAGCAGTAGTGCAGCGCATCACTATCACTGCACACATGGGTACTCAGCATAGCACATTATGAGTATCATCATTAGCAATAGTGCACCAAAGTACCCGCTCTCAAAAGGGGCACACACTAGGCAAACACTTTACAGTAGGCCACTGGTACCACATATTATAAATACATCAGGGTCCCATCATTACTGCAAATCCATCGGGAGCCTCAGCCCCTCAATAGGTGCATTACCACCGATTGTCGTCGTCCCCAAATCAGGACACTCTCCAGCGGGGGCCCTGTCCTGGGCTCGCCCCGTAATGCCCTTTTCCAAGTGAGGGCTTTCCTAACTGGCCCCCCTGGCTGCCGATGCAGCCAAAATCGTGTGCAAAGTAGAAGGGTAGGGGTGCAACTCAACCTAGTCTCCTTAAAAAAAAAAAAAAGAATGCCCCCACGTTGCAGCTGCCCGCATTCCGGCGGTGCAGCTGCAAATCTGTACCAGCACCAACAGTGCCGTGTGAGCCCCCCTTCACCGGGGCTCGTCCGGTGCCCCTCACGGGCACCAAGGGAAATGCTTAGCTTCAGCTCCACTCTCCAGGACTCCTCTCTTGGCCGGTAGTAGCTCCAACTGCTGGGGAACACGGAGCGAGGTCTCCGTCGGACCCGCACTCGTCGCGGCTCCTCCCCCAACCAGGCAACCTTTGCCTGTCTTCCGGCCTCCGGAGCAGCTTCCTCCCCGGCCCCGATTTTCAGCACGCTCACCCACGCCTCGGGTGAGCCGAATCCCTGGGACTCCTCTTGGGCAGCATGCGGGGCTCTCTCTGCCCCACGGGAGCCCCGCTTACGACCAGGCGTCCCCCGCCTGACTTCTGACTCCGTTTCCTTTGGCGGCCTCCTGGAGCAGCGCGGGGCTTCCCTCTCCTCACGGGAGCCCCGCCCATCGACAGGCACAGCCCTGCCTGACTTCTGGTTCGCTTCCTGGCGGCAGCGCTTTCTCCATGGAGATCGGCATACCCCGGGGGTGGGGGCTCGGCCCAGACTTCCCTGAAGAGATTACTGCTCCTTTTGCGGTCTTAGGAGGTGCGTTGCCCAAGGGATCAGGCAACTCAAAGCAGAATATCCCCACAGCAAAGAGGGGGGGGCACCCCCTAATGAATCCAGCGCTCTCTTACCGCTAAGCCGGCAGGGCAGGAGCCCCAAAGTCCTCAGGGGCAGAGCTGGGCCCAGGCAGGCCAGCTCACAGGGCCCTCCAGCAGAGGGGCAATCCCTCGTGGCGGTTCCTCCTGGGGCCCAGCAGTCCAAGCAGGCACACTGCTCCAAGTAAGCACCCCCACATGGGGTCACAGCCCCAATATTTATACTATGTTTGTCTTTGTTCTGCCCTGGCACAGGGCGTGGGGAACCAGTCTCAACTGGTTCTGGGGGGTACTGAAGCACTTTGTTTACAGGGCTTCCACCCTCCTTTGTCAGGTTGGGCTCTGTCCTCAGACACACCACAGGGGGGCGGAGCCAGCATTGAACCAGGCAGGCACAGACCTATTCAGGGTCAGGGGCTACTCCTCCCACTACTCCAAATGCAGATCTGCCCATTCAGCCTAGTGCTGACTCGCCCAGCCCCTCTGGAGCCACACACCTCACCAGCCCCTGTCACTCCAGAGCCAGACATGCAATACACATCAGGCAGGCAAAGACACATAGCACACAGAAAAACCAACTTCTAAAAGTGGCATTTCTAAAATAGTGATCCTAAATCTGCACACACCATTACGCAGCATTTATTATCACTATTCCAAACATACCAAACTTGACCACGCTGCTCCTCTCATATCAGGAACTACCACTGAAACACTTATCAGGGAATCCCCAATGCATTCCTATGAGAGGGCAGGCTCACAGCAGTGAGAAACCAAAATGGCTGTTTGTCACTACCAGGACATGTCACACATTTAAGGTACATTTCCTACAATGCACCCTGCCCATGGGGCTAGCTAGGGCCTACCTTAGGGGTGACTGACATGCAGTAAAAGGGGGGTCACAGACGTGGCACACACTTTAGGTGTCACGTCACAGTGGCAGTAAACTGCGCGCGCAGGCCCTGCAATGGCAGAGGCCTGAGACCGGTTTGAAAGGCTACTTTGGTGGGTGGCGCAATCAGCGCTGCAAGCCCACCAGTAGCATTTAATTTACTGGCCACCGGTATATGAGATACCACTTTTCTAGGGACTGATAGGTAAATTGAATATGCCAAACAGGGGTAGACCAATCTTACCGTGTTTACCACAGAGAGCACACGCACTTAACACTGGACAGCAGTGCTAAAGTGCCCAGAGTCCTAAAACCACCAACACCAGGTCAGAAAAAAGACTAGGAGGAAGGCAAAAAGTTCAGGGATGACCCTGCAAAAAGGGCCAATTCCAACACTTACCTCCACTCCAACAGTCACAAAGATGGGTCAGTGGATGGAGTGATCTTGTCAGACATCCTCTTTGCCCAACAGCAAGCTGACTGCAGGCATGTCCTGGAGCAGTATGTTGAGCTCATTTCCCTTACCCATGGTCAGACTAACTGGTGTTTCCATGATGTGTACACTGGCAGCCTGTCTGTCAAAAATAAACTGTATAGACAGTCTGATCAAGTGAGGGAAAGCATCAGAGCTGAAGTCAGCAAGATGCTGGAATTCGGGGTAATTGAGCTCTCTGAAAGTCCCTGGGCCAGCCCAGTGGTCTTAATCCCCAAACCTCACCCCCAGGATGGAAAGAAAGAATTGAGGCTTTGTGTAGAGTGGTGTATAGGGTCTTCAGTGCTTTCACAAAGACATATGCACACCCTATCCCAAGGCCAGATGAAGTAATTGATAGGCTAGGGGCAGCCAAATTCCTCAGTACCTTTGATTTGACATCAGGGTACTGGCAAATTGGTCTGACCCTAGGAGCAAAATTAAAATCTGCTTTCTCAACCCCAGATGGCCATTTTCAGTTCACTGTTATGCCCTGTGGACTCAAGAATGCCCCAGCTACCATCCAGAGGCTGGTGAACAAAGTCCTTCCTGGGTTGGAATCTTTTAGTGCAGCTTATGACTATATTGCAGTCTATAGTTCCACCTGGCAGGATCACCTGATCCACCTTGGAAGGGTCCTTGAGGCTCTGCAGAGTGCAGGCCTCACTGTCAAGGCAAGCAAGTGCCACATGGGACAGGGCTCTGCGTATACTTGGGCCAACCCAAGATCCAGACAATTGTGGACTGGGTAGCTCCAACCACGCAGTCTCAAGTCAGGGCATTCCTTGGCTTGACTGGGTACTACAGAAGGTTTGTAAAGGAATGTGGGTCCATTGTGCCCCCACCCGCCACTGAATTGACCTCCAAGAAGATGCCAAAGAAAGTGAACTGGACAGTGAGCTGTCAAAAGGTTTTTGACACTCTGAAAGAAGCAATGTGTTCAGCACCCATTCTAAAAGCTCCAGATTATGCAAAGCAGTTCATAGTACAGACTGGTGCTTTTGAACGTGGTATAGGAGCAGTCCAATACCAAACCAATGATGTTATCCATGACCAACCTGTTGCTTTCATTAGCAGGAGGTTACTCCCCAGAGAGCAGAGTTGGCGTGCCATTGAGAGGGAAGCCTTTGCTGGGATTTGGTCTCTGAAGAAATTGAGGCCATACCTGTTTGGCTCTCACTTCCTCGTTCAAACTGACCAGAGGCCTCTCAGATGGCTAATGCAAATTAAAAGTGAAAACCTCAAACCGTTGAAGTGGTCCATTTCCCTACAGGGTATGGACTTTACAGTGGAACATAGACCTGGGACTGACCATGCCAATGCAGATAGGCCTTTCGAGGTTCTTCTTCTTAGAAGATGGAGACTTTTGGGAAAGGTTAGTTCCACTCTCCTTCGTTTGGGGGGGAGAAGGGTATGCAGGAAAGTGCCCCTTTTTGACTGGAAGTGCGCTGGCTTCCTGCTAACCAGATCCCCAGTGCCAGACCTCTTTCCCAAAACTGTACAATTGTTTCGCCCCAATTGGCAATACCTTTAGCACTCTCGAAGTCCCTAGTAAATTGTATGCTTGGTACCTAGGGCATAAGGAACTAAAAAAGGGTCTCTCAGGGCTGCAACACGAATTGTGCCACCCTAAGAGACCCTTCGCTAAACGCATGCAGGACTGGCATTGCAGGCTGCGTGTTTTGGCGCAGACAAGTGAATATGGCATGACACCAATCCCTGAGTGCCATGTCCCCTAACACCTATCCCTGTGTGCCATGTCCCCTAACAACTAACAGGTGATGTGGAATTTTCTGCTTCACTATATTTCCTACATACCCTTAATTCCTCACGTTCTGAAAAAGCTGCATCAGGATTGGTCCCTAGCCATTCTTATCGCCACAGAACGGCCTTGTAAGGTGTGCTTATGTAGACCTTGTACAGCTCTGTGTCCCCCACTAAGATTACCTCTCGGTTCGGACCTGCTTTCCAGGTCGCAAGGTGCTGCATCCCAACCTCCAGCGCCTCCACCTTCAAGCCTGGAGATCAAGCAGGGGCATCTAAGCTCCTTTCACTTGCAGTCAGAGGTGGGTGACGTCATCTTGTCATCCCTACAGAAAATGTGCATATGCAGGTAGATGGAACCATTTTGTTGCCTAGTGTGCTTACCTACCCAGTGCCCCTGCATTTCAAGATCCTAGTATGAACTAGGGTCTGCTTAGATTCTTCCACAATCTATCCTTGAAAAGCAAACTACCTGAGACTCATTCGAATGATATGATCGAGCAGCTTGCACAGTTACTCAACTGGCAGGGCATATATTTAATTGTTTGCAGTTTAAGTGCACTGACATCATATGTTTTCTTGTTATTTATATAAAACAACGCTAAAGCAACGTTTTCATTCGTGTACAATTCTATATCTGTTTTGGCTGATTGCTTTTAAATTTTTTTTTTTAATTTTTAAGACCGACTATATTTCTTCTTATAGGCATGTTTTCTGTTTCAATTTGCATTTAATTAGAAAACATATTGATTTAGAAAGTATTGAGTATTGTCTACATTTTATACATTCACAGAGAATGCCCATGGCGAGGAGCTTGTATTACAGATTTTCTGACAAATAGTGAAAGTTGGAACCTGCTTTGTAATTATTTTACAATTACACTGGTATGTTACTTTAGCAGCTTCTACCTTTTGCATCATTAGGTCTCGCATAGGCAGTGCACGACGGTCTCTTGAGACATGCTGTATCTACTGTATGGGCATTCAGCACACCCATCGCTTCTGATTGGTTCCTTCGTGTGCTTTTCAAAAATCCTTTGTTTTTATTGGTGAATAGCTTGTATTAGTCCCTCCTTTTACTACTTTAGCCACACCCTGGAGACTGCCCCTGTTACATTATTATTTCCCGATTAGCCATATACTTACTGTCGCAAACTACTTTTTCTTTTGCCTGGGCTTCTCTTGTTAGTTTCCGGCTCATGTTCCCTGCTTGTGCTGGTAGCTCCAAGCGCTACCTGCGTCCCGTTTTTCATTCACCCATTGTCTGTGTTATCTCTAGCTCCTCCCTCCCCTCCTCATGATGTTGAAGTTGTAAATTCCCTGCTCCCCTCCTGTGGCCATGTTGACCACCTTCTGACTCCTGGACAAGACCAAATCCTTCAAACTGCCTGTAACAGCCTTCCCTGAGCGCAACTGTGTCTCGGGCAAGCTGAACAATGGTGGCGACATCGCGGCACGCACTTTCTGCCTCCACGGCAGAATTAAGTGAATTGCCCAGAATCAATCACAGGACATTGAGCCAACGCCGAGACTTGAACCTGGTTCCCCAAGTCCAAAGTCGGCAGCTCTAGCAATTATGCCACATTTTTTCCTGATATTTACAGAAAACAAGAGCAACCCATATGTCCTTGCGAACTGGGTGTTGCTAATAAACAAAAAAACAGTGTTCACAAGAACTCATTTCACAAAAACAATACAATCTCTGCAAGAAGGTGTAACTTGCTTGAATTAATCAAAGACAAAGACAAGTATAGGATAAGACCTTAATTAAATCAGTCAAACAATATTATATAGATTTGGATTCAAAAAGCCCACAAGACAGTATCTCAAAGCCGTACTCACTTCAGCCGAAATGAGTATAATTTATTTTGCAATCACAATAATCATAAGTGCCAAAAACAGTTTTTCCAAAAAGTATACTAAGTATTTACACTATAAACAATTTATACGTGATTTGGTGAACCCCAGTGAAGTGACCATAACCTAACCGTGCTATACAAATTACGTGAAAGAAGGTGGAGATGGTTATTGGTAGTAACACAAAAGAGGAGCTCTTCACAATTATAATATAGTAAATTGTATTTCGTTTTTCTTAGGCTCTCTCTTTATACTAGTCGACGTTTCAACCCTCTCGTGATACAGAGTCTCTTCAGGACAGGAATTCTGGGGACTTAAATGGAGGGAAAGTGTCAGATAAGGATAAGGAGGTACAGTGTGAGAGCAATGACGTGGGCAATGGCGGGCAGTGGCTTACCAAAGTTAGCACAAAAAGTGTGCCAAGCGTGGATGTCTTCTGGGGTGAAATCTGGTAATTTCAATGTTGTCCAGAGGGGATGATCCTATTAATGATGCATATGATGGACATTTAGGGATATAGCCATCTGTAAGAGTGTGACTGTGTACCATAGGTAGTTTTGGATAAAAGAGGCTTACCGGGATTCAAAATGCCAAAGGACTCTAGAAGTGATTTAAGGCAACAGGGGTGCCGATTCCTACTGGTGAAAAGCGGAAAGGTATAAATACAGTAGCCTTAATGGGGCTCAAGGTAAAATCAAGGTCAATCTGACTTGTTATTGAGGAGTACGAACTCACCAAAAACGGTGTAGCGAGTGCGATAATCTCGTGGTTCCTCCAGGGAATCTAAGGTAAACAAGGGCATATAAGCATTCTATTTGCCAAATCACACCGCGTCCCAACAGAGAATGAATTATGAAACGGTGGCAAGAAAGTCAACTCACCCGATAACGATTTGGTGATAAGTAATTCAATTACTGCCTTTCCAACCGTCACATACTCTAGGGTTAAAATTGAGTCAGAGTTAGGCGTCTCGGATAACTAAATGCGTGGGTCCAAACTAATTATGGACATAGGATTCCTCTGCACTTACTTAATAGTAGTGACGGCGGGGTGCTTCCGAGATCTGTCCTTTCAAGAGGACGCATCCAGAAGACTGCACTTAAATGCGTGTGTGCAATAGCTTACAGCCTAGCGGCACATGCGCAGAGTGCTCGCTCCTCTTAATTGGGCAAACTAATACGGCGGCCATTGTTAAGGGGGTAAAAACACAGTACCGAGGTACAGTGTGGATAAGGCTTGCCGTGCAAAGCGGTGAAAATAGTTACACGAGCATGTTATAAGAGTATGTACGTAGGGTCAATTGATGATTGTGTAAATAAGGCTAGTGCTCCAATGCGGTAAAATTATTTACATGGAAGTGTTACAAGTTTATATTGTAAAGATAGAGGCCCCCTGCTAATAGGGTACAGTTCCTTAAGGCAGGGTTAGTAAATTTAATGTAAAAGACTTAAGGCAACAGTAATGTAAAATCACAGCAATAACCTAATGAATTGAAACACATATATAGATAAAGAGAGAACCACAATATCTGATAGTTATATATAAAATATAAAAAATGTTTTATTAATGAACAATGAAATAATGGCAGAAATTTATAATATTAAAACAATACCCCAATTATACTAATTCAATCATACTATCATTCATACATTAAAAAGTCACAATTGATTTTGACAGTATAATAAAAACACTGAATATCTAATAGTCTTGATCAATGAAGTACAATGTGGCAAAATGAACTATTATGTTCGTTCTACGCGCGCAATATAATTTTTATCTAGTTGTTAACTATCGGAATTAAAATCATTTAGACGATCCAAATTGAGGTGGACGTCAGTCTTTTAAACTCTTGGGTTGTGATGTTAGGTTAAACCCATTTTCAAATTGGACATCCGTTGCTTAAAGATTTTGGACATGTTTCAATACCTGTAGCAGTCTTCGTCACTCTTTTACCATCCTATAAGAGTGAATTAAGAAATCACCTTGATCCCTTGTGGCCCCTTTTCCTGACGAAGGCACTGGTTTGTGCCGAAACGCGCGTAGAACGAACATAATAGTTCATTTTGCCACATTGTACTTCATTGATCAAGACTATTAGATATTCAGTGTTTTTATTATACTGTCAAAATCAATTGTGACTTTTTAATGTATGAATGATAGTATGATTGAATTAGTATAATTGGGGTATTGTTTTAATATTATAAATTTCTGCCATTATTTCATTGTTCATTAATAAAACATTTTTTATATTTTATATATAACTATCAGATATTGTGGTTCTCTCTTTGTCTATATATGTGTTTCAATTCATTAGGTTATTGCTGTGATTTTACATTACTGTTGCCTATAGTGTTACAAGTTTATACATGGAGTAAAAGGAATACACTGTAACATTAAGGTCAAGGTCAACGGATACCGATCCTGTAGTATTTACAATAGTAGTAAAGGTATAATCATACAAGTATTAATGCATTTACATATATTTACAATAAACAGACAGTTTGCAAAAACCAGTCTGCTGAGCACTACACCTATTGTACTTTTGTAACACAAGGTATAGATAGTGAATGGGCACGTATATTGTCATGATTCGACTGTATTAAAGGTACTACTTAGCACCTCCTGTATACGTTACGGACATGAAAGACGTATAATAAGGATCTTATGGCATAGTAAGAACATCTCATACTATTCATCTCATCATGGACATGGGAGACCAGAGGAGACTAGTTATGGTTCCGTTGCTGGCCAACAGTTGGTCCCAATGTGTAAAGTGTACAGACAGCTCTTAATGTAGGCTGATGAACCTACGCCATTCCTCTAGACTGTTTAACCCTTTTCTGATGGAATCAAATTTTTCGATCCATTTACATTCTAGGGGATATTTTAGCTTTTTCAATAACTTGCCATTTTAGGTCGTCAGCAGTGTGAGATTTGTCCTTATAGTGCTGTACTAAGGGGGCATTCTCCACTTGGCAACGTATTCTGCTGCGATGTTGGCCAATTCGAGTTTTCACTGGTTGGGTGCTCTGTCCTATGTATATCGGACCACAGGGGCACGAAATGCAGTAGATAACATTGGATGTGGCACAATTTGTCAGATCACGTAGCGACAGTCTTATGTTGCCATGAGTGAAATCTTTAGTGTCAAAAGTGTGATTACAAGCTACACATCCACCACATTTAAAATGTCCCGTAACAGGTGGAAGCGACCAAAGGTCATTGATTGTGCTCTTAGGTGTCACTATGCTGGTATCCGAGTGTACCAGATGGTCCTTGATATTCTTGCCCTTTTTGTAAGAGAACATGGGTAATTCTTGACAGGTGCTAAGTGTGTTAAGTGTAGGCCAATGTTTTTTAATGGTTTTGGTGACCTGTGTACTCTCGGGGGGGGGGGGCAGAAGGTAGTCACACACACCCTTTTATTGGTCTGGCTTTTTGTTCTACTCGTTCGTAGTACTTCTCGAGGGCTAAACCACGCCCTCTTCATGGAGGTTTTCACCAATCTTTTGGGGTATCCTCTTTCACGTAGTCTGGTGCTCAAGATGTTTGCTTCTCTAAAGAAGTCTTCTTTCTCTGTGCAGTTACGCCTTAGCCTTAGGAACTGCCCATATGGTAGACCATCCTTCAGGGCCCTGGGAGGGAAGCTTTTATATTGTAGAAGTGTGTTTCTATCTGTAGGTTTCCGATAAAGGGTCACATTAAGTTGATTGTTGCGACATCTTATTTGCATCTTCTCTCTATCAGCGCTATATGTGAAGGTCAGCGCTGACTGGCATTCATGCAGATAGGCAATGAACATTTCTAGACTCCTTTCAGTGCCTGTCCATATAAGAAAGATGTCGTCTATGTAGCGCTTCCAACACTTGATGTTGTTGAAGAAGGGATTAGTCACATCATTAATGAATTTGTTCTCGAGGTCGCCTACATAGAGATTCGCTAGGTTGGGAGCAAAAATGGCTCCCATAGATGTCCCTGAGCATTGTTGGTAATATTTCATGTTAAATCTGAAGTAGTTCATTGCTAAAGCGATTTTCAGTAAGTCTGTGATGAACTCCGTTGGAACTGCCATGGGTGCAGGGCGAGAGTTGAGGACAGCTTTTATGACCTTGATACTTTCAATCTGTGGTATATTGATGTACAATGATTCTATATCGCCAACATCTCTTGAAAGGGGATCATATTCCATTCCTTCTATCAAGTTTATCATATATGTACTGTCCCTTACATAGGTGGGTAAAATAGGGACATAGTCCTTAATGAAGCTGTTGATATAGTGTCCCAGGGGTTCCAGAGCAGAACCACACCCGGACAGAATAGGTCTCCCTGGAGGATTAACCACATCTTTATGCACTTTAGGCAAGGTATACAGTACAGGAGTCCTTGGATTCTTCTGGTTAAGGAATTCAAATTCTGGTTTAGTTATGAATCCCTCATCTAGACCATTCTTGGTAACCTCCTGTATCCGTTTCTGGATATCAGTGAGAGGATTACGTGGTAATTCCTTGCAGTGGTGGACGTTGTTTAGTTGTCTCGTTATTTCAGCCTCGTATTTCGTTCTTTCTTGGATAACAATACCACCAATTTGTCTGCTGGCTTAAGGATGATATTGTCGTCTCTTTTAAGGTTCAACAGTGCCTGCCGCTCTTGCTTCGCAATGTTATATGGAGTGAAAACTTGTCTTCCTTTAAGTTTCAGGATGTCTTCCAATACTCCTTTTTCAAACGCTAACATTTCTGGAGGCGTCATGTTGTTAGCTGGTATAAAAGTTGATTTCGGTCGCATTACAGGGTTCTGAGTAGGGGGTGGTCCCTGATTGTCATTGAAGAAGACTTTCAATCTCAGCGTCCTGAAGAATTTGTGGAGTTCTGTCTGAAGCTTGAAGAAATCTGTTCTTTCAGTTAGAACATATGAGAGGCCCTTAGGAGAGATAGTTCATTGCTGTTCAGTATGTGTGTCGATAAGTTGAAGACAGGGATGGTGCTCTCTCCATTCAAAGTATTGGTAGTTCTGATGAGGTCCACTTCGTTGGCAGTAATTGAATTACTCATCACCGAATCGTTATCGGGTGAGTTGACTTTCTTGCCACCGTTTCATAATTCATTCTCTGTTGGGACGCGGTGTGATTTGGCAAGTAGAATGCTTATATGCCCTTGTTAACCTTCGATTCCCTGGAGGAACCATGAGATTATCGCACTCGCTACACCGTTTTTGGTGAGTTCGTACTCCTCAATAACAAGCCAGATTGACCTTGATTTTACCTTGAGCCCCATTAAGGCTACTGTATTTATACCTTTCCGCTTTTCACCAATAGGAATCGGCACCCCTGTTGCCTTAAATCACTTCTAGAGTCCTTTGGCATTTTGAATCCCGGTAAGCCTCTTTTATCCAAAACTACCTATGGTACGCAGTCACACTCTTACAGATGGCTATATCCCTAAATGTCCATCATATGTATCATTAATAGGATCATCCCCTCTGGACAACATTGAAATTACCAGATTTCACCCCAGAAGACATCCACGCTTGGCACACTTTTTCTGCTAACTTTGGTAAGCCACTGCCCGCCATTGCCCACGTCATTGCTCTCACACTGTACCTCCTTATCCTTATTTGACACTTTCCCTCCATTTAAGTCCCCAGAATTCCTGTCCTGAAGAGACCCCGTATCACGAGATGGTCGAAACGTCGTTGACTAGTATAAAGAGAGAGTCTAAGAAAAACGAAATACAATTTACTATATTATAATTGTGAAGAGCTCCTCTTTTGTGTTACTACCAATAACCATCTCCCCCTTCTTTCACGTAATTTTTATAGCACGGTTAATTTATGGTCACTTCACTGGGGTTCACCAAATCATGTATAAATTGTTTATAGTGTAAATACTTGGTATACTTTTTGGAAAAACTGTTTATGGTACTTATGATTATTATGATTGCAAAATAAATTATACTCATTTCGGCTGAAGTGAATACGGCTTTGAGATACTGTCTTGTGGGCTTTTTGAATCTAAATCTATATAATATTGTTTGACTGAATTTAATTAAGGTCTTATCCTATACTTGTCTTTGATTAATTCAAGCAAGTTACCCCTTTTTGCAGACACATTTTTTCCTGAAGCACTAACTGCTTTGTTATACTTTCTTTGCCAGTCACCAATGGGAGCAGGGAAATTCAGAGCCAAACGGAGCCTGGAGCTCTCAGAGGCCACTCTGCACCTCCCGCTCTGTTGCTGCCTCTCGGACTCTGCGGATGCGTACATTGGAGGAGGGGGCAGGGTAAAGCCTGGGTGCTCTACGGGCTCGTTACCAATGGCATACCTCCATGGTGCCTTAACTAATGTGGTGGCCACTGTTGCTGCAGTGTCGATGTTATTTGTGTTTGTATCCCTCCTGAGGCAACGAGTGGGACCACTGGCACTATACGCGCAGGTGGACCTTCCGCCGCTGTTGTATTTCCGTAGGTTTCATCTCCCGGGAACTGCTTATTGGATCATTTATGACCGAGCCAGTTTGTGCTCATAGTGGACACGGTCACGAGGGGAAGGTAAGACGCGCGCCCTGTTCCGGGCTTGGCTGACGCACGTGCGGAAGGCACAAGCCTTCAGGCTCCACCAGCTGGGTTTAATTCCGGGATCCTTGCTGCAGACTATGGTCCAGTTGGCGGTGGGTTGCAGATTGCAAAACTGCAGGGGCGGGGGTAGGCAAAAGGACTGGCTGCTAAGACCCCCGGTTCCCTTTCTTCACTTTGTTCCCATCGCATACATGTGTGAAACTAACAATTTGCTTGGTCAGCACTTCCCGTCCGTGATGTTGCGTTTCGGTTTGACAGGCTGTTTTGTTTCTGTTTGGTTATTACGCTTCTCAGTTATGAAATAATAAAAAAAAATCTGAGAGCACAACAACCTTCTCACTATATTATCCGAGTGTTGTATCTTGGGCCACATCATTTTCTTTGTTTGGAGATTCTGTTTTGTGTGGAAAACAACATTTAAAGTGTAGCAGTTCTGTGTGACTGTTTCCCCCCAAGGGTGCTATTAACCATGAGCGATGCATTTGCACCAGCTTAATGGCAAATTAAGTTCACTGTAACGCTTTCAGACCGTGGGTTTGAAAAGTTTAGTTCAACTTTTTTTTTTTTTTTTTGAGGGCTCATCGTCTTTCCCTCTCACTGAGTCTAACTCAATTGCTCTTTGCCCCCATTGCTTGTTTTCCAGAGCGCCATGCTGCCTTGGCGGTTGGTCGACCAAGCCGTTCTCATTTCTCCCTTTCCCCACTGCAGACATGAAATAAACAGCAGGTAGGAGAGGCGTTTCCAGGGCCAGCTCACCCTCGCTCTCTTTGTCTTGTTTTGTTTTTCCCCCCTCTTTTTTGCAATTTTATATAGCACAAACTAAACCTAAGGTATTGGAAAGCTTCACATGAGCACCTGTTGCATTACAAACGGACATTTTTACGGGGGTTGCCCATAGACACCGGACCTCGAAACTACGATTTATTGCTTTTTAACAGAGGATGGTTGCTGAAAGAGTGTTGTGCACAACCTCATTAAAAGAATAGTGTGTGAAACATACACAGACTTTCCTTGTAATAGTGCCTGACGTGAACCATTCCATGAACAGACTATGAACTGGGTGGAGGGAAAATGTCTGATAATCTAGTTCCCAGACTTTATTTTCACTCTAAACTATTATGAAAAAAATCTTCTCCATTACTGCAAGAAGACAAACGGGCATTTTCTGGTAAGCTTTTCGCATCAGCATCCCAAACCAGAATTAGTAGCAAAACAATGTTTCTGCTAGTTGCTCCCTACAGTGCAAGCATAAATTCTAAAAAGGGCTGAATGGTAGGATGTCCAAGCATCCCTGATTTACCGGACAATCCCGGGTTTCACCAGCTGTCCTGGCAGATTTAGGCAAATTTGGGTCAGGCCTCGGTTTTCAGTGAGGGTCGATGGCAAAAACTGGATGTCACAAAGCAATACTAGTTAGCAGGTCTTATTAGAAAGCTGTTTAAATAACCTGTTACGATACTGGGTTTAAAAACTGAGTTTTAATTTATTCCCTTAATGTCTCCTCTGTATTTCTATATTCATTCTGTGCCCATCGTGTGATGTTGAATTAGTCCTTCTATTTTACTGTGAAATGTCCTGTTTTTTTACTTTGAAAATCTGGTCACCCTACTGAGTGCTGGCTCTCAAGATGACCCATGTGCTCATAACCACCGGAGCGAGAGATATGTGGTAGGTGTGAGAAAGTGCCATCTTTCTTGCATGGTATGCCCCCACTTTTTGCTGAATTGCTGATGTGCTTTGACTGAGTGTGCCCTGGGCTCCTGCCAACCAGGTACCCAGGGCCTGTGTTCCTTCCCTAAAATTGCATTGATGCCTACACCCAATTGGCATCCCTGGCCACAGGTCAGCCCCTGGTAAATGGTACCATGGGTACCCAGGGCACTGTGACCAGGAAAGGCCCCTAAGGGCTGCAGCACTTGTTGTGCCACCCTTAGGGACCCTGTACCCAGTGCTTTAAATGGGAAAAAATAAGTGCAGGCACTCATTAAAATGCGCTAGAGGTGTAGTGAGGGGGCGGGGCTAGGGGCGGGGCTAAGGGCAAGACATGATGATACTTAACAACTTCTATATTAGTTGCAGCACATACCAAAACACATGAGAAATGTGTTTATATAAACAAAGCAGGTTAACTCATTACACAAAATGAAAGAGAAATGGAATAATATGTTAACAGTTCCTTTTTTTGCAATAGTTGCACCTTCTTAATGTCATACTGTTAATTGCTGTTAAGCACAATACTATATATTTTTGAGCATGCGAGTAGGAAGAAACTGCAAATACCCCCACGTCGAATCAAAGCTCTTATGGCACCAAGCAAATGAAGCAACTTATTATGACCCTCCCCAGAAGATATCTCTTGTCTCTTCCATCGATCTATCCATTCATCCTTTCATCCTACCATTTACCTGCTGATGTCCACCATTTAACATTTACATTCTATCGTCTATTCAGTCTTTCATCAATCATTCAGTTTTTCACCATTCCGTCTATCCACCCTTCATATCCAAACCTATCCATCCATCCATCTCCAAACCTATCCATTCATCCTTTCACTCATCCATCTCTTTATCCACCCTTTCCCTCATCCATCAATCCTTTCGCTCATCCATCCATCAACCCTTTCACTCCTTTATTCCACCCACCCTTTCACTCAAACCCTCCTTTCACTCATCCATCATCCACCCTTTCATCCATCCTCCCTACCTTTCATTCATCCATCCAATCTTTCACTTATCCAACCATCATCCGCCCTTTTATCCAATCATCCACCCTCTTTCACCCATGCATGCTTTTACTCCTCCATCCATCTATTCATCCATCCACCCTTGCTCACTCATCTATCCACTCACTCACCCTCCCTTTTACAATATTTATGAATCTTTGTCACCGAGCAGACATGTACAAACAAAGTGCCACCTATTTTCTTTAACATACCTACTGAGAGTGTCTGGATTCTCTCTCTCTTTCTCTCACTTTTTTTCTTACAAAAACAGGCATACACACAAACATAGCAGACACACAACAGACTAAGGAAGGTGAAAGCCATCTTTTCTCTTCACCAACCATGGCTTTTTTAATTGCCACCAGGGCCGGACTGGCCGTGGCCTGATTGTCACTGCCAGGGGACTGACATGATTCCTGTGCTTGCAGGAGATAGTGTGAATGTGATTGACAGCACAGGGCCTGAACGGACACTGCTCTGTCAAGATGATTGTGAGCACCCGACATTATTCAAATGAGCCCTGCTAAATAGCTCAGCTGGGGCTCAGATCAGGGGCTGCAGAAGCGGCGCCTTGGCTGCCAGAGACACGTCCCACTCCTGCTCACCAGCACAGGCAGTGACTTCCATTATGATTTTACATCTGATCATATAAGGCGCCCCTATACCGCTGTTTCCACACCAGTAGAGGCATGGATCCAAAGCAGGAATTTTCTTAGGTTATCTTTAGCCATTTTGTTGAAAAACTAAATCCTTTTCTTGGGGCCATTTCTCCCCCAAAACTGTCTAGCTTCAAACCCTGCACTTCTGGCCGATGTCAGTGATGACCCATATCTACAATGTATGTGGTGTTTATGGAGGCCGCATAACATGGCACCTTGTGATCTCTGTGCCCTTATGCAGTCCTAGGCTTTAAGTGAGAAAGTGGCGAAGCTCCCTAAGGGTTTGAATAAGTTAAAATCAGGTCTCCACACAGGTTCAGGATTGGGAACCACACCTCATTGTGTTTTAGACGCCAGTCCCCTAGAAGACATTAAAAAAAAGGAAACGGGAACACTCTTCAAGCACAGAAAGATCAAGCGGTTGAAGGAGATGTCTTCTTCATTTTAAGAGTCCATGCAACCCGTTCAACCGGTACATTTTCCTCCCAGGCGGTGCCTAGGCTCAATATTTTGAGGGTTTTGAAAAGACCATATTTAAGCAACTGCTCTCTGATGCACTTGCAGGAGCTTCCATGATGTATCTGTTACCAATGGCACTAGTCGGTTTTGGTACAAAGCTATCTTTCTCAGCTTCTAAGACTTCTACAGAACCACACTCCAATTAGTTTCAGCTGTGGTGTTTGATAGGTTGTTGGTGTCTGACTCCTCTTCTAAGTACAGTCTCAATTTCAGTGGTGCCAGTCTTGACGTCTGTTCCAACTCCGTCCAGCCTGCCTGAATCAATTGCTTCCTGGCGGGTGAGGTCACACCAGAGGCGCAACTAGAGTCAAATTTCGGGAGGGGGCTAAGAAAAATTTCGGGGGGGTGCTGATTCTTCAACCAAAAGGCAGAGTGGAGCTGCAGGGGCTCTAAGAAGGGGTGAAACACATCAAGCCTCATTAACAAGCAAAAGGTCTTCTAAAGACCTGTGAAGTGCTCGGGTGCGGCTGTGTGTGTGCCCGGGAAGCTGTCTCATCCCGGGCTGCCACACACGACAGGGGGATGGGGGGGCTGAAGCCCTCTGAGTCCAATGGGCGTTGCGCGCCTGGGTCACACGTTGCTCTGACTTGGCGTCACTGCCCTCCTTGTGAAATCACCAATATGTGAGCATGCGCCGCAGTGTAGAAATGCGATGCATGCTCACATGATTATGTGTGACAGTGAGTACCGGTACTCTATTTCGTAACGGAGAAGTGCCGGTACTCTTGGGGGGGGGAAAAAGAAGTGCCGGTACTCAGTACCGGTGAGTACCGGCCCATTTAAAGCACTGCCTGTACCTTTACACACACACACTGCCTTTGCAGGCTTTGTGTCTTGGTGCAAAACAAAAGTGAAGTCGACATGGCACACATCCCTGTGTGCCATGCCTACCAACCACTGCCCTGGCCTAGGTCAGCCACCCCTCTAGCTGGGTGCACTATGCCAGTGGTGAGGGCACAGAGGCATGAGCCCTGTGCCCCTACAGTGCCCAAGTCCATTCTTGGGCATTGTAAGTGCAGTGCTGCCATTAAGAGTATATGGTGCTGGGAGTCTGTCATTACGAACTCCACAGCACCATAATGGCCTCACTGAAAACTGAGAAGTTTGGTATCAAACTTCTCAGCACATTAAACCCACACTGATGCCAGTGTGGGATTTAATGTAAACGCACTCCAGAGGGCATCTTAGAGATGCCCCCTGAAACCAACCCGACCTCCAGTGTCCGGACTGAGTGGCTGCCCAGGCTGCCACCACCAGACATGTTTCTGGACCCCTGGGTCGAGAGCCTCTGCTCTCAGGGGCCTGAAACAATGCGCATCCGGGGGGCGAGGTGCCAAAGCCTCCTCCCCCAGGATGGGCAGGGGAAGCTTCAAAGGCCTGCCGCCTTTTGAGCTTCCCCAGACCATTTGCTGCTCCCAGCAAACTGGTCCCCACTGGTTCTACCCCCACTTCTGGCGGGAAAACCAGAGGCAGGAAATGGGTTGTGCCCACCTCTGCCAACTCCACCCCTAAGGTGGGGGAGGCGAGGTGAAGCACAAACTCGAGTCCCCGCCATCTTGAGGATGGGGGACCCAGCCAACCAGTGACAGGCTCCTGCCCCCTCCCACTGGAGAGGGGCAGAATAGGGGTGTACCCACCCCAGGAAGGGACCCATTGGTCCCTGCCCTTACCTACCTGTAACCACTCCTAAATTCAGTATTTAGGGGCTCCCTGAGCCTTCCTTCGAGAGATTCCAGATTCAACAACAGCAAAGAAGATCCCGAGAAGAAACAAAGCAAGAAGACCAGCCGTGCAGCTGCTAACAAAGAGGCGACGACAACTGACTTGGCCCCAGCCCTACCGGGCTGTCGACCCCTGAACCTGCTCCTGCGAAACCCCGGCTTCCTTGGTGGTCAGCAACCTCACCAAACCCGGAGGACCTGACTGCCTTGCCACAGACTTCAAGACAGGGACTCCCACGAGCAGTGGTACTGCTTAAAGAAAAGCTACAAGACCAGGCCCTGGCCCGGAACCTCGAATCCACACCTCTCTGCACCCGCCGACCCTGGCCCGAGCTGAGGTGAACCAACACCACGAGGACGTCCCCCCGGCGACTGGGACCCAGTATTCAGCACCCACGGACCCTCCTCGACGACCCTGACGATGCCTGCAGCCTCAGAACAAGGGACCCCTCCTACCGCGATCATCAGAGGGTAAGATTTCCGACACCAAAAGACACCCCTGCACCCGGCGCCCCCCGGCTCCCTGTGCCCAACTCCTGGGTGCCTACCCGTCCTCTACCTTCCCAACTTACCTCTCGAAGTGGTGGTCACACCTGAAGAGTCTCCGTCCCCGAGCTTGCAGTGTTTGTTCGTCAGGCAGCTTCTCCATAGGAAACCATTGGGCGCCCGACGGCCCGACAGCACTCTGCATCCGGCCGCCCCAGTGCCGCTGAGGGTGTAGAGATCACATCATCCTGACCCTGGGAGACCCCCGAGTCTACCCCCAGAAGATCAAATTCGCCAGTCGAGTGTTTGCCCTGAAACCGTCCACTTGAAATTCCTCCATAGGGTAACATTGGCTGGCTGCACTTGGGATTTCTTCTAAGTGTCCAATTTCGAAAGTTGCAAATATTCCCTAAAAATCGCCCAAAGTCCGAATCCGCAAAATCTCACCTGAACCCAGGAGAGACCCCAGTGCTGGAGACAAGACCCCAGCACTGACCCAAACAAGACCGGTTAACCTGTTCAAAACCGTTCCTTTGTTTTTCGCCGTTGAATAACATTGAGACATTTTTACTCGGAAATTCTTCTAAGTGTCCAATTTTGAAAGTTGCAAATATTCTCTAAAAATCAACCGAAGCCCGAATTCGAAAATTCTCACTTGACTCCAGGAGAGACCCCAGTGCTGGAGAAAAGGCTCCAGCACTGATCCGAACAAGACCGATTAACTCCTTCAAAACCGATACTTTGTTTTTTGCCATTGAATAACTTAGAAACTTTTCCGGTGAAAATGTCTCAAAGTGTCCACTTTTCAAATCTAAGGGAATTCCTTAAAAATCGCACGAATCACTAATCCGAATTTTTCCAACTGTTTGCAGGTACTGTCCCAGTGATGAATCCATGATCCATTGCTTGAGTTGTAAAATAATCGCAACGTACTTTACCTGTAATTTGTAATTCCTTCCATAGGATAACATTGGTGATTCTGTGGGAAAATATTTCTAAGTGCTCACTTTTAAAACAGTATAATATTGCTTAAAAATCATACGTTTAACCAAAACGATTTTACTTAACTGTTTTCAGGTCCTACCCCAGTGCTGAATCCCTGATCCAATACTGTGTTATAAAAAGTAATCCTAAAGTAATTTAAATGCATTTTACCTGAAACAGTCCATTGAAATCAATGTATTGAGTTTTCTGCAATTGGGCTATATTCTTTTACAGCTTCTGTAAAACACTAAAAAGTGCAAAGTACAACTGTCTTTGAAAAAGTATCTATCACAGTAATCTGTAATTGAAAAGTATTTTACATGCTTACCTGCACCAAGCTTCCTTGGTTCTAAAATAAAACAACAGTATATTTTTTTTATATACAAAACAATTGGCCTGGAGTTCAGTTCTTGAGTGTGACTTCATTTGCTGATTGAGTGTGTACAACAAATGCTTTACACTGTCCTCTGATATTGCCTTACTGCTCGACCAAGCTACCACTTTAGAGAGTAAGGTTATATCTAACTTTAGCCTCTGCCTTACCATTGGGGAACTGTGGACCCTATACACACTGTACCTTACTTTGGTGCAGTTATATAGGGCCACTTTCCTACAGTAGGGTATTAACCTTTTTTTAACGTTGATATATACCAATCTTTAGAAAAAATGCCTGTACTAATTTAAAAATCCTAGCATGGACATTTAAAGAAAAATTATATTTAACTTTTTGCAAACATCTATCCATTCATTCACAGCACCCATCCATTCATTTATCTACTCCTCTATAGTCCACCGTTCTCCCATTCGTCCAGCTATATGGCACTAACCTATCCCCTATACACAGCCACCCTCCCATACCGAGTATCCATCCACCCATGGCCTTTACCCTTCCACACTGCCTGTCCTCGTATCTCTTCAATATTAACAGTCACAAAAAGCGTGCAGAGGCAGTGGTAGCCTGGAGAGAGCTGGGCGAGTGCTTATATTAACTCTTAAACAACACCTCTAAGTACAGGCAAGGACATCTCGTTAATAATCTCTTATAAGGTTCCAAAAGGTCCCAAAAGCAAGACCTATTTGCAATGCCTTAACACATAGGTAAAAGAAATTGCCATTTAAAATTCCAAAAGCTCTAACTCAAATAAATGCGAGACTGATTGCATTTCCAGTGCTTGTTTTTACTCTGTTAGCTTTCATATGTACCCTTACCAAACTTTCTCCTTCACTTTATTGATTTCTCTCTCCCCTTCTGGGTCATGGTTCTTTTCAATCCATCTTAAATCCAGTCTCCCTATCTGGTCTGCATCGCTCGTGTGTTGCTGCTTAGTAAGTAAACATTTGGCTTTTCTCTGCAGCATATGCAGCTAAGCAATGTTGTCCACTTTCCCCTAAATGCTCTGCTTAATCTACCTGTATGTGAATTCCGCATACGATAGGGACTCGGGTAGAAGTAAGTTAAAGCTGCCTTTTAATTAGAATGTCCTTATTCGTTCCTCCCTTGTCCCTGTGGAGCACCCCTTTACCTTGACTATTCTGGGTAGCTTCAGCTTTGGAAACATAGATGGTGTACAGGGTGTTCTGAGTGAAAAACATGACCAGCCATGCAGTCCTGGTCACCAATTGTTTCCTTAGCTGTTGACCTGATGCTTTTAGACTATCCTAGATGTCTTTCGATAGAAAGTAAATTGACTTGACATGTTGGGTGCCTTGAAAATAGTAACTATAATTATTTGTGGTAAATCAGAGAATTAAGTGTTCAAGTTCAAAAGTTTTAGTTCAAGAAGTTGGATCTCGTGGTAGTTTTCATGTGTCTCACAACTATGTTTATATAAGACTTTCTGATGTTGAGTAATGCTTCCCTTCACAGTATATTGATTCAGCTGACCTGGAACCAGTTACTTTACAAGATGATCCTGTTCGGTATCACGAGGCCTGGCAGAAGCTATGCAGTGCAGAGTATGCTTTAATATTACTAAGAATCTTTTTTGCCACTGTGTTAATGGTACTTCAATCGGGTTTGGGAGACCTAAATATCTATAACCTATGTATATGTAAACTATCTGTATTCACCAATCTCTCCTAGAGTGCTTAACAAGAATGTTCTTGTTGTTTGAGTGTCAGAAAGCCACTTTGATCAACACTGTACTGAGGCTTTATTTATAGACATTGAACAGGACCTCCGAGTTCTGTCCACCTTGGGCATTGCCTTTAATGCTTTGTAGGGTAACATTGGCAGAATTTTCTTCAGTTACAATTGTGAATGTCCTCACATTGTTTGTCCTTGTGCATCCATAAGAACAAACCACTTTAAATATGTGTATTTAAATATATTACCAATTCCTAAGTTGTTCTGTCTGAGCCTCATCTGCTACATTGGTTGTAATCCTTTGTTGCAGGAGTGCACCTTTCATAGCGAGTTTTTAGAAATGCATTTCATTGCCCCCCTGTGAAGCAGGGAAGGGGATTATAACCGTACCTGTACTCCAGCTTTCCAAAAACTCAAGATCACTTTAAAGGTATTTGTTTGCCTTTTTTCAGTGGTGTTCTCGTCCCAGGAGGATTTGGCGTTCGAGGTACAGAAGGGAAAATTCAAGCGATTTCCTGGGCAAGAAAACAGAAGAAGCCGTTTCTGGGTGTGTAATCAATACTAAGTGAGCTGTCACAACATTTTTCATAGAGCATGCATACTAATCTGAGAAAGGAAAGCTTAGTCTTCATATTGGGATATTTATTGCTTGATCACCATAAAAACAGAAAAACACATTATAGGACTGTGGAGAACTTGTATCACAAAATGTAATTGTTATAGAGTTGTCTGTTCAATCACAGCTGTAAATATAAACAAATAAATTGATTCTGCAAGAATAACCTTTTCTAAATATATAAACAATAAGACGCAGTGGCTTTCAGAAGTGGAAAATGTTACACTGCAGCTTCAATTAAAGCAGGCTACACCACCGCTGTCCCATCATAGCTTTCACAGGCAGCTAGTCTCTTCCGTCTTTTTCTTTTTTGTCCAGATTTGCTCTGCACGATCCTAGAGCACTGAGCTCTTCCCATGTTTGTCTGACCGGAAACCTTTATGCATATATAAGGCTTTACATTTTCACTAGACATTTTACTTCTTTGCTGATGGTTTTCCAGTGGCTAACTCGAAATTACATTGTTATAGCTTTTATCCTACAAATGTCTTTACTTTGCGTAAGGTGATCTTCGTGTAATGGAAATATACGAAAGGTCATAATGCTTTGTGTGGTTTGTGTACCTGACCATACATTCTAATGGATACTTCTAACTGCAGAGTCCTCTCTTTGTGAATACTGAATCCAGAAATTTTTCAACAGTACCTCTTTGCATCTTGCGTAACGTGTGACGTCCTGCATCTTCTTACTGACGTCGTTCCACTCCAGAAGTGACATGCAAAGCTGCATATAAACAGCACTCGTGCGCGCAGATGTCACTTCTTTCTTTCTGGGGCTTCAGACACAAACCAGAACTTTTAGCCTGAGTTTTCATCATACATTAACCAGTGTGCAAGAGAAATGTCATCCCGTAAAACTGCAAGGTTCAAACCCTGCAGGGACTGTGCCAACCCAATGTCTGTGACAGACCAACACAAAGTCTGTTTGTGGTGTCTGGGGTCTGACCACGATTCCAAGGGCTGTGGCAACTGCACCCAGATAAACCCAAAAGCTATACGGGAACACAAAGCCAAACTCTACATGGACAAGCACAAGAGGCCCTGTATTGTGAAAGGTCTAAGTCTAAGTAAAAAGGGAGGTCCCACTCCTGAAGTTGTTCCTGCGGCAGGTCCTCGCCACGGTCAAAGTCTTTGGGTAAGTTGAAAAAGAAACTCAATAAATCCAAGCAGGAAACTCCCCCTTTCCACCACTCTCAAACTCCAGAGATGGCAGTAGAATGTCATCGTACTTCTCGGTCTTGTTCGCAATCTCCATCGGAGCTGATTCTGTCCCTGGTCCCTGACGCACGCTGACTTTACAGGTCTTTCATCAATGTTGCAGCAAGTAGAAACCTTAAGAGACGCCTTGCTGCAGATCTTCTACACGTTACTGGCTCACTCTGGTGTGCCTTCGGGCCCCAAGGAACCGCAGGAGCCTCCAGTCAGACTGTACCGGCAGGTCTGCCCTCTGCACCATCTGTGTCCTTTGGATCCACATCGGGTCCAGGACCGACTTCGGAGCCTGCTCCAGCACAATACTTCCAACTGTGCCCATCCCGTTCACATTGACACTAACGCTAAAAGAGGATGTATAGCCTATAGTGCTTCTTTCACTATTGTGATACGAAGGACATCTTTAATATTAGACTTACAACTGCCAACCGTAGAAGTTTAAACAAATGTATTAACTGAAGTCTTGCAGCCTGGCCTTTTAGCATTCAACGAGGAACCAACGAACACCCTTTTGGGCACTTAGGCTGAGCCCTGTTCAGGAATGCACGTCACAAGACATGTTGCCCATCGCTGTTGCCCTGCACCTGTCAAATCTGCCTTCCTAGCACAGTATCCCACTCCGGAGAGCCTGGTGGTCAAAGCTTCCACCAGCAGTATCAACCCAAACGCTTTTCCTACCACTCCTCCTGATTGTGAGTCCAAACAAATCAAGGGTATTCTCCTTTATGAGCCTTGCTTTAGGATTGGTCAATGCCAGCTGCCTGTTTGACTGTTATTCTGATGCCCTTTGGGATATGGTAGCTCAGTTTTTACTGGCTATTCCAGGTTACCTTCGGGCGTCTCTCTGGCAGGTTAATCAAGGTGGCGGTGATGTGGCAAAATTTGTAATAAGCTCGGGACTGGACAAAACTGATTGTTTGGGACGTGCCATGCGCACCAGTTTGTCCATCTCTCACAGTGCCTAGATGAGATCCACAGGCTTCTCCGGGGAAGTCCTCACAACTTTTAGTCATGCCCTTCAATTGATCCCTCCTTTTTTGAAGATAAAGCAGACTATGCCTTGGAGTGCTTTAAAGAGAGCTGAACCATAGCGCATTCCTGGGGCCTGTCTGCTTCCGCAAGGCAATTCCACCAGCAATTTTGACCTCTTCATGGCTATGGTAGAGGTTTTCCCATCCGTCAACGCCAGCTTTTTCGTGGCCGAGGCTCCAGTTCCCAGAGACCATGAGGTCAGCAAGGGCAACATGCAGCTTGGTCCCCTGCTCATCCAGCGGCTGCAACCACAAAACTGCTTTAGTGTGCCTTTGTCGGCACACAGCTACCCTGTCACAGGGAGGATCCGATATTTCCTCCAGGGATGGCCAAAGGGGCCAAAGAGAAAGTTCCAGTTCTTGAAGTCTGGACCTGGTTTTACATCCACTACTTCTTGTGCCGAAGAAGGACGGAGGTCTTCGTCCTATTTCAGATCTCCACCCTCTCAATGTCCTCCTCCGGAAGGAATAATTTAAGTTGCTAGCGCTAACCCAAGTCTTGTCTATCTTGGACCCTGGAGACAGGATGGTAACCTTCGACCTACAGGGCGCTTATTTTCGCATCCCTGTCTTACAGGCTCACAGGCGCTACCAGCGATTTGCTATTTCCCAAGCGCATTTTCAGTTTGCAGTGCTCCCCTTAGACTCACCAGCGACCCTCGGATGTTCACAAAAATGATGTTGGTGGTCACAGCACATCTATGGAGGGTGGGGTAACCAGTCTTCCCCTACCGCAATGACTGGTTACTCAAGGCGAGCTCGCCCCAGTCCGCATCAACCTCTTCCAGACAACGGCGAACCTTCTAACATCATTCGCGGTCACGTTCGAGCCCTAGTCACACCTGATTTCTTCAGACGCTCCCTTTAGTCAGAGCCATTCTGGATATGCTACAGTTTGATGCCTTTCCCCATAAACGAAGAGTCGAGGACATTCTCGCTATGATCACAATGTTTCAGCCTCCGTCTTGGACCTCAAGATGACTCTAGATTGCTGGGATTGTTGGCCTCCTGCATTCTGCTAGTGTCCCATGCCTGTTGGCACATGGAGGCTCTGCAGTGGGCACAGTTGACGCAACATCAGGAAATGTGTCTGGTTGTATCCGGTATTGGAGCAAACTGTAAAAGATCTACATGCAGTGGGAGCTACTGGTTTACGATTGGATTAGCGGCAGGCCCCTCTCTTTATGCCACCCAGTGCTGACAGTAGCTACGGAGGAATTACTTCTGGCTTGGCGAGGCCATCTGGGAGTGGTGGAGATCAGAGGACTCTGGTAGAAACTTCACTCCACATTAGCTTGTTGGAGTTGAGTGATTCGCTTGGTGTTCAAAGCATTCTTGCCTACCATGAATGCACAGTTGGTGCAGGTGCTCATGTGCAGCACGCTACCATGTGGAACTGTAACAAGCATGGCAGGTGGGGTCTTGGATCTTGTGTCAGGAAGCTCTGTGACTTTGGAAGTGGCTGGACTGTCAAGCGGTTTCCCTGGTTGTGAACCACATGTTGGGATCTTTAAACACAAGGGTGGATTAACGCAGGCACAAGCAACTAACGGATCACAAATGGCAATTACAGCTGGAGGTAGCGCAGGCCGTCTTCCAGTAGTTGAAAGAACTGTGGCTCAATCTTTTTGCCACTGCTGAAAACACACAAAGTCAGCACTTTTGCGAACTGGAGTTTCCAAAGCAGGTCTCGCTTGAAGACCTGTTCCATATAGAGTGGACTTCAGAACCCCTGCATGCTTTCCTGTCACTGCCTCTCATGCCCCGCAAAGGCTAAATGCGTGCCATGTCGAAGTTATGTAGGTGCCCAAAAGCTGGGTAAAAGGATAGAAGTTTGCATGTCATAGGAAATTTCCTCACCGTGGGGCAAATAAATCAACCATGTTTCTCATTCAGTGTCCACACTTGACAATGTGGTAGTAAAATATTAATTAGGACCATTTTGTAAAAGTGCCAAAGCACGAACAATTTGTAAACAAGTAGGCCAGTATACATTTCTAAACAAGTAGGCCTGCATAAATCACATTGTCTACTGATCTAAACACCTGAAGTAAAGCTACATGTTCATTGGTGGCTAATTACCAATTTACCAATTTTACGTGTTGCACATGCAGAGTAGGTGGCCATGAGCACTTTAAGCTTGTTCTAGTGCGACTTTATTTACTACTACTTAAGGCTGCATCTCAGAGGCACTACTTTTTCCTCTAAAGCGTGCATGTTGGCACAGAGATTCTACTTATACCAGAGTAATCTGGTGCTCGGGTCTTGCAGCTTTTCATTTGTGTTTCCCGAGTGCTTGGTAAGCATATTTACTAGGCTCAATTTAAGGTTCCCTGCTTAAATCGATAAAAAATAATTACAAGAAGCTCTACAAGTTGACAGGAATGTGATTTATACATGCTGCTGGCAGTTTCTTATTTTTGTTTTCCCACTTAAGCAGCTCGCTGAAAGATGTTTGTAGGAAAGTGGATTATTATGTGGTGTGGTTGTGAGACCCCGCCCTATAATAATGTCACAATGTCTTTCAGGTCCAGTTATTAGGTTGCTTCAATAAAACCTCTAGCTCATTCGTGGGTAGCTGTGGCATGGAGCAGTCAGGTTTAGTCAAAGGAACAAGTGTAAAGCATTTAGTAGTACCATAACAGTCAGTAAGTAGGAAACACAACACAATAAAAATCCAACACCAGTTTATAAAAGTAAAGGATATTTTTATTTTCAAGTAGACATCAAAACAGCAAAAATCTATTGAGGGCAATCAGGTATATGATTTTGAAAAAGGTAAATAAATTATTTTAAATACAGTAAATCGTTGTAATCAGCTTAGCGGGTTCTGAGGCAACAGGCCATAACTACCAGTCTCCTCTTGGACGGGACACAACTAGTTGGAAGCAAGTCACAGGGACCACTTAGGTCTAGGGAGACAGTTATCTGTCAGGCCCAGCTTTCTTGGAGTCCTCACTGTAATTGTATCTTCACCATGGGCCAGCAGAGAAGAGGTCCTGATGCTGGGGATGCAGGATATTGGATCCTGAAGAGATGAACGTCTTCCTGGCGCCATCCTGGTGTCCATGTCCGTGATCGTCTCGGCCTCAGGACTCTATCTCCCCTAATGCAGCAGCTTGGAAGGTGCAGCTAGTATCTAATCACAAGATGAGGAATCGGCGGTTAGGAGTATCCACCAGAAGAGTATGTTACGTACCTTTGTTAACAATCTTTCCTCATCGACTGTCCCACCTCCCCGTTCTGTGAACTGGACTCTTCCTCAAAAAAAGTTCCTAATTTAGAGATCTGCACTGGTCATACGAATTTGCCGATGGGCTCTGCGTCTTAGGGCGCAACCAGTCTTGAAAGTAACTGACATCAGCACGCATGGGTGGTGCCTATGTGCAGCTATGCACGTCACTTCCAGAGTGGAACATTGTTGGCGCTGAGCCACACGACATCACCTACCAGCGCACAGAGGTACTGCTGAAAAGTTCCTGGATCCAGTCTGATGTCTGTGGGAATATGCACAAGGTCAGGAATCTGCATTTAGAGTATCCACCAGAATGATTGTTACTGAAGGCAAGTAACGTGTTCATCAAGTGCAGTTCAGGTTTTGTATTCTTGGTGGCATCCAGAATATAATTTGGAGCCTAATGCTTCTAGCCCAGTACCGTGGATGGATGTGTATTTATAGAAGGACGTTTCCAATGTGCTGTTGCGGAATGTAGGTTTACAGATGCTCTGAGGGATGTTGAAAGGCTGTTGGGGGGAGGGGTGCGCGGGGGGCTCTTGAGCTTCCCTTCAGGTTTGTTGTAGTGGGGATGCTTGCGTCTTACCTGTCCAGGAGTGTTGTGGGACAAAAGGGCAGTGTTGCTTGGGAGTAGCGACTTCCCAGGGCAAGGGTTCTCAGCTTTTTATAATAGAAAAATGATATGAGAGCAAACGAAGTCTGTAGCCTACTAAGAGCACCTATTCCACAACAAGTTAACTTTTTTTATTTTTTTTTATAAATTCTTTTTATTATCAGTTAGCAGGAGTATAGATATTACAATTAATCAAGACACTCATTATTATCTAAAAGAAAAATCTAAATCAGACAACAAAGACAAACATATTCATCCCCCGAGCTGACGAAATTTAAATCCAATTCTTGATCTTAAAATCTCTCACTAAAAATCAGACACTGTAATTCGTACCCGGAGGGTAGTCCTGCCTCTCGTCCCAAATTTCAAGAAATTTTACAGCAGCTCCTACGATTTGGGAGTATAATTTTTCTTTGGCTATAATTCGAATCATCTTATGTTTTCACTGGGTAAAAACTGAACCTTCGACCATTTTCCATTTTTGCAAGATCAAAGATTTAGCCACTAAGGATGCAATAAAAACAAACTGTTGCTGTTAGATAGATAAATTGAGCATGTCAACAATTCCGAAAAGGACAGTTTTTGCATCAGGGAGTAAAGATGCCAGTAATTTTCTACTAAGCCACTGGAAGACCTGCTTCCAGAATTCGATTAATGCCGGGCATGAAAAGCAGACATGAAACCAGTCACCATTATGATAATTACACCTAAAACATGCCCCTGAGATGGATGCATACATATTTTGTAGACAAGGTGGTGTATAATAAAGTTGCCATTTACAGAAAAAAGCCATACATTTGAAATTAGCGCCCTGATGGCTTTATGTGCCCAGATGTTGTACGCTCTCCATATATGAATTTCTATTCTACAACCTGTGGAATTCTCAATCTTTTGTAAAAGCTGTGGAACTACTTTTGCATGAAGTTTTGCTGGAAGATCTGAAACCAGTTTCCTAACCCCCTGGTCTCCCTCACGTAATAATCTTGACTAATCAAATTAGCAAGAACGTCCTTGGAGGATTGTAGGTTCCTTATAAAGTTACGAAGTTGAAAGTAGGAAAAACGAGGAGGGGAGACTCAGATTGCTCAACTTTAATTGGTCCCACGACTTCATCACCCCCTCTAATAAAAGATCACTAAAACTGTTAATCCAAGCCTTTCCCCAAATGTTTATACTCCTATTATCTAAATAGAGACCTAGTCTACTGCTATGTGAAATCAAGATTTCAGGGTGAAGGGAGATAAAATGGCATTCTTCTTTCAATTGAGAGAATCTAAGAAGAATAGCTTGAGGAGTCTTATATCTGCTACGTTTTGGAAGTTTGGGGATTTTAATGAATGGGACAAGCTGAGTGTTAATTTCTAGAAGCATTTGTTTAAGATAGAATTTGCCTCCCAAATCTTGCATAGCAGCTGCTTGCCCACACCAGTCCATGAATACTGCCTGGTAATATTTTTCAAAATGGGGGAGCGCAAGGCCACCTTCTTGGATAGACAACTGCAAAGTATCTAGTTTTGAACGAGGTTTCTTGCCTGCCCAGACAAAATTTCGCAGCATCTGATCTATCTCGTAAAAAAAATCTTTTCGAAACCTTGATTATTAAGTTTGTAAATATAAAAAGAAAAAGAATCATCATTTTTACCAAAACGATTCTCCCTATTATAGAGAGAGGTAGGCACTGCCACTGCTTCAAATGTTTCTTGGCCTTAGAGATTGTTGCCTCATTATTAAGCTGATATAATTGCGAAAGATCACGTAACACAAAAATGCCCAGATATCTAATTGAGCCTGTCCTGCAAACTTGATTCCGCATATCAAAGGGAAGAACTTGATCGATGCAGTTGAACAATAATATCTCTGATTTGGAATGATTAATTTTATCCCCCCCCCTAGATCCGAAAAGTTTTAATCCTATTAAAAACTCTTGAAATATTTTCTCAGCTGCCAAGTATAAAATTAAATCATCTACAAAAGGTTTAAGCTTAGGAGCCCCTAACAAAGGTGCCTTGATTTGAGGATCTTGCCATAGCAGCGATGCTAGTAGTTCTATAAATAGTGCAAACAGCACTGGCGACATAGGGCACCCCTGTCGAGTGCCACGTCTAATTCGCAACGACCCTACAGTGTGGGAGTTGATTATAATTTTGGCTTCAGCTTTACTCTATAGGTTCTGCTGTACACTTACAAATTTCAAAGGAAAATGAAATGTTAATAAAATCGCAAACATCATTTTCCATTGAACTAAATCGAAAAATTTCTCGGCGTCGATCATGATAATCGCTGCCTCTACCTTTTTAGGTCTCGCTGAGCCAGCGCATGCGCTGCTCTGCGAGAAATTTAGTGAGTGGCTTTTGAAAGTGCTACCACAGGCTTTTGCTGGCCTCAAGCTTGCGTTCACGCGAACGTGCACGCGCGCAGCCGCCATCTGTCTTTCCTCCGTCACAGGTCATTAAGTGCATCGCGATCACTTTCGCGGCCGAGTCTCTTTCACGGCCGCGCGGCCAATGCTTTTTTACACCAGACCTTCGCTGGCTTGTTTTTTCAGAACGCATTAGTTAGGTGTATTTAATAGCCGAAATTTGTGGTTTAGCATGTGGGTGCTTTTGTACCGTTTTAGTCTTGGCCTCCAGACATTTAAAAATGGTATTGTGCCACAGCTTAACTTTTGAACTTACTGTCTAGTTTTTGTTTGAGGAAGCGTTGGCCTGGAGATCCTAAGTTGGTAGGCACCAAATGGCGCACGTGGGTCAAACTGTTTTTCATTAAGCACAGCCAAATTCTTCCAGGGCTTGCTATTATGCATACTTTTCACGTAACTGTTGTTTTAACCCGTTTTGATGTCAGCGGAGGCGAGGCCTTTATGTGCTGCTGAGAACAACACTTTTTCTTATTTGAATGTGCCTGGACACATACTACTGATGCTACCTTAATGCGACACGCTTTCTTCTGGAATCTGTCCACCTGCCCGTCTTTAGAAAGGAGTTACATAATCCATTTTATGAACACAGTCCCTGCAGTTTCTATCTCACCGTGACCGACACAAATCGATTCATATGTTTTACAATCTAGATAAATCCTACTCCTTCGTGCGTCAGTTGCATTGTTAACTCTCTCCGTTGTTTCTTGCATATATTTCCTTTACTTGCCATGTGTTTTGGAAGAAGGTCCAGACAGATGGTTTTTTTAGCGAAAGGGCATACATACGCTTTCTGACTCTTGTGTATTTTTGTGCAAGATTTTTCTATTATCTGGCAATCTCCATTTGCACAGGAGATGCAAAATGGATTGCTATACACCATTATGACAAAATAGTCACCAAAGCCAGCATCGGTATTAATTTTGTCATTTTTTCACAGTAAATATTCCTAATAAACATTTCTGCATGGCCACACCCTGGGCATCTGTGATAAGCTGCTTCTCCACTTAAACACTTAACCTCCAAAACTCCTTCACCTGCAGGCAGTTTTACGTCCTATATAAAAAGTTCGCCTGATCATGCCAATTCTAACGCATGCTGCTAATTTATCTGGGTAGATCCATACCAGCTTCTTGGGAACCCCCCTCCCCCCCCAATTTCAAAAGTTAGTTCGTAATGTTCTGTTCTGGGGGGCTTCTGGGAACATACTCCAGATACTTCTGACTGTATGTGCAATTTTGGTATATTGTAAAAATTTGACCTACTCTAACCCGGAATAATGTTTGGGCTTGCATAAATGGATTCCCTACTATGTGGCACTCTACCTACCGCCTGCCATCTCAAGAAGGAAATATCTTTCCTCAGTGTTTGGAATGGATGAGTGGCCCAGAACGGTACTTTGCAAACTGATCTCTTTCACAATCTACTACAAGCCTGTACCACCCTCACCATCTGCCGGGCAAATATGGAAGGTTTACTTGGCACTCCCAGCTCCAAGGTAAATGTCTGACTTGGTGTGTAGTTTATACATGTTACAGCCAACGGAGGCTTCCTTCATCGACCTACCTGAACTGTGTGCTGCAGCTGAGCTGTTGCATAATATAACAAGCATTGGCATAGCCAATAGGTCTCGCTTTTGGGACCTTATAAGTATTTAGTTATGCAGCACAATATCCTTGGTGCAACATCAACTGTTGCATCATGGCTAAACACTTATAAGGTCCCAAAGGCGAGACCTATTGGCTATGCCAATGCTTGTTATTAGTGGAATAATCAATTGGCTGGATTAAAAAGTTAGTTTTAATTACCATAGTTCTTCCTGGCAGAAAGCCACACTGATCTCTATGGACCACATCTTGTGCAAGGGTAGTTATTCTAGCTGCCGTAATTTTAGTAAATAATTTATAATCACAGTTAAGTAAACTAATCAGGTGCTATGATCCCGGCTTATCTTTTTTCAAGAAGCTTACTATGGCTGGCTCTGTATTGGATTTAGGTATCTGGCAACCCTCTAGAATTTCATTAAAAAGTTGTACTAGTATACCCACAAGTTGAGGCATAAAAAACCTTGTAAAGCTCAGTTGGCAATCTATCTCAGCCACACGCTTTCCCGTTGGGGGAGTTTTGAATGGCCTCTTTAATTTCATTAATTGTAATGGTGGCTACTAAGTGAGCTTGTTGGTCGCCACTGAGTCTAGGCATATCTATTGGTTTAAGAAATTCTTTGACAGATGCCGAAGTAGGCAAAGATGGGCAAGCATATAGCTTCTTATAGTGGCTAAGAAAGACCGCATCGATATCTGCCATTTGGTCTACTAATTGGTCTCGACTTTCATTGTAAATAGATTTAATAGTGGCATTATTGCTTCTTTTTTGTTGACCAGGTCAGAAACCTTCCGGCATGTTCGCTTTCTTCATACAGTTTTTGAAAACATGTATTCTGGTTAACAATTGTCCGGGAGTCGTAATGTTTCTTAAGGTCTTCTCTAGCTTTTTTCAGCCTAAATTTGGTCGTTTGCTAATAACAAGCTGTGTGTATCTGGCTTGCCTGCTCAAATTCGCGCTGCTAAGTCATAACTGTGTCTATCTTTATTTTAGATATATTGGCTTTGTAGGATATTATCTCTCTCCTAATAAAGGCTTTTACATGCTTCCCAGACACAGAAGCTTGAAGCGGACCCTATATTCCTTTCCGAAAATTCATTGAGATTGATACGCATGATCGTGATCCATCCTTCCTCAGTTAATAGGGTCCTATCTAAAGTCCATCGAGGACAACCTGTTTAGGTTGATCTTAATTTCTGTTACCGGGACTGAATGATCAGAGTATGGATTTGAGAGGATATAAGCCTTCCCTCTGTCCCATTGATGGGAGATTAAAAAGAAATCGATCCTTGAAGCGAATTAAATCTGTTAGAGAAACAAGTATACTTGCGTGACTGAGGATATTGTACTCGCCAGGGATCAATAAATGCAAGATCTTGAGTCAATGTAGCCAGACACCTAGCTGCTCTAGGTTTATTTTGAACTTTATTCTTGCGTGAAGTATCTAAATTTAGATTCTGCAATGTATTGAAATCTCCCCTAAGACTATGTAGCCAGGAAACATACAAAGGACATTCTTAAGTTCCTCGACGACAGCTATATTGTCCCCAATTGGACCATAGAAACTAGCAATCTGTAAAATCTGTTTTCCCACCTTCCAGCTTACTACAATTCATCTAGCGCTAGGGTCCCTGATGACCTGCAAGATTTCCCCCTGGCAGTGGCGTGCAAAGAAAATAACGACTCCCCTGACTGCTGCCCCAGCTGATGCAAAAAAGGCTTGCGAGATACAGCTAGGTAATCTAGGGGGAGTAGAATCTACTTTAAGGTGTGTTTTCTGGAGTAGTCCACCTTTATTTTACACACCATGCCACCTCCGTTTGGACCCAGCCATATGCAAATCAGTCTTGATCCTGATCCAGCCTGAACTGCCAGGCCAGGTCCTCCCTGTAGTGGAACACAAGCAACCCAGGACCGGTTTTGCCCTAGTTAGACTCATCAGCCAGGTATTGCTTGGTTCTAATGATACAGTGTGCACGGACGCAGGTCTGGGCATACCCGTCCCACAAAAAAGGGTGGATGAAATGCTTGAATTAATCTCAGCAACTGGTAATCACTCTGGCCGTATCCCAGACCATCGTTATTTTGCACACCATGCCAATTTCGACCCAGCCATATGAAATTAGTTTTGACCCTGCTGAATCTGTGTTCTGGTTCAGAAGGGACCTGGCTTGGCATTTCGGGCTTGACTGTTCCTATTGGAGCAGGGTCAAGACTGATATGCAAATGGCTGGGTCGAATCTGAGGTGGCATGGTGGGCAAAAGAATGATGGGTTGGAACGCTACCCCAAGCGGTTGGCATTGATTAGACTTATTGCTAGTATCCTTCCATCACCTTTTATGTTTAATTTAACATATCTGGTTTTCTGTGATTCTAAATGCAATTTGTCACTTTTTCTTTTTTTCTTTGTTGCAGGAGTTTGCCTTGGCATGCAGCTGGCAGTGGTAGATTTTGCTCGGGAAGTTCTCGGCTGGCAAGGTAATAAAACTATGTAAACTAATGTTTACAATCTTTTCTTGTAGTCTTGCTCCATCTTATTGCACCATTGGCATCAGCTGTTGGCGTATTTTATTTATTTATTTTTAAGTAAACCATGTCTCGCTAGGTGGGCATTGAAAATGATCCTTAACACAACATAAAATCCTATTTAATTCAGGTATATTTTTTTTATTCCAGACCAAGTGCGAGAGAATATCCTATTGCATCAATTGTTATTACAAAGGCCAGGAATTATTTCTAAGATATGAGCCATTATGCCTTCTTCCCATGTGTTTTTTTTTCCAGCACAATTACTTTATTTTTTTTTATTTTTACCTAGTGCATCATTTCTAAATTCTTCCCACCTTACAGTTGTCTTGCATCACAACTCAACTGCTGCAAAAATGTCAAGCATACTGCTACAAGACATGCTCATGTGTTTCAAGTAGGGTGCGGGTCATGATATCAATAAACTCCTACCTTCCGCTTCTTACCTGTGGCAAACAGTATATATAGTAATATAGGTATTTATATTACACAGCTTGATTCAATCCTACTGTTTATATTAGGGCATTAAATTGGTCCTGACAAATGCCACAGAATTTAGGAACCACCAAGGGCAAGAAACATGTATACCTAGTAGAACTCTATGATCTGAAAGAAACAGTTAGCTATAGATTCCTTACCTTAGAATTACCCCCAGGCGTCAGACTGGATCCGGAAAGTTTTTCGTCAGCAGTACCTCTGCGCGTAAAAAGGTGGCGTCGGTCGGCTCCGCGTCCGTCGTTGGCGTCGTGGTCGCCGGGATGACGTCGCGGCAGCTACTTAGACGCCGCCCTAGCGTGCTGACGTCAGTTTTTTCTTTTTCCGCGCCAGCCAGCGCAGATCCGGAGAGAGCGGTACCTCCAGTAATTTGTTGACTGAACTTTTTGAGCGACTTTTGTCGACGTCTTTTTGAGTCTTACCGACTCCTGGTGCACGTAGGGATGCCCGGCTTCAAGGCCTGCGGTTCCTGTTCCCGCATGATGTCGGTAACGGATCCGCACCGCGTGTGCCTCTTTTGCATGGTGTGCGACCACGACCCCAAGTCGTGCTCCGACTGCCGGATCATGGCTCCGAAGTCTTTGCGGGGGCGGTCCCGAAAGCTTCTTGAGCGCCGGCAGTCGGCTCCGCGCCTTTCGAGCTCCCGGTCGCGAGGGAGGTCGAGGGACCGGTCGTGGAGCCATCACCACTCGTCATCCAAGTCTTCGCACTCAGGGTCAGGTAAGTCGAAGCACAAGAAGAAGTCGAAAAAGCATCGTCGCTCTTCGACTTCTCCCCGTCCGTCGGCCGACGCGACGAGGGATGCGGGCGGTGCCACTCCCGCGGCTCCGCATGCGGTGCCTGAAGGGTCGACTCCGAGCTTCCCTCCCTTTCCGGGACCCGGAGCGACCCCTCGGACTCGGTTGGGGGCCCTAGGCCTTCCCTGCCGGCGGCTCTGGCCTCGGCGCCGCAGGGCCCCCATGGATCCAGGCCTTTATCCGGATCGGCGCCGGTCGACCTTGTGACACCGGCGCCGACTCCACCGACACTACTGCCGACGCCGGCTGGACCCCCAGCCGGCGTCAACCCCGGCTCCCACCTCCAGGTGGATTCTGAGTCAGACCGGTGTCGGCCGACGCCGATGGGTACTTTTGTGCCTGCATTCCACCCTGGCCATTTTCAGCCAGTTTGGCAGCCAAAGGAGGATGAGGAAGACTGGGAGGGGTCTGAGGACCCTCTCACTGCTCAGTTGGAGTACAACCAGGACTGGAGAGAGGACCTGGGGGATGCCAGTGTTCTGGACACCTCACCAGACCTTGGCATGTTGTCTCCGCCTACCGTGGCTATGGAGGAGGGAGCGTCTTAAGCAGTGGTGTTGCGTAGGGCGGCCGAGGCCCTAAACCTCGAGCTACCTACTGTGGCAGTCAGGACTAACCTCCTGACAGAGGTGCTTCAACCGGCAGCGAGCTCTTCGGAGTCCCTGCTGCCGTTTAATGAGGCCCTTACGAACATCCTTTTGGGCACCTGGTCCAGTCCCACCACAGGGGCTCCTGTGGATAGGATGGTTGCCAGACGCCGGCTCCGGGCGACCCCACTTTCTTCTCCCAACACCCTTCCCCCGAGAGCTTGGTGGTCCAAGCCTCAGCGTCCCAAAGCGCATTCCCTACCGCACCACTGGACAGGGAATCCAAGAAGCTGGACCAGCTTTGGAAGAAGTTTTCTTCCTCCAGCTTAGGGCTGCGGTCGGTGAACACCGCATGCCTCTTGGGCCGTTATTCCCACTCTGTGTGGGATACGGTGGCGCAAGTGCTGCCTCGGTGTCCGGAGGAGGCCCAGACCGTGCTCTCCCGTGCTGTAGCCGAGGGGAGAGACGCAGCAAAGTTCGCCATTCGTTGTGGACTGGACACTGCCGACTCACTGGGTAGGACCATTTCAACGTCGGTGCCGCTTCGCCGTCACGCCTGGTTGAGGACGACTGGCTTTTCTGGGGATGTCCAGAACACCTTGATGGACATGCCTTTTGATGGCCGTCGCCTGTTCGGCGACAAGGCAGACAGTGCGCTAGAGCGCTTCAGGGACTCTCGTGCTACGGCCAAGTCCTTGGGCCTCTCCACCATGCGCCCTGCACGATCTGCTTTTCGCCCCTTTCGTGGCCACGGAAGGGGGTGCCCCAACACGTTCCTTTCAGAGCCACAGGCCAGCGCAAGCTGTTCCACCTCAGCGCGGCCGGGGACGTGGGAACCACCGCCGTGGTTCTGGGGGCCAGCGAGCGGGCCAGTCCACCACCGCCCCCTCTGCAGCAGCCTCCAAACCCTCCTAGTCCGACATTTCAGGGCCACCGAACGCCAGTGGGCGTCAGGATCCGCCATCACCTCCCCCATTGGCGCACCACCACATCTTACAGGTGGGTTTTGCAAATAGTCCGAAGGGGCTACTCCCTCCCCTTCGAGACTACCCCTCCCTCCATGCCACCCAAGTACCATCGCTTGTCGGAGGATCATCTGACCCTTCTCCAACAGGAAGTTACAGCTCTCTTTTCCAAGGGAGCCATCGAGCGCGTCCCTGCCCCAGAAGTAGGTCGTGGTTGTTATTCCTACTACTTTCTGGTGCCCAAGAAGGACAAGGGCCTGCGTCCTATCTTGGATCTCAGGGACGTCAACCGCTTCCTCCGGAAGGAGAAGTTCAAAATGTTGACCCTGGCTCAGGTCTTGTCTGCCCTCGACCCTGGAGACTGGATGGTAGCGTTGGACTTGCAGGACGCTTATTTCCACATCCCCGTCCTGCCGGCCCACCGGCGTTACCTGCGGTTCACAGTAGGCCACGAGCCCTTTCAGTTTACTGTGCTCCCCTTTGGCCTTACCAGCGCCCCTCGGGTGTTCACGAAAGTGATGGCGGTGGTCGCAGCTCATCTGCGCAGATCGGGGGTTCCAGTCTTCCCCTATCTCGACGACTGGTTGTTGAAGGCGGGCTCGCCCCAGGCAGTCGTTTCCCACCTCCAGACTACGGCCGACCTCCTGCATTCACTGGGGTTTTCCATCAATGTGCCGAAGTCGCACCTGACCCCCTCTCAGAAGCTCCTCTTCATCGGAGCGGTTCTGGACACAGTGCAGTTTCGGGTTTATCCTCCCGAACAGCGAGTCCGGGATATTCGGGCTATGATTCCGATCTTTCGGCCTCTATCCCGGGTTTCGGTCAGGATGACCCTGAGGCTGCTGGGCCTCATGGCCTCCTGCATCCTGCTGGTCGATCATGCCAGGTGGCATATGCGGGCTCTGCAGTGGGACCTGAAGTTCCAGTGGGCGCAGCATCAGGGGAATCTGTCCGATTGTGTCCAGATCTCGGAGGACACTGCACGACAATTGCAGTGGTGGCTCATGAACCAGGATTGGGTCAACGGCAGATCCATCTCCCTTCCCCAACCAGAACACACAGTGGTGACAGACGCGTCCCTTTTGGGATGGGGCGGCCACATGGGAGAGGCGGAGATCAGAGGCCTCTGGTCTCCGGCGGAGTCCTGGCTCCACATCAACCTTGGGCGATCCGGCTTGCACTGAAAGCATTCCTTCCCTCTGTCCGGGGAAGAGTTGTGCAGGTGTTCATGGACAACACCACCGCCATGTGGTACTGCAACAAACAAGGCAGGGTGGGGTCGTGGACCCTATGTCAAGAGGCCCTCCGCCTCTGGACATGACTGGAACATCAGGGCATATCCCTGGTGGTTCAACACCTGGCTGGTTCCCTGAACGCCAGGGCGGACGAACTCAGCCGCAGGTGCATGATGGATCACGAATGGCGTCTTCACTCGGAGGTGGTGCAAGGTCTCTTTCAACAGTGGGGAGAGACTTGGTTAGATCTATTTGCCACCGAAGAGAACGCGCAATGTCAGCAATTCTGCGTGTTGGAATTTCCAAGGCGGCACTCGCTAGGCGACGCTTTTTGTCGTAAGTGGAGTTGCGGTCTGTTGTACGCCTTTCCGCCTATACCACTTCTGCCCAGAGTGCTGAAGAACATCAAGCGCGACCGGGCCCAAGTCATTCTTGTGGCTCCGGATTGGGCACGAAGAGTCTGGTATCCCGAGCTGCTCAACATGGCCATCGATCCTCCGACCCGCCTGCCTCTTCGGGAGGATCTTCTGTCGCAGCAGCAGGGGATGGTCCTCCACCCGAACCTGTCCAGCCTCCACCTCCTTGCGTGGAGATTGAGCAGCGGCAGTTGACGTCATTCGACTTGCCTCCCGAAGTTTGTGATGTAATCTTGGCAGCCAGGCGTCCCTCCAATAAGACGGTATACGCCTGCCGATGGAACAAATTTGTGGCATGGTGCACACCAAAGGCTGTGGATCCCCTTTGTGCCCCCCTTTCTGAGGTCCTCTTGTTCCTCCTTTCTTTGGCCCAGCAGGGCTCTGCTCTGGGCACTATCAAGGGCTATCTTTTGGCCATTTCTGCCTTTCTTTGGCTTCCTGATCAGCCTGCTCTCTTTAAGTCCCCGGTTGTTAATCGTTTCTTAAAAGGCATAACTCATCTTTTTCCTCCTATCCCCTTCGTTATGCCTCAGTGGGACTTGAATCTGGTCTTGACCTATTTGATGTGCGCTCCCTTTGAGCCGCTTCACAACTGTCCTTTACGACTTTTAACTCTTAAGACTGCATTCCTGGTGGCCATCACATCTGCCAGAAGAGTGAGTGAGCCCCAGGCTCTTTCATCCAAACCTCCTTTTCTGGCTGTACATCCGGACAAGGTTGTCCGAAGAATTCGTCCATCCTTCCTTCCCAAGGTGGTCACCTCCTTTCATATTCGGCAGACCATCACTTTGCCCACCTTCTTGTCGCATCCTTCGAAAGAGGAAGAGAGGCTCCACCGTCTGGACCCAAAACGTGCGCTTTCCTTTTATCTGTATCGCACCAAACAGTTCCGGGTGGACGACCAGCTCTTTGTTGGCTACGTGGGCGCCAAGAAAGGTCGGGCCGTACACAAGCGGACCATTTCTAGATGGGTCGTTTTGTGTATTAAAGCCTGCTATTCTCTAGCTAAAAAGGAGCCTCAGTGGGGCTACGTGCCCATTCCACCAGGGCGACGGCAGCCACTACTGCTTTGGGACGAGGAGTTCCTCTGCATGACATTTGCCAGGCAGCGACATGGGCATCCTTGCACACGTTTACTAAACACTACTGCCTGGACAGCCAAGTCCGGAGAGACTACTTCTTTGGCCGTTCTGTTCTCCAGGACTTTCTGGTGTGAACTTGGTTCGCAGACCCTCCTCCGGGGTTGGTATTGCTGGGGTATCTATTCTAAGGTAAGGAATCTATAACTATCTGTTTCTTTCAGATGAACAAGTTACTTACCTTCGGTAACGATATATCTGTAAGAAACATAGGTTAGTTATAGATTCCTTACCGCCCCACCCATCCTCCCCGTTCTGCGAACTGACTTCTAGGGTTAAGGACATCCTTTCAGGGCCCTAGTTTTGTGCACCAGTGGCCAGTGTCTTGCATGGCTCTGCGTTTCCGGCGCGGAAAGTCGTGTGCAGAACTGACGTCAGCGCGCGAGGACGGCGTCTAAGTAGCTACCGCGACGTCATCCCGGCGACCACGACGCCAACGACTGACGCGGAGCTGACCGACGCCACCTTTCGACGCGCAGAGGTACTGCTGACGAAAAACTTTCCGGATCCAGTCTGACGCCTGGGGGTAATTCTAAGGTAAGGAATCTATAACTAACCTATGTTTCTTACAGATATATCGTTACCGAAGGTAAGTAACTTGTTCAACAGTTAGGTTCAGGGGTTCCACTTTTGTTTTTAACCTTACCATGGAATCAATTTCCAATAAATAAAAAAAACCTTCATCTGTGATTTCCATAAGTAACCTAAATTCACTTTGTGTTTTTGTCCAGTCTACATACACCAGCCCCCTGGATCTAAAAAGAGAATCAATTGAAGGGGGAAATTCAATGAGCCACATTGGCATTTGAACTTAAGATAAAAGATATTCACAAAGAGCTCCACAAGGATGCCCCCCACCCCTTCAACGAAAAGCAAGCCCCAATCAGGGCTTGTAAAATCCACTCGCCTGCTCGCATTTGCGAGCCAGATTTAATTAGAACGAGCTATTTTTCGGTCCTACTCGCCCTTTCTGGCGAGTAGGAAGACAGATTGACTTTTAACCTCTAAAAGCAGAGCAAATGTGACAAGATCGCAAGATTTAGAGGCATCGTTTTTGCTCACAAAGTGAATGAGCAATAAAAATGACTTTAAATCTTGTTAACTTCTGCACATTTGCTTGGCTTTCAGAGACAGAGGTCAAGTGCATTACAGTTGGGTCGAGTAGATGTTTCAAGTTACTAGACCTGCAGGTCCAGTGAAATTTTTATGATTTTTCGAGCCCTGCCAATGATGGAGCATGCTACTTTGGTGGATGAGGCTCCCTTCGCCAGTGCTCTAATAATAAGCAGACTGACATGCAACAGCCGTGGGCTTGGGCTTTCTTTCACTTGCTTGATGTTCTTTTTTTTTTTTTTTTTTTTTTTTGCGCTCACTCTTTAATTGTATGTACCTGTAAAATAAGATGAAAATAAGACGCAGCACATCAGAGGATAAAAGTCTAATGTATTTAATGCAAAAATAGCAAGCGGTTCAGGAAAATTAGCAAATGACTATTGTCAATGCAGCGGGCCAGATCATCCTCTCATAACTGTGTTGGAGCATATAACTCTAAATCTATTAAAATTAGAACCGTTTTTTATACACTTTGTTGCAACGCAAGTCACTTGGAACTTGAACATGTGATAGAAATCGTTACTTCATTCAAAACAAACTGATGAGCAGGAGACGGGATCTTGTCTCAAGAATAATATGAAAAGTCCCTACAATATACATATATATATCTATATTCACTGAAAAAACCATAGGTTTTAGGGACAGTTATAGTTAGTTGGACATTGCACTCGTACAAAACCCGTGAAATTCCCCTGTTATAGTTAGTTCAGCTAACTATAACTCGCGCCCCCGCAATGCACTGCTGATGACGTCACATATTACATCACTCATGACATGGTCAGTGACATCACTGATGACATCACTGATGACATCTCAAATGACATCACTGATGACATCACTGATGACATCATCCAGTGACTGTGTGTTTCTGTAAAGTTTAAATATGTTTAATATATATAGGGAAAGGCGTATTGAAGAATGAGTGGGTGTATAAGTGTCTGAATGGATGATTTAGTACGTGAGTGACTGACTCTACAAGTGAGTGATTAAACGTATCTTACTGAATGCATGGGTTAGTGACTAAACTGTGTGAATGTCTGTATCCGTCTGTTTGTTGGTGTGTAAGTGGATGCATGGATTTGCGAATAGCTACATGAGTGTCTATATGGGTTATTGATTGGTTCTCTGAGTATCTGTATGGCTGCCTGAGTGTTTGTGTGGGTGGGGTGTGTGTGACTCTATACATAGATGTGTGAGTGGGTGATTCACTGGGTGCATGATTTCAAGAGTGCATCTGTGATGGACTGCTTGGGTGGGTGAGTGTGTGTATGGGTGTGTTAGTGAGTGAATGTATATCTCAGTGGTACATGTGCGAGTAACTACATATGTAAAAGGCAGTATATATGTGTGTTAGAGTATTTAAATGGCTATAAGTGAGAGTGTGTTATTGTGAGAGTGGCTGTATGGATGCGTGTGTGCTTGTATCAGTTATTGTATAAGAGCGTAAGAATGTGCTAGTATTTGTATGAGTAAGTGAGCTGGTGTGTGTATAACTGTATAGGTGAGTAAATGGGTGTGTGATTAATTATTAGCATGACTGACTAGTACCTCTATGGATGAGTGGCGGTGTGTGAGTATTTATATAGGTGTATGAGTGCATATGATAGTCCTGTACTGAGTGACTGTAAGTATGAGTGACTGTACAGGTGAGTGAGTGGATGTGTGTGTAGACCTAAGAATCAGTGAGTGGGTATGTAGTTTTTGGTGTTGGAGTGTCTATGGTTTTGAGAATGGCAATCTGTAATTTAGAGTGGGTGTATCAAAAGTTATATTAGGGTGTGAGAAGATGCATGAAATTATCACATGGATGATGTCATCAGTGATGTCATCAGTGATGTCATCAGTGATGTCACTGACCATGTCATGAGTGATGTAATATGTGACGTCATCAGCAGTGCATTGCGGGGCGCGAGTTATAGTTAGCTGAACTAACTATAACAGGGGAATTTCACGGGTTTTGTACGAGTGCAATGTCCAACTAACTATAACTGTCCCTAAAACCTATGGTTTTTTCAGTGAATTTCAAAGGTTTTTAAATGCTAATTTCTAACTATAACTTGTCTGAAACCTATGGTTTTTTCAGTGAATTTCAAAGGTTTTTAAATGCTAATTTCTAACTATAACGTGCCTGAAACCTATGGTTTTTTCAGTGAATTTCAAAGGTTTTTAAATGCTAATTTCTAACTATAACGTGCCTGAAACCTATGATTTTTTAAGTGAATTTCAAAGGTTTTTAAATGCTAGTTTCTAACTATGCCAACAGAGGTAGGACATGTGAAGAAAGAAGAAAAACGCACAGAAAGAAGCAAAAGATGTGCAGAAAGAACCAACAGAGGAGCAGAAAGAGGCCTTGTTGCAAAATCATCCTGTGCCCACAACTTTTTCAGACGGGTACTGGTGGTAACTGACTCTGACTAACCAGAGCCAGTGCGCGTTTGCACAGTGGTGAAGGGAGGGGGCCTGAGGTGACATGTGTGCAAGCGCGCCCGTGGCGCGTTTTAAGTTGCGGGATTAAGTCCCCTTGAATCCTGAGGGTCCTGGGGTCCAACTAGCCCCCAGGTATCTACAGTTAGGACCACAGAGCTGAGTTGCAGAGAGGCGTTCCGAGGCCACGCACCTTTTTCACCTCTCTGCAACGCAACTCTGTTGTGCTTACTGAAGGTACCTGGTGGGCTAGTTGGCCCCAGGATTCAAAGGGAATTAACTCCCCAACTTAAAACGCACCACAGGGCGTGTTTGCGCACATGTCACCTGAGGCCCCGCCCCTCCTTTCACCACTGTGCAAACGCGCCCATGGCGCGTTTTTAAGTTGGGGGATTAGGTCACCTTGAATCCTGAGAGTCCCTGGGGCCCAACTAGCCCACCAGGTACTTCCAGTAAGCACCACAGGCCTGCGTTGCAACGCCTGTAACAAATTGTGCAGTTGTGTTTAGGTAGTGAAGAGGGTCGTGCTGGGGGTAGTGTTTTAGGGTTTAGGGTAGTGCAGTGGTGTTTGTGTAGTGTAGGGGGTCATGCAGGGGGTAGATTTCAGGGTTTAGGGTAGTGCAGTGGTGTTTGGGTAGTGTAGGGAGTCGTGCTGGGGTGATTGTTTTAGGGTTTAGGGCAGTACAGTGGTGTTTGGGTAGTGTAGGGGTCGTGCTGGGGTTAGTGTTTTAGGGTTTTAGGGTTTAGGGTAGTGCAGTGGTGTTTGGGTAGTGTAGGGGATACTGCTGGGGGTAGTGTTTTAGGGTTTAGGGTAGTGCAATGGTGTTTGGGCAGTGTAGGGGGTACTGCTGGGGGTAGTGTTTCAGGGTTTAGGGTAGTGCAGTGGTGTTTGGGTAGCGTAGGGGGTACTTGCTGGGGGTAGTGTTTTATGGTTTAGGGTAGTGCAGTGGTGTTTGGGCAGTGTAGGGGTTCGTGCTGGGGGTAGTGTTTTAGGGTTTAGGGTAGTGCAGTGGTGTTTGTGTAGTGTAGGAGGTCAGGGTGTGTTTCAGGGTTTAGGGCAGTGCAGTGGTCTTTGGGTAGTGTAAGGGGTCGTGCTGGGGGTAGTGTTTCAGGGATTAGGGTAGTGCATTGGTATTTGGGCAGTGTAGGGGGTCATGCAGGGGTAGTGTTTCAGGGTTTAGGGCAGTGCAGTGGTGTTTAGGCAGTGTAGTGGGTCGTGCTGGGGTGGTGTTTCAGGGTTTAGGGCAGTGCAGTGGTGTTCGGGCAGTGTAGGGGTCGTGCTGGGGGTGGTGTTTTAGGGTTTAGGGCAGTGCAGTGGTGTTCGGGCAGTGTAGGGGGTCGTGCTGGGGATGGTGTTTTAGGGTTTAGGGTAGTGCAGTGGTGTTCGGGCAGTGTAGGGGGTCATGCTGGGGCTAGTGTTCTCAGGGTTTAGGGCAGTGCAGTGGTGTTCGGGCAGTGTAGGGGGTCGTGCTGGGGGTGGTGTTTCAGGGTTTAGGGCAGTGCAGTGGTGTTCGGGCAGTGTAGGGGGTCGTGCTGGGGGTGGTGTTTCAGGGTTTAGGGCAGTGCAGTGGTGTTCGGGCAGTGTAGGGGGTCGTGCAGGGGCTGGTGTTTCAGGGTTTAGGGCAGTGCAGTGGTGTTCGGGCAGTGTAGGGGGTCGTGCAGGGGTGGTGTTTCAGGGTTTAGGGGCAGTGGTGTTCGGGCAGTGTAGGGGGTCATGCTGGGGGTGGTGTTTCAGGGTTTAGGGCAGTGCAGTGGTGTTCGGGCAGTGAAGGGGTCATGCTGGGGGTGGTGTTTCAGGGTTTAGGGCAGTGCAGTGGTGTTCGGGCAGTGTAGGGGGCGGTGCAGCGGGTGGTGTTTCAGGGTTTAGGGCAGTGCAGTGGTGTTTGGGCAGTGTAGGGGGTGGTGCAGGGGGTGGTGTTTCAGGGTTTAGGGCAGTGCAGTGGTGTTCGGGCAGTGTAGGGGGTCGTGCAGGGGTGGTGTTTCAGGGTTTAGGGCAGTGCAGTGGTGTTCGGGCAGTGTAGGGGGTCTTGCTGGGGGTGGTGTTTCAGGGTTTAGGGCAGTGCAGTGGTGTTCGGGCAGTGTAGGGGGTCATGCTGGGGGTGGTGTTTCAGGGTTTAGGGCAGTGCAGTGGTGTTCGGGCAGTGTAGGGGGTCGTGAAGGGGTGGTGTTTCAGGGTTTAGGGCAGTGCAGTGGTGTTCGGGCAGTGTAGGGGGTCGTGCTATGGGTGGTGTTTCAGGGTTTAGGGCAGTGCAGTGGTGTTCAGGCAGTGTAAGGGGTCATGCAGGGGCTGGTGTTTCAGGGTTTAGGGCAGTGCAGTGGTGTTCGGGCAGTGTAGGGGGTCGTGCTGGGGGTAGTGTTTTAGGGTTTAGGGTAGTGCAGTGGTGTTTGTGTAGTGTAGGGGGTCGTGCTGGGGGTTGTGTTTTAGGGTTTAGGGTAGTGCAGTGGTGCTTGTGTAGTGTAGGGGGTCGTGCTGGGGGTAGTGTTTTAGGGTTTAGGGTAGTGCAGTGGTGTTTGTGTAGTGTAGGGGGTCATGTTTTAGGGTAGTGCAGTGGTGTTTGGGTAGTGTAGGGGGTCGTGCTGGGGGTAGTGTTTTAGGGTTTAAGGTAGTGCAGTGGTGTTTTTGTAGTGTAGGGGGTCATGTTTTAAGATGCAATGCTCCAATACCTGACCAGTCTGCACTACATAAAACTGCAAAAAAACTAAAAATAAAAAGTGTTTTGCACACTTTTGTCATTGGGCTATATGTGGGCTACATCTGGGTAATATTTGTGCTACATTTGGGCTCTTTTTCACTGGTGGCCATCTTGGAAGACTTCTTTGTTATGAAGTTTCCTAATTTCTTCATTTACTGCAGTCTCCTCAGTAGGAAATGCTTTCAGTTTTTTACTTTGATTCCATCAAGAAGGCATTCAGATGTGTCTCACATCTGCCATAAATTCAGAATGTTAGCACTCTAGTTGCTCATTAGATCACTGGAGTAAAGCTACTGCTCACCAGGGAGTTAACTGGTAGTCTGCTGCTGGTATTGAAAGTGATTGTTTCAGTCTGCATGTCAGAATTTTCTAATGAAATAGAAGAGGATTTGAGATCTCACTTAAAACATGCCCTAATTTTTCTTTCTGCAGCACTAACCATAATTTCTATTTTCAAAAAGAACCCCTCATTTTGTTCCTTTTTAAATTAAATGTTTTAAGTGTTACCGGTTTATTCCAATCAAGATGGCTTCAGGTGTGCCATACTTTTGTCATAAGTATGGCTGTTAGCGCTCTAGTTGTTATTTAGAACACTCTGGGAAGCTGCAGTAGAACACAAAGGCATCAACTGGCAGGCTGCTCCTGTTGAAATATAACAGGAAGATATTTGAGATCACACTTGAAATATGTCTTAATTTTTCTTTCTACAGCACTAACCATAATTTCTATGACAAAATGAACCCCATCATTTTGTTCCTTTTTAAATTAAATGTTTCAAGTGTTACCAGTTTATTCCAATCAAGATGGCTTCAGGTGTGCCATACTTTTGTCATAAGTAAGGCTGTTAGCACTCTAGTTGTTCTTTAGAACACTCTGGGAAGCTGCAGTAGAACACAAAGGCATCAACTGGCAGGCTAACATGTCCTAATTTTTCTTTCTACAGCACTAACCATAATTTCTATGACAAAATGAACCCCATCATTTTGTTCCTTTTAAATTAAATGTGTTTAAGTGTTACCAGTTTATTCCAATCAAGATGGCTTCAGGTGTGCCATACTTTTGTCATAAGTAAGGCTGTTAGCACTCTAGTTGTTCTTTAGAACACTCTGGGAAGCTGCAGTTGAACACAAAGGAATCAACTGACCGTCTCTGCCCTTGTTGGATGTCCATGTTTTACTGAGAATGTCAGACTTCATTCTCACATGAGTGAGAAAGATAATGTGAATTTACAGAAAATATGCTCTCATTTTAGCTTCTGGAGCACCTTCCAAACCTACATGGGACAAGCATGAGAAAATAGTGTTCTCTCAAACATGATTCATGATATCCCAGCAGAAGGTTTTTCACATGGTAAAATCACCTTAGAATACACCACAATTCCTAAAATTAGTATGGTACCATCAACAAATAAATTCTAATGTAACTAAAGCCTGTTATCACCCTTTATAGTTCTCCTTTTGGTGACCCTCAAAATCTTCTATTCACTACAATGCATTTCAATGAGGTACTATCATTTATATTGGTCCCAAGATGGCTGCCAGCAATTCCAGGATGAAGTGCTGACAGCCAATCAGATCTCACGATGACATGTGTGGTTAGGCTCCGCCCAGATATATATGTGACTTTACTTTTGATTTTCTCAGGAACTACTGAACGGATTTACACCATTTAAGCAAAAGGCACGACACTGAACCAAGGGCTACCTCTTTGCCAAATTTGGTGTAATTCCGTTCAGCAGTTCGGGCTGTAGCTGCGACTAAAGGTTCCTATGGGAAATTGACATGGAGAAAACACGTTTTGGGACCCCCTTTTCTCGGCCCCCGCTTGACGTATCACCCCGAGACTTTCAGGATAGGAGCGGACCGGAGCGCCCCAACAAGTTGGAAACTTTCACGAAGATTCGTCAACCGGCGCCAACGTTATTTCAAATAGAATGTCGCGGATTTCCTATGGATAATAGGTTTGAACTATAACTATCTACTGGCGACCGCCAGTAGATATATATATATATATATATATATATATATAATCTACTGGCGGTCGCCAGTAGATAGTTATAGTTAGGACCTATTATCCATAGGAAATTCATAACATTCTATTCCCAATAACTTTGGCATTGTTTGATGAATCATCGCGAAATTTTCAAAACTAGTGGGGCGCTCCGGTCCAGCTCCTGTCTTGAAAGTTTCGGGGTGATTCGTGCAAGCGGGGCCGAGAAAAAGGGGGGTCCCAAAACGTGTTTTCTCCATGTTAATTCCCATAGGAAATTTTAGACACGGCTACAGCTCGACTGCTGAACGGAATTACACCAAATTTGGCAAAAAGGTAGCGCTTGGTTCAGAAAGCGACCTTTTTTAAAATGGTGTAAATCCGTTCAGTAGTTGCGGAGAAATTCAAAAAATAAGAGTCAAAAAATCGATTTCCCATAGGAAACTTTATGCAAGGCTACAGCTAAAACTGCTGAACGGAATTACACCAAATTTGGCAAAAAGGTAGTGCTTGGTTCAGAAAGCACCCTTTTGTAAAATGGTGTAAATCCGTTCAGCAGTTGTTGAGAAAATCAAAAATAAAGGTTTCGTATATATCTATGGCCGCGGTGGATCCGCGCACCCTCCCGATCACGAGCTGTCATGCTAATTGGCTGTCAACACTCCAAACCAGGAAGTGTTGGCAGCCATCTTGTGCCTCGGTAGAACCGAGGCACAAGAAATGAGAGAAACAAGTGCGCAAAAGGCAAAAAGGGGGCAGGGTAGAAACACCCTGACCCCCTAGGCCTGCTTAGGGGGTCCCACAAGGACCCCCAGGGCCAAAAAAAGCATTTTTTTTTTTTAAATCGGCGGGATGCGCTTAGGATGCGCGGATCCCGCCGTGAAAAAAAACCCGAAGCGCGGGCTCCCGCGCTTCATTGTTATTTGGCCCCCGGGTGGGCCAAGTCCCGTGGGCATGCGGGGGTTAATAAAAGAATGGTGTGGGGGCCTCTAAGGCCCCCACACGCCCGGGGACCGCCACCTCCCAGGGCTACTAAGAATTATTAACTGTGGGGGTCCGCTCGAGCCCCCACAGGCCCGGGGACCACCACCTCCCCGGGGCTTTCCACATGTTGGGAGGGGGGCTGCGCGGCCCCCCTCCTGGAGCCCGTGATGGCCCTGGGGACCACCACCCCCCAGGGCCGGCTCCTGCAGTGTCCCGGGGTGCCCACCCCCGGGGCACTGCTGTTTGCTATGACAGGTCGGGAGCCTCGCGGCTCCCGTCCTGTCATGGCAAACTTGCTTTGAATTTTGGAAGAGAGAGCAGGAAACCTGCTCTCTCTTCCAAAGACGATTGCTTTTCCACACGGGGAGCTGCATCTAAGCAGTTCCCCGTGTGGAAAAGCAATGCCGGCTCCCGCAGGACGCGGGGAGCCGGCGGGACAGTGGGGGGATTGGGGACCCCCCCACGGTCCCCAACGGATAGGGCTGGCCCCGGGGATGGGGTCCCCGGGGCAAGTAGTGGCCCGGGAGGGGGGCCACGCGGCCCCCCTCCCCCAAATTATCAAAAAAAAATTACAAAAATGTTAAAAAGGCCGGCCTGAGGAGGGCGGCAACGCAGCCCCCTCCATTGAAAAAATTAAAAAAAACATGTGGCAATGACCCGGGGGATGGGGTCCCCGGGCCAAAATTGGCCACTGGAGGGGGCCCACGCGGCCCCCTTCCCGTTCCGTTTAAAAAAATAAAAAATAAAAGGGGTCAGGCCCTGGGGGATGGGGTCCCCAGGGCCCAAAATAATTAAAAGAAGGGGGCGACACAGCCCCCTTCTAAAAAGAAAAAAAAAAGACCGGCATCGCGCTGGAGGCCCCGCCCCCTCCCTGCAGCACTCTGCAAACGCGCCCCCTAGCGCGTTGTAAGATGGGGAAGTAATTTCCCTTGAATACTGGGGGTCCCTGGGGGCCAACTAGCCCACCAGGAACCTCCAGTATGCGCCAGGGAGCTGCGTTGCAGAGAGGTGTTCAGAGGCCACGCCCCTTTTTACACCTCTGCAACGCAGCTCTGTGGCGCTTACTGGAGGTACCTGGTGGGCTAGTTGGACCCCAGGGACCCTCTGGATTCAAGGGGACTTAATCCCTCAACTTAAAACGCGCCACGGGGCGCGTTTGCACAGTGGTGAAGGGAGGGGGCGGGGCCTGAGGTGACTTGTGCAAACACGACCTGTGGCGCGTTTGAAGTTGGGGAATTAATTCCTCTTCAATACTGAGGGTCCCTGGGGGCCAATTAGCCCACCAGGTACCTTCAGTAAGCGCCACAGAGCTGCATTGCAGAGGTGTAAAAAGGGGCGTGGCCTCTGACCACCTCTCTGCAACGCAGCTCTGTGGCGCTTACTGGAAGTACCTGGTGGGCTAGTTGGGCCTCAGGATTCAAGGTGACCTAATACCCCAACTTAAATCGCGCCACAGGGCGCGTTTGCACAGTGGTGAAGGGAGGGGCGGGGCCTCAGGTGACATGTGTGCAAACACGCCCTGTGGCGCGTTTTAAGTTGGGGATTAATTCCCCTTGAATCCTGAGGGACCCTGGGAGCCAACTAGCCCACCAGGTACCTCCAGTGCAGCGCCACAGGGCTGCGTTGCAGAGAGGTGGTCCAGGCCACGTCCCTTGTACACCTCTGTGCAACGCAGCTCTGTGGCGCTTACTTGGAGGTACCTAGTGGGCTAGTTGGCCCCCAGGGTCCCTCAGGATTCAAGGGGAATTAATTCCCCAACTTAAAACGCGCCACAGGGCGTGTTTGCACACATGTCACCTGAGGCCCCGCCCCCTCACTTCACCGCTGTGCAAACGCGCCCCGTGGCGCGTTTTAAGAGGAAGTTTTAATCCCCCTGCCCTATTATGTACTAGGGCCTTACAGAGGAGGTCATGCTAATCACAGGGGTACCCCAACGCATAGTGTTCCCTAGTGTATGTAGGTGTTTTCACTGTATTCTAAGTGTCTTTTAGCATAGCACTGGCTCTAGGCCTGGTTAGTCACGAGCCAGTTACCACCAGTACCTGTCTGAAAAAGTTGTGGGCACAGGATGATTTTGCAACAAGGCCTCTTTCTGCTCCTCTGTTGGTTCTTTCTGCACATGTCTTGCTTCCTCCTGCTCTTTTCTTCGTCTTTGTGGACTTCTGTTGCTTCTTTCTGCATTTCTTTTGCTTCTTTCGGTGCGTTTTTCTTCTTTCTTCACATGTCCTACCTCTGTAGGCATAGTTAGAAACTAGCATTTAAAAAACCTTTAAAATTCACTGAAAAACCATAGGTTTCAGGCACGTTATAGTTAGAAATTAGCATTTAAAAAACCTTAGAAATTCACTGAAAAACCATAGGTTTGAGGCACGTTATAGTTAGAAATTAGCATTTAAAAAACCTTAGAAATTCACTGAAAAAACCATAGGTTTCAGGCACGTTATAGTTAGAAATTAGCATTTAAAAACCTTAGAAATTCACTGAAAAAACCATAGGTTTTAGGGAAAGTTATAGTTAGTTGGACATTGCACTCGTACAAAACCCGTGAAATTCCCCTGTTATAGTTAGTTCAGCTAACTATAACTCGCGCCCCCGCAATGCACTGCTGATGACGTCACATATTACATCACTCATGACATGGTCAGTGACATCACTGATGACATCATCCAGTGACTGTGTGTTTCTGTAAAGTTTATTTATGTTTAATATATATAGGGAAAGGCGTATTGAAGAATGATTGGGTGTATGTGTCTGAATGGATGATTTAGTAGGTGCGTGACTGACTCTATAAGTGAGTGATTAAACGTATCTTACTGAGTGCATGGGTTAGTGACTAAACTGTGTGAATGTCTGTATCCGTCTGTTGGTGTGTAAGCGGCTGCATGGGTTTGCGAATAGCTACATGAGTGTCTACATGGGTTATTGATTGGTTGTCTGAGTATCTGTATGGGTGCCTGAGTGTTTGTGTGGGTGGGGTGTGTGACTGTGCATAGATGTGTGAGTGGGTGATTCACTGGGTGCATGGTTTCAAGAGTGCATCTGTGAAGGGCTGTATGGGTGAGTGAGTGTGTGTATGGGTGTGATAGTGAGTGAATGTATATCTCAGTGGTACATGTGTGAGTAACTACATATGTGAAAGGCAGTATATATATATATGTGTGTTGGAGTATATAAATGGCTATAAGTGAGAGTGTGTGATTGTGAGAGTGGCTGTATGGATGAGTGTGTACTTGTATCAGTCATTGTATAAGAGCGTAAGAATGTGGTAGTATTTGTGTGAGTAAGTGAGCTGGTGTGTGTATAACTGTATAGGTGAGTAAATGGGAGTGTGATTAATTATTAGCATGACTGACTAGTACCTCTATGGATGAGTGGCGGTGTGTGAGTGTCTATATAGGTGTATGAGTGCATATGATAGTCCTGGACTGAGTGACCGTAAGTATGAGTGACTGTACGGGTGAGTGAGTGGATGTGTGTGTGTAGACCTAAGAATTAGTGAGTGTGTATGTAGTTATTGGTGTTGGAGTGTCTATGGTTTTGAGAATGGCAGTCTGGAATTTAGAGTGGGTGTATCAAAAGTTATATTAGGGTGTGAGAAGATGCATCAAATTATCACATGGATGATGTCATCAGTGATGTCATCAGTGATGTCACTGACCATGTCATGAGTGATGTAATATGTGACGTCATCAGCAGTGCATTGCGGGGCGCGAGTTATAGTTAGCTGAACTAACTATAACGGGGGAATTTCTACGGGTTTTGTACGAGTGCAATGTCCAACTAACTATAACTTTCCCTAAAACCTATGGTTTTTTCAGTGAATATATATATACATACTACTCAACATGCACCTTTCTGAAAATTGCACTTTTTATTGCCAACATTGGAAGCATGGCAAGATGTAGAAAATATACAATTGTGCAACACTAAATAAAATGGCTTCTGCGCGTAGGAGAATCCTGAAACTTAGCATGCATATTGAGACTTGTGGCCACTCTAAGTTAATATAAGAAAAACATTAAAACTCTGTTATCAGTGCATGTTAAGGCATATATGCAGAATGAAGCAATGGGTATATACAATCATACTTTCTCAGCACCCCAAGACCACCTCCTTGAAACATCGGGGAAATTGGCTGTCTTGCTGTCACAGCTACATGTTCCTCACCATTGCTTAAAGTCCAAAAGGGGACCTGCGCCACTGTGCTTCACATAAAAGGTTTCAATCCATTCCCCAGTCAACTCCTCAGATTCTATACCCTCCACTTGATGTGCCCCCAAACATCTGGGCACCCTCCAATGCATGCGCTGTCCACTCTTTTTGCCCCCACAAATGGAAAGACCATATCCTTTGGTTTTCCGTGTCTTCGTGAAAAACCTTAAGGCACTTCACCCACTCCAATTACTGACCTCCCAAACCTTGTCCCACCTCTTAGCATGGTTCCCAGCATGGACAAACTCTTTCCCAAAGCCCATTGAATAAGATTTTGATCTGCTGTCACAGTCAAATTTGTCTGTGGTTCCACCCCATTTGAACAGCTGTGACAGTTTACTCCTATGTTCTTATGGAACGTGCCCTGTTGTTTTATGTACAGATTTCTGTTGGCGTTACAAAATACATTTATTAAAAACTTATTCAAAAACAGTGGAAGTACAGTATCTAATACTTGATCATGGGTAGTCTAGTTTCAAGAACTAGACGTTGATATACCACCAGTTTTGCTTTTCATCGTTGGAGCAATGAGATTGTGCTCAACACTTAAAAGTTGGTCACTGCTGGCATCTGGTGATTCCAAATGACCCTAGTGGTAGATATTAAAAGAAACAGTATATGGTCTGAAGTATGGTTGTTGAAAATAAGATTTAGTTTTCATCTTCAATGGAGTGTTAATGGAATCCAAGACTGCCAGCTAATTTTTTGTTTGAACATGTCCTGTCTGTGTTAATAACAAGTCTGCTCACTGGTGTTGTAAGCAGAGAAATCACACACAATTCTTCTAATCGAAACGTCTAACTGCAAATTCCTCGTTTTTAGAAAATTCCTTTGGCGCCAGACTGAATCCAGAAGTTTTTACAGCCGTGATCCCTTGTGCCGCTAGGTGGCACCAGGCTGCTAAACACATTGTTCTTGTTCTGCCCTGAAAGTAACAGAGCGGAACCATATATAAGTGCCATCTTTGTGCTTTGCCGTCAGTTTTTTTCTTCACATCTTTGAAAGTGGATCTCTGGTTCTATTTCCTTTTTCTTTGGTTTGATATGTTTTTCAAAATAAAATCCAGAGAGCAAGGGAATGATATCCCTACCTAAAACGACAGATATCGGTGATGGACCCGCACAAGGTTTGCCTCTGATATTTGGGCTTCTGAACACTTCTGTTCAATTAAGTCCTAACTGAAACCCTTATGGGCACTTGGTCTAAACCTTGTTCTTGCCCAACGGTAAACGAACAGGTTGGCAGAGGCCACAGGCTGGCACCTTGCACCCCTGATTTCTTTACAGAACCTCTACTCCTGGGAGTTGTTTGGTCCAAGCTTCCACCAGCAAGGTGAAACCTAATTTGTTCCACTCAACACCCCGCCCCTGACAGGGAGCCGAAAAGGAATGAGGCATTTAGAAAACATTTGTTCTCTTTGGCCAGTCTAGTCTTGAGCTCAGTCAACGCAAGTTGCCCTCTAGGCGAATATATGGGACAGGCCCAGCGAAATATTGCCAGCGGTCCCAGAAGAGTTTAGGGCCTTCTTGGCTCAAACAATTCAAGATGGCAGGACGCCGCAAAATATGTGATTCGGGCTAGTCTTGATGCTACTGATTGCATGTTAAATTGCAGGCTTTTTTGAAGATGTGCGGGATGCCCTTATGTGCATCACTTTTAATGGTCCCATCTTTTTGGCAAAAAAGCTGATTCTGTCCTAAAAAGCTTTAAAGAAAATAGAGCGACGGTGCGTCTCGTGGACCTTTTCACCCCTGCCAGACCGTTTCCTCATCAATTTCGACCCTTCAGAGGCTACTGTAGAGGCTTGACAATACCTGGTCCCTCCAGCCCCCGAACAGTCAACCCAGTCCTTTTGTGGTCAGGGATGGGCAACAAGCAGACATCACAAATGTCATCAGGGGCATGTTCTTCTCAGTACCAATCCTCTGCTGCATCAACCCCCAAGTCGCTTAAGTTTGCCCTCGTGGTGTACTCCCACCCTGTGGGAAGCAGGATCAAACATTTTCTTCAGGGTTAACAATCAACCGTAACTGACAGGGGTTTCCTCTAGATCATCCAACAGGACTAGGCCCTTCAATTCTTTTCTGACCAACTACAGCTTCCGCCCACATCAAAACAACTTTCAGAGAAGCACCTATGCATCTTTCTTCAAGAGGTGTAAGCTGTACTGTCCTAAGGGGCCATTGAGAGGGTTCCAGACACCTGGAAATAGGGGCAGATGTTACTCACATTATTTCCTTATGCTGAAGGAGGATAGAGGTCTTCGTTCTATTCTAGATCTTCACCCTCTAAACGCCTACCTGAGCAAGGATAAATTCAAAATGCACACACAGACCCAGGTTCTATCTGCCATTGATCGGTGTGACTGGATGGCACCTTGGTCCTGCAAGAAGCAGACTTTCAGGTGCCCGTCCTGTGGTTTAAGGTTAGCTAGAGCATTTTCAGTTTGTCGTGCTCTACTTGGCCTTACCAGCACCCTTCAAGTGTTCACGAAAGTGATGGCTTTTGTGATGGCTGTTGTCGTCACACATCTTTGGGAGTTCCAGATACTAGTTTCCCCCTGCCTTTATGATTGGCTATTGAAGGCTGGCTTGCCACAGTCAGACGTAGACCATCTCCAGATGAAGGCGTACTATCAGGCATCGTATGACTTCTCGATCAATTACCTGAAGTCTCATCTGACTCCTTCACAAAGACTTCCTTTTATAGGAGCTCTCTTGAGTATGATGCAGTTCAGGGCCTTTCCTCTGCTACAACAAGTTCTAGGACATTCAGTGTATTTTCCAGCATTGGTCCTGAAGCTAAGTGAGAGCAGATCTGTGGCTTCTTGGCCCATTGGTCTCATGCATCCTGCTTGTCTATTTCACCTGGTGGTATATTCAGACTGTGTAGTGGAATCTGAAGTCTCAGTATCCCAGCACCAAGAAAACCTGTCAGATGACATCCAGGTTATGGATGAGACTGCTCAAGATCTGCTGTGGTTGCTGCTGGACTTTAACCTGACCAGCGGCACCACTCTTCCTTCCCAACCCAGAGCTGATGGTCGTGATGGATGCATCATTGTTAGGTTTCAGAGACTGTCTGGTCTCTGGTGGAGACTCAGCTCCACATCATTCTGTTGGAGCTTTGGGTCACTCACCTGGTGTTGAAGGCCTTCCTGTCATCCATCAAGGGAAGGCTGGTGCAGGTTCTCAAGGACAACCGCATCGCCATGTGGTACTGCAACAAGCAGGGCGTAGTGGGGTCCTGTGCCAAGAGGTTCTGCATCTCTAGAGTTGCTTAGAGTGTCTGGCATCTCTCCGATCATGAACCACCTGGTGGTGCCTTTTAAATGCCAAGATGGATAAGCTCAGCTGGTGCGTGGTGAATCACAAATGGCCTTTGCACCCGGAGGTGGCACAGGGCATCTTACTATAGGCGGTAGTATTCTAGCTGGTTTTTTTAGCCACTGTCTAATGCGCAGTGTTAAAACTACTGTGATCCGGAGTTTCCAAGAACACTTTTTCTAGGAGAAGCATTCAGGCTAGAGTGGAGCACAGAACTCCTGTACAATTATCCTCCTCTGCCTCTCCTGCCCAGAGTTCTGAAGATCCGGAACAACCAGATCTAAGTCATCCTTGTGGCTTGACCGCCTTCAATCTACCACCTGAGGTTGTGGATGTCATCGTCACAGCAAGGCCTCGCTCCACAAAGTCCATTTATGCCAGACACTGGGATAAATGTGTGACCTGGTGCGGAGTCTGCAACACAGACTCCTTATCAGCCAAATTCTTAGATGTTTTATTATTGTTTTGTCTTTGGCCCAGCAAGGCCTTGCAGTGGGCACCATTGACATTTGTTAGCCCTTTGGGCCTTGCATTTGCCGGACCAACCGTCCTTGTTTAAAATCACCTGTTGTGATGCGGTTTATTAAAGGTTTGACTCGCATATTCCCTCCTAAAGCTGTTGTGGTGCCACAGTGGGATCTTAATTTGGTCCTAGTGTTCCTCCTGTGCAACCCTTTGAGCCAGCGCATTACTGCTTGTTGCGTCTTCTGACTCTCAAAACAGACCTCCTCATTTAGATCCGAGCTTGTCGAGTGAGTGAGCTTCAGTCTCTCTATGCAGCCACCCTACTCCAACTTTTTCCCAAACAAACTGGTGTTGAAGATCATGGTGGCGTCTTTGCCAAAAGTTGTGACTCCTTTCCACGTTGGGAGAGCCATCACCCTTCTGCGTTCTTTGCTTTCTCTCAACCCTCGAAAGAAGGAGAGACTGTCGGTTGGATCCCAAACGAGCTTTTAGCTTTTACACGAATGACACCAAATACCATCAGGTGGACCATCAGATTTTTGTGGGGCTCTCTGTGGCAAAGAAAGGTAAAGCTGTGCAGAAAAGGATTTTGTGAAAGTGGATAGTCCTCTGCATTAGAATCTGCTATGCATTTGCCAAGAAGCAGCCTTCGGAAGGAATGAGGACTTCTACTACTAGGGTTAAGGCCTCTACCACTGCATTAGCATGCAGAGTTCCTGTTCTTGACATCCGTCGAGCTGCAATGTGGGAGTCAGTGCACACATTCACAACGCACTACTGCCTTGTCAGCGTGGTCTGATGGGAGGGTATTTTGCCCGTTTGGCTCTGCAGTACGTTTTGGTCTGGGCCCACTATACAGAACCTCCACCTTTGGGTGGTACTACTTTGGTATCTATTCTAAAGGTGAGGCGTCTGCAGTTAGAAGTATCCATCAGAACAAAAGGTTACTTTCATTCTGTAATGCTTTTTCTGGTGGATACTCTATCTAATTGCATATTCATCACTGGCTACCTTCCCGTTCTGTGAAGTGATTTCTCTTTTCATCTAAAAAGGTCCCAAATTGGAGCTCTGCACACTGGTACCTCCAATTGTTTATGATCTGCGTCCAAGGGGCGCGAAAAGAAGCAAGCAAGAAACTGATATCAATGCACAGTGGTGGCACTTATGTGTGACTCCTCCATTACGTCCGGGGCGGAATGAGGCCAACACGGAGCCACACCGTGCCACCTTGTGGCATATGGGAGCATTGCTAAAAATCTTCCAGATCCAGTCTAGCGCCTAGGGATTATTCCAAAGGTGAGGAATCTGCGGCTTGATAAAGTATCCACAAGAAAGAGCATTAGCCGAAGGTAAATAACTAATTCATTGAGCAGGCAGCTTCAGTGATTATGATGACATGATGTATTAAGTAAAACAAAATGTTTTCAACAACATTTTCTTCCACATGAAAGAAAAATACATTTGTGTTTTGTAGATGCCAACTCTACAGAATTTAACCCACAAACCAGCCATCCAGTGGTGAGTAGAACCTCTGTAATCCTCCATTTTTGCATGTCAGTGTGTCAGCGATTGCTTTAAGTTCAGCTTTTAATTCCAAAAGCATGTTAGTCAAAACTATTCTGTGCAAGAGGTATGGGGTTCCCAAAGAACGTAAAATTCCGAATGGTAAATGGATCTCAAATGTACTGGAATTATGGATATTACGATACATTGACACTGTTTGGCTTGGTTCACCTGAATATTTCCAATGCATCCATGCTGGCAACTATCCAAACATTTGAAGACGTCTTCCCTGCACTGTGCCACATGGTGCAAAGCAAATACTCAAGCACGTATTGTTATATACAGTCATGCTATTTCAGGAACATGGGTATTATGGGATATGTCATAGTAGTATCTTTTGAGGATGGTTCAGTTGTATTCTCACTACTGCTCTTTCATATCATGGATGAGTAAGTGGTGAGGCTGATCGGCCCGAGGTACTACTCCATTGAGTACTCTTACAGCTCTTTACTACTTTAGTCCCATCCCTCGTGATTCGGGGACAATAAATTAAAAGCTCTTGATAATCGAGGATTAGCCAATTGTGCATACACTTTGGGGGGTCAGAACACATGCACTGGGGCCTGTACAGCAGAACCCCATGCACTGTAGAGTCGTAAAACCAGCAACATCTAGCAACAAGTGGGGGTGATCCTGCAAAAAGGACAATTTCCTTAGTTCGGGGAGCTCGGGAAAGTGCCAGAGACACCAGGAGCAGCCCTGGGCTTTCAAAAACTGCCTTCAAGGGATTCAGCCCACCTGGGAAATGCTTGGTGGAATAAAAGGCGTGTCCAGCTCTAGTAGTCTCCGTGTTAAGTATTATTAATGGCAAAAAGTTGAACAACACACCAAACACTGCTGTGCTACTAGAAGCCCATGTTGCCACCTTGAAGAATTCTACTACTTTCGTGCCAGCCCAAGAAAGCTTTCTTCTGCTATCTAATAATCCTCTTCAAACACAAGACAATGGCCCATTCCACTCAATAACCTTGGAGTCTTGCTGTTGTCATAAACTCTCAAAAGCACATTGGAAGATGAGCCACTTATTCTATCCTCCAGTTCCTCTGTTCTGACAACTTCAAACGTCACTTCAGCATCTCAGATAGCTAGACTTGCATTCACTTCAACAAAATAGAGCAAGTTCTACCTCTCCTGAAACCAGGCATGCCTCTGCTGCAGCACTGAAACAGCCACCATGCGGATGATCTATTGGGCATTGTGTATCTTTAGGAAGCAGCTCAAAATATTTATATTTGGAATATTTGGTCATTTAAATTTGGTAAAACAAATACAGCGGTGATACAGCAAACTTACAACAAAGGCATTAATAGTTTATTCAATCCTTTGTACTCCCATATATGAAATCCTCCTGAAAAAAGTGAACTTGCCATATAAAGGTGATGCATAATAACCAAGCTGAAACTGGGCACAAGCTTCAACAGGAAATAAAGGTTGAAGCAAATATGCAAGCTCCCTAAAATTTATTAGAGTAGTTTTCAGTGGCAACTGGCTAGACTCCTCTAAGTCTTTCCACTTCTTATGCTATTTCTGCACTCCAAAAAAGTACTTCAAAGTTCTAAATATAGCTGCACATTAAAATTATATTGGGAAGGCGACCAAGGACCAGGGCGGTCTGCACTTAATTTCCAATACATAAGTACTCTGCCGTCTTCCATACAAAATGGTTATCACTCAATAAACAGGCGTGGACATGAGAGTACCTTGGCTTGCAAGTTTGGTCAGTGGTTTGCCAGCCATTGTTAGCAGGATACAAATGTACTCCTTAGCCTGCCAGGAGGTGAAAATCCTTTGGTACATTTCTCTTTTAGAGCAAAAAGGCAATTTGTGGTGCTGTTTATGATTTGCACCTTGAGGGAAGAAATTGAGAACGAAAATCTCAACCTGAATATAAGGGTATAGGTCAAAAAAATAGTGAACCGATTTTGAGCATATATTAAGATGAATTTGAATATCTCCATTCTAGATGATTACTCAGCACATGACATTCACCGTATGGACTCCTTTGTCAGTGTCATTCCCGCATTTCTTTGTTTTTGTACACAGAAATTCCGCTGCTCATATCTGCTCACACCTAAACTACATCACTTTCTTCCACAGCCTGCCAGGGCTGTCACAATTGATGCAACATCAAGGCCATCCCTTGTTCTTTGTTTTTCTACTGCGCCACCTGCCAGTTCCGATGCCCTTAGTTCTTACCGTGATGCCATTCGGAGGTTGTGTTTCTGGGTTGCAATTCGACCCATTAGCTACATCTTTTCTGGCAGGTGCGCTTTACTGGTCTCTGCCCACAGCTTCTCTTTCTCTGTGGTGGTGCTGCCTTTCATACCTTTCTGTGAAGGATTTGTCCATGGTAGGTACCTGTGTGAAATAGACTGTGGTGTAATTGCTGTGCAATCTGACTCAAATTCAGATTCCTAAATACAATCTGTTTTAATTCTGTTCCAGGTAATAGATATGCCAGAGCATAATCCTGGGCAAATGGGGGGCACCATGCGGCTTGGCAAAAGGAGAACCATCTTTCAAACTAAAACTTCAGTCATGAGTAAGTGTCCTATTTCCTATACCTTCTTAAACTGATTCTCTTTGTTGTTTATTGTTAAGTGTCATATTGTGGGATTCTGCCTCTTGTTTTCTTAAGAATGCCATTTGTTTGAGTATCCTGCATCAGCTGCTTCACTCAATTTAGTTCCATTTCCCCAACCTAAACTTTCAAATGAGAGATTTGTAAGTTGTTTTCCTGGTCTACCTTCCGAGGCAGAAAGAACCTCTAACCTTGATATTGAAGGGGTTCTGAGATTACCTAGAAATGGCAGTGACTTAGGTCACTCATTTGATGCAGCCGACTGCAGATCTTAGCAAGTAGGCCTTTTGCCTGGATCTATTGTTCATGGCATTTAATCTAAGGTTGTTTCTTTGGTTTTCCAGAGGCGTGAGATCTTTTCTTGGAATCCTAGGGCAGTCAGACGTTACTAGGCTATCACAGTCACTTATTGCTGTTTAACACTTGTGTTTTGTGGCCATATTACTTCAGTTCTTTCTTTTGACACTTGATTCTCTCAGGGTAGAAGTTGAGGCTTACTCCAAGAGGTGGTGAGGGATTACAAACTCTAACACATCAGATAACTGGCATTCATTTCAATGTCCAGCGTTCTTAATTTTCTAAAAGAAAAATTCTTCATTTACAGGCAAGCAGAAGTTTTACTATTAAAATCGAGATGGGCATAAAAAATCAGAAGTGCTTAGCACCGTCTGTACCGTGATCTTAGCCCCAATATGTCAGTAGCTCCTTAGCGCTAGGTGCTGTATTTAAGTTTAACCTTTCTCCTCACAGCCATTGTTTTCTTATGGGGGCTGTTCCTTTTCTCTACCTTTTTGGGAAACACTTAGGCTCAAAGTATTTCAAGTCTTATCACTGGTTTAAATCAATCAAAGCCAAAATGAACTGCCCTTTTACATTTAGTATTCAATCGTTTCAGAGATTTGAATATGCAGAGAAATGTACCTTGTGTTCTTCAGCTCAGGGAGGTGAACTTGTTTCAGTTTGGTAGTGCTCGGAGTACAGGAGTTTGCAGTACAGTGGTCACTGTGCTGCATGGGGACAATAGCTGATTACGGGGCCAGTTTCTCGGTAGATGGCCTGGGGGGCAATGGGGAGGGAGGGTATGAAAGACTGTATCTTAGAATACACTGGTTGCGGTTGAGAGATTTCTGTGATGGGGCGTTCCTTAGTATGGAGCAGGCGTTTAAACTGCAATATCTCAAGATGTTTAGTTTGAAAGCTAATTACAATGGTTCTGAAATCAAGGAGACCTCCTGCAATTGGATCACTGTATAACTGTGAGGGGATTCCCACAGGACCAGATGTTGTCATGCTCAATGTTGATTCCTCGGTACCTGGCAGGGGCATCCTTGTGTCTCCATGGCATTCTGAGTCGAAACTGCCCCATAGAGGCATTTTCAGCAGCTAGGCGTTCATGATCATGTGTGACAAGTCACTTCCTCCACATCCAGGTAGGTTAGTTCTTACTTTATGTACAGTTTCCAAGACTTAGGCCTAGTGGTGGTGTAGCAGCAACCCTACTCCTGAATTTGTGTTCTGTACTAGTGTAAGTAAGTCTTCAGTTAGAGTCAAAATGTTTAAGGAGAACTGTTGAATGGTGTGCTAGTCAAAAGGGCCTCAGAGTTCTTTTTAAGTGTTTTTTTGATTTGGCTAAATAATCAAACGTTTAATAAAGTTAAATCATTTATAATGACTTTACCCTGCAAAAATATTTAGTGATTAACCCAAGAAAGGAATATTGCATCTTAGAAATCGTGCTCTATAAATAGAATAAAAAGCAGATGTATTTTAGACCCACAAGGTGCTGATCTGACCTCTGCCTGCACCAACACTTGTTGATTATTCTTTAGCAACTGTCGGTGTTCACCACGGTAACCATGTTTCATGAGTGCTATGCATGTTGACTGGCTGGTGAAAGACTGTGTTTTTGTGGACTGGAATTCTCATCTGACCTTTCTTTTCAGGAAAGCTGTACGGAGATGCAGATTATGTGGAAGAGCGTCATCGTCACCGATACGAGGTAAAGAATCCTTGCCTTTTTTTCCGCTGTAAGGTTGAGTGCGTCTTGTTTTTCTTTTGTTTTTGTAGTCACTGGAATAAAACCAAATGTGGATAGCAATTTGAGATGAAAATATCATCACATTGTATTAGAGTCCTGTTGCTCATCACAGAGAACGATAATATAGCAAATTTAATATTTTTCAAAGACTACTACTTACGATATAAACGCAGATCAAACGCAAAATGAGTAAAACCCAGTAATTCTACACTACATTAGAATTACTTGCCCTTCTCTTGTAACCCATAGCACATGTACATAGCCAATACATGGCATGATTGTTTTGTTCCAACCTTGTGTAGGTGAATCCAGAGCTTAGAAAATGCTTTGAAGAGCGGGGCCTGAAATTTGTGGGACAAGACACCGAAGGTGAACGAATGGAAATGGTGGAACTAGAAGGTAAAGTATTTGTTCTGTGTCTCTTATGACAATCCATTCTGCAGTTTCCATTGTGTTGAGTTTTAGAAACCTAAGGCATACAGTTAATAAATTTTCATAGTGCTACCCCATACTGTACCAAGAGCTTTCACTACATAGGCTTCCACATTCCTGTCTAGTTATTATCGATTGGGGAGGTAGTAGGTAGGTTCAGAAAACTGTTGAGTACTTTTGGAAATGTTCCACTATGAGTTTACCAAGTATTTAAAAGAACACACATGCTGCGGAATTAAATTACACTTTGTGATTGCAAACCAAAATGTTGTTTTCATAGTGCACGAATTCGGGAGTAGTATGTGGTTTGCAAACTCACTTATAGACATTTTCAAGGTCTGTAGGTTTGACATTATTGGCTATGTATTTCAGACGTCTTGTTATGGTTAGAGTTGAAATGTTTACAGTATTTTGCTATCATTTGAATGAGGTTAAGGCTTACATGGGGTTAAGGCTTACATGGACTCAATTTGGTCAATTGGCACTCTGTGTTCTCTTGGAATACCCAATCAAATGAAACCACCATAGCCAGAACGGTTTCTATACTGGTAGCCATTTCATAAAAGCATAAGAAGGACCTCATTTTAATGGAAAGGCATGGCTGGCCTCTCTTGGTGGGATGTGACACAGAAACGTTTACCTCTTAAACTCATCTCCAACCCCCATGCTCTGCAGCAGAGAAAGGATGCAGACTGCACACCCACTAAAAATAAAAAATCTGCCCCATTTCAATCCTGATCTCAAAATTAGAGGAAGACCAAAAATATTTTTCAGCATTTCAGGACGGATGAAAAGGAGCAATAGGCCTGAAGCTAATGGAAAGCTCAAAGTGCCTGAGTGCTTTCCTTTGCCACACAAATGGCACTTTACAAAAAGTAAAATCAAGAATTTCAGTCAGAGGTTACTCAAACACTTTAAATAAGAATTGAGTGAAAATAAAAGAAAAAATGTGTGGAAAGATGTAACTCTAAGGTTATTGGAACAAAAGCAGAGCCCAGTGCTGATGTATTTTCTTTATAGGGGCCAGAACAGAGAACCGAGAATTGCATGAAATGATGGAATACGTGAGCTGAAGGCTCTCATTGCAAGAGCAGTGTATGATTTTAATATATCTGGTTTGATTACCCAAGTGTTTCCTTTAAAGCACTTGGTTTCATACTCGTGACTTTTTTTTTTTAATCTAGACTTTTTTTATTATGTTTTTTTTTTTTTTAAAGAAAGGGCAGTACAGTCAAAATAAATAATGCATAATGGTCACAGTTATAAAAAAAAACACAATAGCAGGGCAGACTATCTCAACAGGATGGCCAATAGTGACCACCAACGTCAAACACAAAACAAAAAACAAAGAATACACTAAAAGGAACACCACCACAGTATATACTGGTTGCATCATCTCCACCCACTGCTTGGGGCCCAAAGAAAAGGAGGCAACATGTAACACCAGACTCTGCCCCCACCTGCTCGTGACCTTATCAAGTTAAAAGGTAATCGGTTCATTTTTATTGAAACTATAAATGCAATTTGGTTCCCAGACCGGCTACTAAAGTTACTTTAAGTTGACTTTTCTAAAAGGTTTCTTTTGATACAGAACTTTTTATTTTATAGTCTTCAATGCATGCATGGGACAAGTTAATACTTACGACCTAACAAAAAGATTCCCTTGAATAAAAACTAGGATTGCTTTTCCATCATGCCACCCAGCTTTCTTGTAACCCAAGTAAAAGCCTTGATTACATATTGCGTAGGTGTTATTTTTTGGTCAAAATTGCATTCCACTTTTTTTTATCCATTTAGTCATGAAAGGATGCTCTGTTCTCAGTGATAAGGTCCACACACCAGTTGTGGAAGAAGAAAGTTTAATCCATAAATGATAACAGCATCAAGTGTACAAGAACCTGCCAATGCAACTTTCTGCAAAAATAATCTTTTCACTTGGAAAAGCATTCTACATGGCGCCATGATATTTTTATTATTTAAAGCAACATGAGATACCCACATATTTCCCCTATAAATATTGAAAGAAAATGAACCTATTGAAAGAATACCTCTGTGGTTGTTTAAGAACCGAATATATGGAAAAGAAATTAGAGGTAACGGATTACATTTCCAGCAGGAAAAAGAACATGGAGAAAACATACAACATATTCTCTCATTGACTTCGGACGTGTCTTGATACTTGACCCATGTTCCTTCCTGGCCTGAGCACCATTCAGTGCATTTCCACCCTTGAACTAGCATAATTTTACCCATTGCTGCAGGCGAGTCTCCTTAGGTTCTACTTTTCACCGTTCTCAAGTACAATGGTGTTTCCAAAGATTTGGACTTTTTAAGGCTGAGTATTTCAACTCGTTTTGTTACACTGCCATCCCAATTGCCATCCAATTCCCTTCTTTAAACTTATGGCACTACCCGCACAGTTCATTCTGTGTCTATTCTTGTAAACAGCAGTCAATAGTAACACTTCCCGCTTAACCCGTCTACATTCATCAATGGAATTAATCCAATGTAGACTGACCCAGGGTCAGTGTCCATTGGATTAATTCATTGATGAATGTAGATAGGTTAAGCGGGTAGTGTTACTATTGATTGCTGTTGTGTTTTTTCCCCCTTTCCCAAACATTAATGTTAAATATTTGATGGCACCCTTCTTTTGATGAAGGTCTATTCTTGTAAACAATCTGTTTAATCTCCATCTTTCTTGACATTGCTGCCTGGTCCCATTCTTTGTCCTCACACTTTCTCATCCATCTGACACACCACTGAATTAGCTCTTCTTCCATGTAATAATGCAAATGATGGTTGACCAGTAACATAATTTGCTGTGGTCATAGAATGCCACAATAACTTTCTAATTTTTTTCTTTTCAATACTTTCCACTTCTGTAGGACGCTGGCTTTTTATATAGTATACCAAGAAAGAGGTATACTGTGCAAAGAGTCCAGGTATCCCTTATAAGTAGAGAGGGGCTTGCTCTAGCAATCCTAAGGTGCTTTCTTAGGGGGTAGGGTGGTCGAGCAGCCTTGGGCCTATCAGTGAGGAGTGTTGGTCATCTGCGGAGTACACTGAGTCAATAAATGATACACACAACTCAATAAGGAGATCCACACCAATTTATAATAACACGTATCTTTTTATTAATTTAGGCACCAAGATCATCACAAGCGGGTAAATATGTTTCAAGTTAGAAATATTTACAGTTTTAAAAAGTCGACAGTGCATTTCTGGAGCGGTAATGTTATCATTCGGAGGAAAGACATATGCTGCTTACAGGTATACTTAACAGCGACTTACAAGACCAATCTCCTGGACTTAAGGTGAGTATGGGGCAGGGTCCAAGGCAGCACTAACCGGTCACCTCGGCAGCATTGGGGTGGCCGGGTGCAGAGGTGCAATCTAGCGTAAGGTTCTGTGTTGACGTCAATGGGGATCGGTCCGGTCAAAAAGAGGCTGCAAGCTGGGACTGGGGCGCCAGTCTGGCTGAACCAACAAGGGGGCTCAGGTCTCGCGATGCTCGGGGACGTGGGGACACCTTTGGTCCCCTTCTCATTGGGCCGGGGCGGGCAGGTGCAGAGATGTCTTAAGGCGTTGGCGTTTTTGTCGCCAGAGACACTCGCAGTAGCTGGGGCCTGCACAAAGAGGCTGAAGGCGACGTTGGGAAGTGCACAAAACCAAGGTGGGCTTTGGATCTAAAGGGTCTGGGGACCATGTTGGCACCGTTGGCCCACTTCAACTCGGACTAAGGGGCACGGATGCTGTGGTGCTTTCCTGTGTTGGTTTTATTTTTACTCCGGAGTCCTCACAGCTCTTCTGGGGTGCCTGCAGGATGCAGGAGAGCAGCTCCGCTACTCCACTGGAGTTCCTGGGTCTTAGGTGAAGGCTGGCAGTCCTCCCAAGCTTTTGGAGGCACAGACAGCTGCAGGACTAGTCGTCTTTGGCGCAGTTGTCGAGGATAGCAGGTAGGCCAGCAGGGTTGGCGCCAAGTCAGTTGCTGCTCTTCTGTTCTTGCTTTTGCGACTCTTCAGTGTCTGTCTTCTTCAGGTCAGCAGGGCCTGATTTCCTGTTGCCAGGTGCTCCCTTGAATACTAGATTTAGGGGCATTGGGGAAATCTAGGGTAGTAGACAATGGGCTACTTACTCCTGGGGTCACTACACCCTCAATGTGACCACTTCCTGTGGGAAGTGGGCGTAATCATGTCTCAGAGTTCCTAATTCTGCCATCACAAAGATGGCAGACTTTTAAATTTCGTGTCCACCTCCGGTAGCCCACCTTAGGGGTGGAACTAGCCTGAGGGTGAACATGTATCTCTGACTACAAATTTTCCTGCCTGTCCAGGCGCCAAATGGGCCCTGGTCGGGCAGTGGCATCACCGCTGAGGGAAGCCAGATTTGCATACCAAAGGCGGCGGGCTCTTTGAAGCTCCCTGTCTTGTAATGTTAATTTACAGGTCCTTCTGCTGCAGGGGGCTTAAAAAAGGATTTGTTCCTGTTCTCAGAGCATGGGCAATCACCCCTGGGGGTCAGAAACTCGTCTGTGGTGGCAAGCTGGTCAGAACTAGTCAGTCAGCACACTAGTAGTTGGTAGGTTTTCAAGGGGTACCTCTAAGGTGCCCTTTGGGTGCATGTATTAATGAATCCATCACTGGAATCAGTGTGGGTTTATTAATACAATATGTTTGATACCAAACGTCTTTAGTTTCAGTGAAGCTATCGTGTAGCTGGGGAACTCGTTTTTCACCAGTGTCCAGCACATGTATTTAAAATGGCTTCCCTGGTCACTTGTACTGGCAGTAATTGAACTGGCCAGCACAGGGGCATATCCGCTCGTACAGATATGTCCACACATGTAGCAGAGTGCACCCTGCCATAGGCCTGTAAGGCCTGCCATAGGTGTGACTTATCTATACTGCGTGAAGTGTCTGCAGGCATGACACATAGGGATGTGTGCCATGTTATATTTTCACTTTTGTCTGAATGAGTTAGGTGAGGGGTCACTTATGGTGGCCCAAAACATGCTACAGCCTTGGGGACCCTCTTTGGTACTCTTGCCTAGGGACTTACAAGGGTGCTAAAGGTATTGCTAATTGGGGGAATAACTATACAGTTTTAGGGAAAGAGATCTGGCACTGGGGACCTGGTTATCAGGAACCCAGTGCACTTTCTGTCAAAACTGCATTGCGTACCAGGCAAAAAGTGGGGGTGACAGTCCCAGTTTGTTACCCACTATCTAGAGGCGGTGAATGCGGCCCTTGAGGAAGGGAGACTCCCGTCGGATTGGCGACATGCCGAAATTGCGGTATTTCTTAAGCCCTGCCGACCCCCGGACCAACACTCATCGTACCGTCCCATATCACAGCTAAATGTGGAGGCCAAACTTCTGGCCAAAGCCCTTGCCAATCGTATCCTCCCCTTTATGTCCCACCTCGTTCATCCAGACCAGGTGGGCTTTATGCCCAGCCGGGCCACCCGACATAATATCCGACGGGCCCATAACGCAGTAGCAGCGATTGACCATCTGGACGGTCCGGCAGCGTTGCTGCTGGCCGACATAGACAGGGCATTTGATTCCTTTGGGTGGACGTACCTGTTTGCTCTCCTGCAGCATCTTAATATTGGGCCACGTCTTTTGTCTTATATTCGGCTGCTATATACAGATCTCACGGCTTCAGTTAGAGTGGTTGGTGCGGTCTCGAAGCCCTTCTCTATAGGGCGCGGCACTCGCCAAGGCTGTCCTTTATCCCCCTACTTATTTGCGCTGGCACTGGAACCACTAGCCTCATGGGTCCGGATTGATGCACAGGTTAAGGGATTTGAGTGGCCAGGGGGAATATTGGACCGGATCGCTCTTTATGCAGACGACGTCCTCTTCTTTATATCAGAGCCGCGTCGGACGGGGCCTCGTCTACTCCGCATAATGCAAATATTTGGAGAGACCTCAGGATTATATATGAACGCCCGGAAGTCTATACTTTGGCCTCTACACGGGGACTCCGAAATGGGCGCATGGACTGCAGACGTCACGATAGCCCCAACAGGATTTAAATACCTTGGGGTCCATCTGGCGTCCTCCCAATCGGTGTCATGGGATAAAAACATCACCCCCATCTGGCTACGCATCCAGGCCGAAATGAAGTCTTGGACACGTATGCCTCGATCTATATTGGGTAGATCGGCGATTTTTAAAATGGTGTCACTCCCTCGCCTTCTCTACCAGCTGCAGAACCATCCCTTCCCAATACCGCCCGCCTGGTTCCGACAGCTTAATTTCAGACTGAGCCGCTTCCTTTGGAATGACCAGACCGTTAGAGCTGCGCTAAAAATATGCTTTCAGTCTACCTATTGTGGAGGGATAGCGTTGCCAGATATTCAATCGTATCATGCCGCATCTCATCTCTTCGTGCTAAACGACTGGTGGTACGGAAATAGGAATGACCCGGCATATCAGGTGGAACGATGGCTCATGGGCAGCACCCTACCACATTTTCTCCTACATGCCCATGAAGCTCCGTCAGCTCCCACCTGCTACGCGGGTGGTCTTTGGAGTATGGAAGCAGTCGCTTCGCAGAATGGGATGGTGGGGAAAACTGACAAGAGAAACTCCTCTTTGGCAGTGTGGTCTTATGCCACAGGTATCTACCTTGTCGGGATTGGGATATCATTGGGATCTCTACATTGGGGACATGATGCGCGGCACTGTTCTGAAGTCCTTTCAAGAGCTCCAGAAGGAATTCGAGATGCCGCGCACTCAGTTCTACAAGTATTTGCAATTTCGCCACGCCATAACACCTTACATAGCGACCCTGGAATCTATCCCAGAGTTTAACCCGATAGAGGCTAAGGTCTTTAAGGGCGATCTGGGAGACCATAAGACGGCCAAAATATACCAATCCCTGGTGACGAATCTCTCTATGACCCTCGACTCACTCCGGGAGAGGTGGCAGGTTGATCTCGGTCGACTGGATAACGATGATTGGACGGAAATATTGGAATCCCGAGGGGTGCCGCAATTGCATCACGCCTTAGATTTATTCAGTTTAAATATATACACCGCGCTTATTTTGCTAGATATAGGTTGTGGAGGGCAGGACTGATAGCTTCCCCTACATGTCTCCGCTGTAGTAACGCAACCGGTACGTTCATACACACCATTTGGGAATGCACGGGGCTCTGCAGATTTTGGACTGGGGTCACAACCTGTCTGTCGGAAGTACTGGGATGGGAAATACCCTTGTCCCCTAAGCTCACACTATTACATGTCACCGAAGAGATTGGGGGAAATTTGTATAAACGACACCTATTATTCTTGGGCCTTACCCTGGCCAAAAGGGATATAGCTAGGGCATGGAAGGACCCAGCTCCGCCCAAACTGGGAGCGTGGAGGGCGAGTCTAGATTGGTGTATGAACATGGAGCAACCTATATTTAAAGCACGAGGTTGCCCGCAGAAACATTTCAAAATCTGGAAACGCTGGGCAGATTTTCGAGGTCTTATTTTGGAACCCCCTCCAGCATGCTCTTCTGCTGTTGAAACCGCTGAATGATAGTTCAGGGAGATGGGAGATGATACAGGGGCCCGTGATATATGAGAATTGGCTTGCAAGTTATATTCTACTGATTATTATATTGCACATGGCACACTTGGTTATAAAGTTATGGGCTGCAGTTAACAAGCCCGAAATGTTTATTTGCCTATTCTGTAAATGTTATACGAAAGTCACCAGACTGATTTTTATAATTCTGACCAGAACAAACTGTATTTCTCCTGCTCGAGATGTGACTGTCTTATCTGCTGACTTAATAAAACTATGTTTTGAAAAAAAAAGAAAAGTAGGGGTGACTCTGTCAAAAAAGGGGCACTTTATACAACCTCTCACAGTCATTTGTAAACACACTCCTAACACCCTGTTAAACTTTTTCATGGAGCTGTTCTTTCTAGGTTTTTATAATGCAGTTCTGGGGTGAGCTACACCATGTTCTTTCAAAAACTCCATCCTCTCAGAAACCAACAGACTACCATTGTATGTAAGCATTCCCTCTTGAATCTCCTTCCTTGTGAAAACCTTTCTTTAAAAAAAAACCAAGAGGGATAAGAGATAACATTGTCTGTTTTCACCTCTTCCACTATTCTCACCTCGAGCCCTTTTGAGTAATAGTAGGTCATAACAATTGCAAACTTACTGATTGCAATACTATTATAATACCATTAACAATTGGCCACAAATGTCCTCTCCAACCCATTGACATGCATATCTAGATACTTCAGTGGTACAATGAGAGAATCTTACAGAATATTATTTGTCACTTTACATCAGCCTAAACAATATCTCACACATCTTTCATCAAAAATCAATCATCTTCATAGGCACCATATCACCATGCCTTTGTGAAGTAAAGTTGTTATTCTTTGTTGCAGATACGCAGGCTCAACCAACTTTCCCCCTCTTAAGCCACTTGAATTGACCACAGGTAACTGGCCAAACTAGCTTAAATTCAAAAGACTCTTTACCGTTCACGGTGTAGCTTTTCCTGCTCTTTTGTTGGTGAAAATGTCTAATAAAGGTTTCTGATTGCTCCATCTACTTATGCATATCAACTTTTGCATGTCCCCAGGGGCCAGAATGTATCCAGAAACTTTCCATAGCTCTCCTCTGCTGGTCGATGAGGGTACTGACCTAATCTTGGCGCAGGAAACCACACATGCTTGATGTCACTGGAGCCATATAATGCCACCCTGGTGCACCATTATCTGTTCCCTTTTTTTTCACCCTTTGATGGTGTTTCGAAGCTGCTCTCCGTGATTTATTTATTTTTTCCAGTTTTCTTCAAAATAGTTGTACAGATTTCTCAAATATTTGTTTTCATCTATGCAGTGTGATGACTTCACCCAAAAAGTCAGGATTCAAACTTTAATGTTCCTACAATGGCCAGTGTCCATATCCCACCCCACAAGATCTGGCTTGGGCCAAAGCATCATTTAAAGTGGTGCAAGAAATGCTGCCTCATGCACTCCAGGGACTTAAGGAGCGTGAGGCCAAGTTTTTTATGACCCCGCAACAAGTGTCTAGCTCGAGGTTCTCCTTAGTCAAATTTATCGCCATCTTTTAAAGAGCACAAGAGGGGTGACAACACTCCTCGGTGTCTCCATTTTTGTCACCCCAGAGCTTTTTGGCATCACTTCGCCTGAGGGGCCACTTCTGCCAGTGCCACAGTGCCTGTTCTGGGGTTGCCAAGATCAGTTTGGTGCTCCATACATATTTCTGCCGGCGGGTCACCCTCAAGAACATTAGACACCAGTGCAACACCTCAGGGAACGCCTCCAACTAAAGTATGTCTGTGCTGCGGCCCTCCACAGTGGCCTGACACTGGTGCAGTTGCTGATGCCGATACCTCCACAGGAACAGTCTTCAAACTAAAAAGTAGTTCTTATATGGTCTATGAGGGATGCCTAAAGGATAGCTGAGGTTGACAGGTAGAGAGATCAATCGCAACCTATTCCCACACCACAACGTTATTGGCAAACTTCAGATGATAATCTTCGGATCTGACTCAGAGCACATTCAAAACCATCAGGCATTGGTACTTGATGATGATAGCAGTGAGTCAGCTAATTTGCTGCCCTTTCCCTCAATGCCCTGTCCTCAGGCAATGCAGACTACCTAACATTGCACAATGCTAGTGGTGATACACATCTGAGGAGAAGGAGATGAAGTGCCCTGCTGGTCTTGCTCCCCCAGTAGTGACTTCATTCCACACTGTCTGGAGCAAGGCAGAAGAAGTATTGGCACTTCCCCTGCTGACAGTGGAGGCCAGGTCCATCATTTAAACCGCAATCCTGCAGCCTGTGTCAGAGCCTCTGCTGTCATTTAACATGGCATTACTTGACCCCATCAAAGCACCTTGAGCCAAGCCATCTCGGCCCATCTCTCGTTGCAAAGTCTGTAGTGGTGGTGCAAGCCTCTTCTTGCACAAAGCAGAATCCAGCCATGATCCCTTTGGCCCCAGTGAACAGCGAATCCAAAATCAGGGCTCTAAAAATCCACTCGCCCGCTTGCATTTGCGAGCCAGATTCAATTAGGGCAAGCTATTTTTAGGTCCTACTCGCCCTTTCTGGGGAGTAGAAAGGAAGACTGACCTCTCTCTCTGAAAGCAGATCAAATGTGACAAGATAGCAAGATTTAAAGGCATCTTTATTGCTCACAAAGTGAATGAGCAATGAAAATGCCTTTAAATCTTGTTAACTTGTCACATTTGCTCCGCTTCCAGAAACTGAGGTCAAGTGCATTTCAATTAGGTCGAGTACATTTTTTAGGTTACTAGACCTGCCGGTCTAGTAAAAATTAAATGATTTTTCGAGCCCTGGAAATGTTGGAGTCGATTGTTAAGAAAGTTTTTTTTGCTGGCAGTTTAGGCCTCAGATCAATAAATGTTACCAGCCTGCACACACAGCTTGAGGGACATGGCAGATTCGGTGGTTCAGAGCTTGCCTAACCACCTGAAAGACCATTTTGCTGAAGTGGTGAGGCACGTACTGGGCAGTGCAACACAAGTAATCCAGACAGGCTTGGGCTTGGATGTGAATTCTGTGGCCAGGACCTTCTCCATTGGCCTGAAGAAGCAAGGGTGCCTTAAATCTGCTGGTTTCTCCAGAGATGTACAGGTGAGTCTCATGAACTTGCCTTTTGATGGGGCATGCCTGTTAGGAGACAATTCTGACTAGGCCCTGGCGAGGTTTAAGCAGGAAAAGTTGCTGCCTCATTTTTAGGATTTCAGTTCCTGGCCCAGGACTACGGATTTAGCTTCCCCTTAAAGGAAAGTGCAGACAGTTGGAGAGGAGAGTGTGTTCCTTTCTGTAGGATTAGAAAGCCATACCTTCAGACCAGTGGGTCTTGCAGATAATAGAAAAGGGTATGCCGTGTCATTTCAACAGGCTCTTCCCCACACATCGCACTCCCTTCAGTTGGAGGATCACTTTGAGATACTGTGTCAGGAGGCGGTGGCCCTGCTGCAGAAAGGAACTGTGGAGTTAGTCCCAGATGAGGAGCTCTGCACTTCATGGTTTTCAAGAAGGACAGCAACCTTTATCTAATCCTGGACCTGGAAGACTGGATGGTGTTCCTCAGCTTTCAGGACATGTATTTCCACATATCTGCATAGCGCAGGTGGTGCCTGTGGTTCGTGGTAAGCTCCACACACTACCAGTTTGCAGTGCTCCTGTTTGGGCTAACATCGGCACCAGAGTCTTCACCAATGTGATGGCTGTGGTTGCAGCACATCTGAGAAGTTCAGAAATATCTGCATTCTTGCACCTAAATGATTGGCTGTTCAAGGTGAGCTCGAAGCAGCTGTTGGATGATCTGCAGGCAACAGAGCCCCTACTGTTCAACTGAGTTTCTCCTGTCTCTCGTGGAGCCCTCTCACTTCCGCATATTTGTAGGGGCGTACTGGACACAGCATCTTTGAGGGCCTTCCCTCATCCTCTGGGGCATTCAGGGTATGATTCCAGTTGGGATGGAGCTGATCTTGATGGTTCTTTGCCTGCCAGGTCTGCTGACTTCTTGCACCCTACTGGTCACATATGCACACTGCCACATGAGGGTTCTCCAGTAGTGCCTTTGTTAGCAGAGGTTCCAGCATGGGGGATACTGTTGGACACCATGAGGGTCTCTTTGGAAACAGCAGTAGAATTGTGCTAATGGTCCATAGAGAATCACCTTACACAAGAGATGACCTTTTACCGAGCTCCAGTGGTGATCAACATAGTGACAGACACCTCCACCTTGGGCTGTGGTGCTCATCTGGAGAAACTGGAGATCAGAGGCCTTTGGTCTCCAGTGGAGCAGGTTCTTCACATTAATGTGCTTGAACTACAGACAGTTTTGCCTGACCATAAAAGCACCCCCACCCCCTTCTTTTGCAGCTGGTCTTTTCAGATTTTGACTAATACCACAGCTATGTGTGTCAACAAGCAGGGAAGAGTAGGCATCTCACCTTCTTTGAGACTCTGGGCCTGTACACATTACCATGTGATCTGACTGGTTACTGACCATGTGGCAGGCTCCAGAAGCTCCAAGGTGACTGCCTAAGTTGGTGTCATCTTGCCGACCATGAATGGTGTCTCCACTCATTTGTGTTCTAGAACATATTTGCCCTGTGAGGCACCCCTCTGGTGGACCTCTGCCTATAACGAAAACACGCGTTGACCACAGTTTTGTACTCTCAAGTACCAGTTACAAGGAGCCTAGGGGGGTGCTTTTCGGTTGAGGTGGACTTTTCCACTTCATTACTGCTTGGCTCTTGAGAAATGTATGCCAAGACCAGATCCAAGCCATTCTGATCTCCCTGAACAGGCCAAGGAGGGAGACCTCTTATGACTCTCCCTCTGTCCCCTGCTCGTTCTGCCTCTCAGAATGGCCTTCCTTTTCCACTTGGGAGGGGCAGGTTCTGCACCCCAACCTCTAGAGCCTACACAGTCATGCCTGGAGACTGAGTGGGGACACTTGTGCTCCTATCAACTGGCACCTAACATGGTCAATGTCATACTGTCAGCTCGTGCACCTCCACAAAATCTGTATATTCAGTAAGTTGGAATCGATTTGCTGCATGGGGTGTGGAGCAAAATGTAGATCAAATCAATGCACATCTATCTGAAGCTCTGTCACAATTCTAGCAGAGTTATGCGATGGGCGCTGTCAAAGACAGTGTTGCGTCTCTCTCAGCTTTTAACTGCCTTCAGTATCAAATCCCCTATTTTTGTCAAATTGTTTTAAGAGACTCGTACATTTTATCTTACGCCCATTGTAATGCCCCAGTTAGATATGATTCTTGTAATGACCTTTCCATGGGGACCATATATGAACCCCTTCACAGTTGCCAGTTAAAGTTGCTTTTGTTTAAAAGCAATTTTCTTGTGGACATTACTTTAGCAACATGTCAGTGAGTTGCAGGCGCCATGTGTTTTATCCATTTTACTCGTTCTTGTATCCACCACCTGATGTAAGGTATCTATTTCGAAATTGAGGAATCTGCAGGTTGAGGTATCCATTAGAAGAAAAAGTTAGTTTCCTTCACTAACCATCTTTCTGGTGGATATTTTGTTTATCTGCAGATGTTTCACAGATCCTGGCCACCTCCCCATTCTGAAAGATGGCCATAAGCGTTTTACATTATTAAGACTTGAAATTAGCTGTTGCTCCGCTAATCCATTATTGATCTGTCATAATCCTCTCTGCCACTAAGGGCCTGTTAAAAATAAACAAGGAAATTATATTGGTGTATCAGTGTGGCCCAATCTGTCTACTGTGGCGTTATGCCTACACCGTTTCTGGTGCCTAGATAGAGCAGGCACCACCTATTGGCAAAGCAGAGCTAAGGAAAGTTTTCAGATTGTCTGGTGCCTGAGGATAGTCAAGAAGTGAGGAATTTGCAGGTAGATGCAGTAGCCACCACAAAGATAGATATTTACAGAGGACGAGCGACTTTTTCTAATGGTCGTTTTAAGCTATATTCCTGTACCCCACAAATATTTACGAAAGCGCTGAATTCCCCACCAGCAAGCAGGGGCTTCCTTTTCAATCACTGAAATATTTTCTTCAGCCCCCACCAAAGTCCAGGAAGCAGATGGTACTCGTTCCCTTGATCCATATTAATGAACACGGCTACTAGCCGTACACACTGGCAATGATATCTGAACCTGAATCATAAGGTTTCAAAATTGAAGATTTCGCTCTTCAGTTCTTCACATCAGAAAAAGAAAAAAAGATGTTCACGCTGTTCCGACCATTCGAACTGCATCCCCTTCATCAGCAACAATCTCATTGGACTGATCTTTTTTGCAATATTATTTACAATTTGATATCGTACTCCACCAAACCCAGGAATGATCTCACTTCACCCGTACTCACTGGGATTGGTGTCTTCTCGGTAGCCTCCAAAAGCTCATCTTCAGTCCAGTACCTTTGCCGCAGTCAACATGGCCTAACTATTCAACCTCTGATACAGCAAACTTACACTTTATCAAATCAGTGGTTAGACCAGATTCCTTCAATCTCCCCAACTCCTGTTTCCAAATGAGGACATGATTTACTTTGTCCTTACCACATGCTACTACGTCATCCTGGAACAGTCACACAATCTATTCCTTCCAATAACTTCTGCTTGACTCATTGAAAAAACACAGATGCTGTGCTAAATACCTGAACGCCTCTTCTGGTCTAATAAACTAGTTAAATGTCTACATTATAGGTGCAAAACTATTTGGGGATAGGGATTTGATAAGTCTATAGTCAAAAAGATTTTCCCTTCCTTAAATGTACTTATCTCATTTATTTTTGGCAATGGATCTCGATCAGCCTAAATACATTCATTGAGATCATGCAAATAAATGCTTATTCTTACTTTCCTATTGGTGTTTCTGCCAAAACAATCGGACTCCACTGAAGATCCTACAGGCTCATCAACTTCTTCTTCATATAGTTTTTGCATTCTTTATTTCATCACAAAGGGTACATACTTCAACTTGTGTTCCTTTGGTTTCGCACCTTGTTTTAAAATGATTATCCTGTGGGAAACCCTTCAACCCTACCCAGTTACTCTTGAAACGCTTTGGGAAATTCTGATTTCCCTTTCTGTACATTTGATATATTCATGACCACCTGCTGATCGGAATGATTTGATCCAAGGTGATTCCCAAACCATTGTGTTCTCTTCATCTTAGGAACAATCTGCCTTTCTTTACAACATATATTTTCGTAGTAATCTTTTTCTTTACAGCTCAGGTTTGTCTTAAAAAATGCCAATACAGGCAAACCCAACCGAGCAGTAGCCAACTGTACTAGTGTCCGACTTTTCCGGTGTGTCACTCTGCAATTTTGGCATGTGCCAGCCGGTTAGTGTGTATGGCCAGCAAGAATCTGGACTCCTTTCTCCACACCTTCTAATAGAGGCTTTGCACTTAGGTGGAGTATATGGCTGTATCACACTCAACACATTAATTCAAACTACTATCCGTTTCTATAGCATCCTTTGAGTAACTCATAATCAATCATTCATCTTCCTCACTGCTCACTTGCCCACCATTTGCACTTTTGTTACCAAGTTTGCAGTCAGATTTAGAAACATGCAGCAACCGTAGCCTTTGTCACCAGAGAGGTAATTTGATAAGGCCATGTGTTTTGTGCTACTATATATGTTGTTAGCAAAGTTGCGAGGCAGCAACCGAAACGTGTTGACTGGTTGTTTCTGGAAATAAATCCACCCTGGGATCCACTTCTGGAGTGCCGCTCTCTTCTCTGTATGCGATTTTAGAGAAAACGATATATATATCTACACACACACACTCACTCACTCACTCACTCACACTCACACACTCACTCTCTCTAACTGCTGGTGCTCCCGTGGACCGCAGCTCAACCTTTCAATATGTTTCCAGCAAACAGAAAAATGCTGCACTCCAGGAACTCAATAGTTTTAATTTAATCAGAGCTTGAAAATGAACAACTGATGCGTTTCGGCTCCAAAAGGTCTTTGTCACATGACAGAGACCTGTTGGGGGGCGAAAGGCATCTGTCTGCTTGTTGGGGAATTATTATTATTATTTTTTTTTTATTTTTTTTTTTTTAGACTTTATGCCTCTTTTACATACACAGTCTTATTTATTTATTTATTTATTTATTTACGAGTTTTCTATAGCGCTGGCCAGACCCGAAGGTATCTGAGCGCTTTACAACATTTGGCATGTAACAATCGGACACAAGTTATAACGCTATTAATGCATTGATTCATGGTGAGTTCTGTTCAGGGCGGGGGGACAGGGGAGCGAATCAAGAAGTAGATGCAGTAAAAAACATTCTTATCACAGTAACTGTATACTCAGCTGGGCAAGATTCAGCGTTATGCGTAGCTATCTTTTCGGAAGAGTTTGGTTGAGGAAGAGGACTTTGGGCTGGCTTTTGAATTTTTTGAAGGATGGGTTCGTCCTGATGTGGACTGGGATGGCGTTCCATATTTTGGGCGCATTTCCAGAGAAGGAGCGGGATAAGGTTTTTTGTTTGCGAGTTTTTGGAGGGATGAGAAGTAGTGTGTTCGTGCTCCTGAGATTCCTTGTCTGCCCAGCTTTGTTGAGTTTGGAGGCCAGGTAGGCCGGTTTGCCGGTGTGCAGAGCTTTGTGTGTGAGACGAGCAGTTCTGAAGTTGGCACGCATTTCGATTGGGGGCCATTTGAACTCTCTGAGAGCGGGGGAGATGTGTTCGTATTTCTTTACTCCAGTCACCATTCTGGCTGCTGCATTAAGAGTTGATCTGAGGGGAGCCAGGCGGGATTTTGCCATGCCTGTGAGGGGAGCGTTACCTTAATCCAATCTGGACAAAACAAGGGATTGCGTGGCCTGTCTGAGGTCATTGGGAGGGATGAAGGGTTTTATTTTGTTGAGTAGTTTTAGGTTGAAGAAAGCGCTCTTTGCGGTGTTCTTGATGTGTTTGACCATGTCTAGGTTGGGGTCCAGCGTGATTCCCAGTGATTTTACGGAGTCGGTTGGGATGAGATTGCAGTTGAGAGCATCAATGGGTTTTAGCCATTCAGTTATTTGGCGGGGTCTGCTCTTTGTTGGCTATGAGGAGGATTTCAGTTTTATCTTGGTTGAGTTTCAGGTGGTTGTGGGATAGCCAGTGCTGGACTTCTTTTAAAGTGTCATTACGTCTTTGTATGTCATCAATGGAGGAAGTTTCTAGGTAGATCTGGGTGTCGTCTGCATAGAGGTGGAAGGGTATGTTAGCTTTATTGAGTATGGTAGTGAGGGGTTCCATGTAGATGTTGAAAAGTGAGGGTGAGAGAACTGATCCTTGGGGGACGCCCCTGATTATAGGGCGTAGGTCAGACGTGAAGTTTCTGATTTTTATTCTTTGGGCGCGGTTCTGCAGAAAGGAGATAAACCACTGTAGGACCACCTCTTCAGCTCCAACCCTTTCTCGGAGTACATTGATGAGCAATTTGTGGTCAACCGTGTCGAAGGCTGCCGATTGGTCCAGGAGTATGAATAGACAGCATTGGTCCTTATCGAGTGATTTGTAGATATCATCTGTGACATTCAGGATCGCTGCCTCTGTGCTGCAGCCTTTTCTGAAACCCGATTGGTGAGGGTCTAGAAGGGTGTTGCTGTCCATGTGATGGCTAGGTTTGAGTAGAACACATTTTTCTAGTATTTTGGCTAAGAATGGCAGATTGGAGACGGGCCTGAAGTTGTTGAGATCGTTTGGGTCAGAGCCCGGTTTTTTCAGTAATGGTGTGACTTGGCCGATTTTGAGGCAGTCTGGCATGCTTCCAGTTTTCAGGGAGCTATTTATAATTTTCGTCCATAGCGGGGCTAGGGTGAGTTTGAGCTTTTTGGCCAGTTGAGCAGGGATGGGATCCTCGATGTGTGAAGAGGGATTGGTTCCGGTAATCATTTCAATGATTTCTGTCTCGGTGATGGGTTTGAATGATTTCCAGTTGTTTGGGGTGAGGGGGGGTGCCTGGGTGGGTTGGAGTCTTCTTTACGGGCGGGCGGGTTTTCGTTGGGTGGGCGGAGGTGGTCCTCCAGGGAGCGCTCGATCTTGGTGATTTTATCGTTAAAGAAATTGGCAAAGTTCTCACATAGTTCTTTGGAAGACTGCACTGCGGTTGGGGGGGGCTTGGATGTTTGTTGTCTGATGAGATTGAAGAGTTCTTTGGGACGATTTTTGGCATTGTTTAGAGCACCCCGGAAGAAGGAGGTTTTCTCTTTTTTGATGTGCTTTTTATATTTCCTTCGTTCCGTTTTGAGTTGATAAAGGTGGAGTGTGGACGGGTTGTTACGCCAGAGTCTTTCTGCAGCTCTTAGTTGTCTTCTTTCTGAGTTTAGGTCTGTGTTGAACCACGATCTTGATGGGGTGTTCCTGACTTTTTTTTAGTTTCAGGGGTGCTATTTGGTCCAGTATGGAGGTCAATGTTGCATTGTAGTGTGAGGTAAGTTCTGTTGTGGAGAGGTCGCATGCTGTGTGTGGAAGGAGTGTAGTTATCCTTTCCTGTAGGTCGGCGAGGGGGATCTGTCTTAGGTTTCTCGCCCAATGAGGGGGTTCTTTTGTGCGTGGAAGGCACTGGGTCTTTTGGTTGATGTGAAATAGAATGATGTGGTGGTCTGACCAGTCGACAGGGAGAGTGTGGTCAATGGTGACTGTGTCTTCTTGTGCTATGATGGCATCCAGGATAGCGCCTCTGTTATGGGTTTGCTCTCTGCAGTGTTGGGTAAGATTATTATTGCGAAGAAGTTCATTCATGGATTGGATCAGTGAGTTATTTTCATCATTCCAGTGTAGGTTGAGGTCGCCAAGTATTATGTTGTTCGAGTCCGAGAGTGACCAGTGTGTTATAAGGTCGGAAAGGTGTTCTCCAAAAGAGGGGGTGTTTCCTGGCGGGTGGTAGAGGAGATGGCAGTAGAGCGTTTCGTTATCCGTCGTCTTAATAGTGGAGGTTAGGTATTCAAATGTGTCATTTGAAGGAGTCCGTTTCCGTTACGGAGATGTTGCTCTTGTGGATGATTGCGATACCCCCGCCTCGATGGTTCCTTCTGTCTTTATTGATGATCGAGAATCCCGGGGGTACAAGCATGTCGATGATGGGGGGGTGAGGATTCATTTAACCAGGTTTCTGTGATGAACGTGATGTCTATGCCATGGGTGAGGATGGTTTCTGCCAGTTCTGTTGCGTGTTTGGTACTGATCTGCATTTTATGAGCATGCAGTTGGTCGCCTTCTTATTGTTGCGGTTCTCCTTTAGGGGGGCCATGGGGATATTGGTGAGGGAGGCTGGAGGCCTCGACGTTCTCGGTACGATGCGGTCTCTTCCAAATCCAGTGATAACCTAGATCTCTGAGCTTGGGAGGACAGCTGAAGATGCTTCATAGGATTTGGCGAGATCACTCGCCTCGCTCATGGACATTGCTGCGTTTGTTCTTTTGGGTCTCAAATTCTTCACTAGTTTTCTTGTAAGGCCTTTAAAGCTGTTCCATATTCATTATCCTGCTCCAATTACACATCGCCATCATCTGTTCTAAATGACATCAGCACATTTTTAAAACTCCTTCCTACCATCCATACTTAAATTGTGTTTTACGGGTGACAGTTTTCTCTTAGTAACATATACATCCCCCATGTATGACTTCAAGATAGGTTTCGAAGCCCTCTTTCCAATCTTATCACATCATCACTGGTTCACCAGGAGTTTGTAAGAACATTGGAGGAGGTACTACAGGTTCTTTAACAAAGAAATAGTTGTGTACTACAGTCTCCAATTAAACGAAAGGTTAAGAAATTAGTACCTGTGCTTATTTTTAATTGATCAAATATTTGTAAAAAAAAAAAGTAGTCAGTTACCTTTTAGAGGTTGCAGAATTCGTACATGGTTACTTTGATGGATGACACCGGGAATAGTCTCTTTTCAAGATCATCTTGGTGTCCTGTACACAACTCTTCTGAGTCCTCTTTATATAATCATTCCATTTCATTGGTTGTATTTCCAGTACCTTCTAAGTGTTTGATTCTTCGCGAAAGATGGTTGGGGATCCCTTGGTCACTCTAAAGTAAACACATAGTTAGTGAACCGTATTGACTGTTGATTGTCTAATTTAATTAATTTACCACATCAGTTGTGCTGCTGTGGAGCGTGCTCAAGAGCCAACATGACACCGTAAAGTGAACTTTAGTCGGCGCATTCTTGTGCTGTGTTGTCCTTTCATAAAGTGATCTCCCCAGTGCCAGCACAAAGTTCATCTTGTGTGCTTGTTGCTTTTTGACCAAAATGCATTTAGCAGGGACATGAGACGAGCCACAGAAGGCTCCAGAAGAAGGCTCCAATCAGTGTAGGAGCACACCCAGGTGACAAATGCTCCAGTCCTAATGAGAAATGCAGTGAATATAGTACTTGCCTCATAATTTGATTATTGCAACACATGCTAGTAGATACTCTAACACAATAAAAATTCTGCCATGTCTACACTACCTGGTGTGTAAACAAGTCATTCCCCAATGCCAGTACATTTCTAATGGCCTATTACGACAGACAGGCAAGCAGGCTCACTCAACTCGTTGCCAGTAAAGGGATTGTCACTTTCCATTAATAAGGGCCCACATGTTTCTGCTGACTTGTGAGGGCTTGAGAGATCACATTTATGCTGAGAGCGGGAGGAAGGCCTGTTGCCTCAATATAGGTCAGCGAAGCAAGTACACATGTTTTCTACAGAGATCACTTCCATCTCAGTACAAAGGTCTGATGGCTCAGGATGGAGAGAATTGTGGTTTAAGGGTCAGACCTTAAATCACAGAGGTCAGCTTTTTTTTGGACTGAATTTCGAAAGCCTCCAATCAGTCATGCCCTTGCTTCCATTTCCACTGACTCAGCAAGTGCACTTCTAAAGTGCAACACTACAAAAGTAATAACCCCTGCTTGTGTTAGAATAAAGAGAAATAAATAAGTCCCCATTCAGGCCTACTGCAGTTTTGCCATTTCACAGCTGATGTTATAGAATTGTAAAGTTACAGCATTCGCTACATGATTCATCATCTACTCTTATTTCTTTATTGTGTATACCTGGTAGGAGTCTTACAATTTCATTACCACAAAGGATAGTTTGTGTTGCCTTTAAGAGAACATTTTGTGAAAGTACTTTACCTCTAGTATGTTAAAAATTATGAAAGATATCTGGGTTTCCTTCAATGCTAATTCGTTCTCCATTACTAATTTTGCATGTTTTGTTGGCGTGTTCTTATGTTGCCCTTTTAATCTCTTCTTCAGTGTCATTTTACATTGCTTACATGTGTCCACTTCTGCTGCGTTAAGGGTTTCCATGTACCATGAACACTTCTTTAAATCTCTGAGGAATGATTGCCTTCCTCTTGCTGTATTTCAACAGCAGTCTCCTTTGAATGCCCTGCTTTGCTGGGAGTGGTTTGTCAGTCCTTGGTTCTTTTGCTAGCCTTCGAGGACAGTTGAGTGCCTTTGACTATTCTTGCATTCTTGATTCTATCTCTTCAGTGCTTACATTGTTATCTTTCAGTACTGAATTTTCTTACACTAACCAAATAGCGCCTGATGCACAGTGAATTAGCCACCAGTTCAAATTACCTGGAAGCATTACATGCTTTCTCCGCCTTCAAGGAAATCACGTCTTACTTTCTTTGCCATTGATCCATTAGATGTGTCTCCCTCTACTTGTGTGTTCTCAAAAAAATATAGTTGAGCTGAAGCTTCTGCAAAGTTAGTGACTCATGCCATTTTGAAACAAGAGTAATGTATTATTAACCAAAATGGAATAAAAGTTCTTCACAGCACAAGAATCAAATTAATTTAACATCCTGTTATTCACAGTGATAATGGCCTTGGATACATCATGAGTAAATCTCTCTGGACAGCCGCACTATAGTTCACTATCCCAAATGGTCTCTCTGTTGGTCATTGCCTGACTTCGTAGTTCATGTCGTAGGGAAGCGGGCATACAGTCCTAATTTCACTGCTTCCAGTACAGCAATGCACATACCCCTTTCACTGAGTCTTGCAGTGAAAGTGAGCTGATTTAAATAGGAACATTTTCAAAAAGGCAAGATCTCAGAGTGAACTCCCAATTATTTCCCCTTGTTTGTTAAAGAGCCGGTGTGTGGGATAATGTAAACTCAGTTAAACTGTTTAAAGATGTTGCTTGTTTTCCATGTCTTTTATTGAGGATTTCCGGCTTGACTTATGGAATATTCAGTAGCATGGGAATCTGTAAAAGATACAAGTGCAAGAGACCCTCATGCCCAAAGGAAGTGACATAACGCTCTTCTGTTCAATTTTGCAAATAAGCAGCCTGTTGAATGATGCTAGGTGTTGAGCCTAATTCGATCAGCTGATTTGGATCATGGGTGAAGGGTTTATTTATAAAGATATAAACAGAGTCCCATCCCAGACCACTGGATAATTATCATATTAACCTTTTAAATACTTCAAGAACAACTACTCTACAGTTAAGCAACTTGTTCTTGTAAGATGCTGCAAATTGTAGAAAGAATAATTATCTCCCAACACAACAGCCAGTTATTTGTATTGTACATTCTTTCTTTGCCCCTTTCATCTCCGCTGTCTCCCCAACTTGCTGCTGTGCTTTGCCACTGTATCAGAAAAGGGAAAGGGAGTCAGACAGCACAATAGTTGTCTGCAGATATCCTGGGAATGGGTGGTGGACAGTGGGATGGAAGGGTGGTGGCAGGAGAACACAGTGTAAGTCATCCATAATTTTGAGTGCACTTGTTTCTCTACAGCATTGATAAGTCGTAATGTGCCTGATGACTAAATGTTTTTTTTTTCTGCAGACCACCCGTACTTTGTTGGTGTTCAGTATCACCCAGAGTTCACATCCCGACCCATAAAGCCGTCTCCCCCTTACTTTGGTCTCCTCCTGGCGTCAGTGGGAAGACTCTCACATTATCTTCAAAAAGGCTGCAGGCTCTCACCCAGGTAAGCAGTGGAAAAGTTGCCCTCTTCCCAACCATGGATTTGTCTATCACATAATCACATATCTTATAAAATACATATATATGGAAACTTTAATTTATCAGTCTGAATTCTTTAACTTTTGTATTATATATTTACATAATAAGCAATGTATACAGGCATAAAGGAACCAGGTTTGTTTAAATGAAACCGGAGTGATGTTCCACATGGATCTGGTCCGTGTCAAAGAAAATATTTAAATAAAAGTTTTATAATGAAGAGGAGACAATATTTTCTTTAAAAGGATGATTGAAAAGATAAAACCAGGAAGATTACAGTATGTGGGTTAGGGAGTGCAAGCAACTGCAGTTGTTACAGAAAGCTTAATATAACCAAGGACCATTCAGCTCACTTAGTCTGGAATCTTACCAGCCCACTTGTAGCCTCAATCATCCCTAATACCAAAGAGTGGTGTGAAAAATTCTCCAAATTCTTAGACAATCAAATAAAAAGGTTTGAGCTCTCTCTGGAGTCAACAACTGACCCGATTCCAAAGGAACTACTAAGCTGCAAATCTCCAATTAGATGGATTACATTCAAGGAAATAGCCCACTGTGTTACCTTATCGACAATTGCCAACCTAAAACCTTCCAATCACTTTTCGGACCCTATTTTTGCCATAACAGCTCGTATTCCTCCTGACAATGATGGGAAACAACTCTTTTTCAAGGAATTGTCCCGGATAATCTCAAAGTAGGTCAAATCTTCCTTCTCCTTAACAAAGACCTAATACTGACCCTGAGGATTTGAACAATTTGTGACGAGTATCCCGTCTTCGATTCATGGCTTTAAGTCATGAAAAGCTACGTGGAGAAACAGCTGAAAATCGAAATAGAAGAAAATAACATGCTTGATCCTCGGGCATCTAGATTCACTGGCTGTAGCACAGAATCTACCATGTTGTGCATAGTTGACGTGGTCACCATCTTGTACGTTGGCTAATCCTGGCTGGCTGTTCTCCTGGACATGTCTGCAGCATTTATTGCTGGCATCTATGCTTCTGCTAAAAATTGGGAGTGAGCGAATGTGCTTAGAGGGCTCACTTCTATCCTGTTTTGATTCTTACTTGACCAACCACTCTCACCAGATAATACTGGCAAACATCTCAATCCGCACCACTTAACAAGGGGTCTGGCAAGGTTCCATCCTCTCCCTGTCCTTTCAAACTTGTATGTGAAACCCATGACCACTTTCCTGAGTGAATCAATCATCTCATTCCACCTATATGTTGACTAGCAACTACACCTGAAGCTTTTCTTCATGACACAGTTGCACTTAGGAGAATGATGAACGAGTTAGATTTATGGTTAACGATATATCACCTTCATCTGAACCCACAGAAAACTGAATTCCTTCTGATCTTACCTCTTCACAGTATCACTCCTATTCAAACGTGGTGAGATGCATTAAACCATTCCAACTGTAGGCCAGCCATGGTTGAGACTGTGAAATCCCTGGGCTTCATCCTGGACAAAAAGCTAACTTAAAATACACACACACACCCCAACACCAAACAGTGCCTTAGCAAAGAGTGTGCAGCACCAAATCGGACCCCCCCTTATAGGAAGCTGGCTCTTTATATAGTATACCAAAAAGAGGTATGTTATGTAAAGAGTCCAGGAATCCCTTAGGAGTGGACAGGGGTTGCTCTAGCAATCCCAAGGTGCTCTATCTAGGGTAGTGTAGTCGAGTAGCCTTAGGCTTATCAGAGAGAAGTGTTAGACATTTGTTGCACACACAGAGTCAATACGTGATTCACACACTCAAAAAGGAGATCCACACCAATTTAGAAAAATAGGTATTTTATATATATATTTTGAACCCAAGAACTTCCTAATCAGGCAAGCACTTTTTCGGATTAGACTTTTTACAATTTTAGCAGTGTTAACCAACAGTGCGTTATTACGCATAATGCTTTCCTATTGGAGAAAGAACATTTACTGCATACACTTGCAATGCATTTCCTTGGGACCCCTTTCAGTTGTGAGGTGGTAGGGAGACGAGGACCAAAGTTCCACCAGCAGATCATTTGTATCTGCCCTGGTGAGTCCAGGTGGAGAGGTGCTGGACGGGTTGGTAGCCTTGCATGCTTCGAGGGCACCTGGAAATAGGCTGCAAAGGGGGGCTTGGGGACAAGTCCGGGAGCTCCCAATAGGGGGCTCTGGTCGTGAGGCTACTGGGAGAACGGGGGAGCAGTCTGTTTCTTTGGACCAAGGCCGGGCAGCTCGGGTGCACAGTGTTTGTAGGCAGGTGGCTCTCGTGCGCCAAGATGCTCATGGTTGTCAGTCAGGACCAGCAAGGGGGAGAAAAACAGGACAGCTTAGCCACTCTCTGTGCTGGCCTCTGTGGTGCTGACATCCTTCGTCAGCTGGTCGTCGGTGCTGTTGTTGGAGTCCGAACTGGGCGTTAAACAAGCGTTTGTTGCGTCAAGGGTCCGGCACCCCAGGTATTGGTGCAGGGCAGCTCATGGAGGTCCTGGCGTCTTCAGGCTTAGCAGGAAGATGGATCTAACCTTTTTGAGTGCGCTGACCTTCTCCTGGGTGGCTACTGCCTGGTGGACCCGGTGGACAGCAGCTTCTTTAAACTGGACGTCGCGGTCTGTGCCTACAGGCTGCAGGGGAGTAGCTCCTCTACTCCAAAGGAGATGCTGGCTGCTGGGCGAAGTGCTGGCAACCCTCCATGGCTTGTGGAGGATGCACAGCAGCAGGACATGTCGGGTCTTTGCAATTGTCGAGTCTCTGTGCGACAGGCACGGGTTGGTGCCAAAAGTCCGCAGCAGTCTTCAGTACTTTCTGGGGTCAGCTCTTCAGTGTCCTCTTCTTTTCAGTCAGTGGAATCGGAAGTTCTCGATTCAGGGAGCCCCTCTAAGTACTAAATTTCAGGGGCGCTAGGGGAATGGAGAGTAGTAGCCAATGGGCTACCTACCCTTGGGGTCACTTTGCCCCATATATAAACACATCCTGTGGGAAGTGGGCATAACCCTGTCTCAGTTTCCTAAATTGTGCCATCACCAAGTTGGTGGAATTTTCTTAAACTGGGGCACATCAGGCAGCTCACCTTAGGGGTGTGACTGACCTGGGTGTGCTCCACACGTACTTCGCATACTAATTTCCCGCCTGTCCTGGTGCCATATGGACATCAGGGGAGGGGGTGGCAGCTCCCAGTTCTGGGGGATGCCAGGGCCACATATCAAAGGCGGCATGGCTTTGAAGCCTCCGGCGTCGATATGCTCATTGCTAGCCACCCTGTTGGGATGCCCCAGCAGGCATTGTTCCTGACTTCTGAGCGGGGCTCTCACCTCCCGGGGGGTCAGAAACGTGTCTGTGGTGGCAGGCTAGACTGGACCAATCAGCCAGCACACTAGTGGGTTTCAGGGGGTACCCCCAAGTTACCCTCTGCATACATGTATTAATAAATCCATCACTGGAATCAATGTGGGTTTACTAATACGAGATGTTTGATACCATGCATTTTTGGTTTCAGTGAAGCCATGATGTAGCTGGGGAACTCGTAATCACTAGTGCCCAGTACATATACTCAAGATGGCTTCCCTGTTCCCTGGTAATGTCCAAGCATTAACTTGGACATCACAAGGGCATATCTCCTCGTGCGGATATGTCCTCACATGTAATATAATGCACCCTGCCTTAGGGCTGTAAGGCCTGCTGCAGGGGGGACTTAAATATATTGCATGCAGTGTCTGCAGGCATGGCACACAGGAGGTGTGCCATGTCGTGTCTTCATTTTTGTCTGCACCATGTCACACAGCCTGCAATGGTAGTTTGCATGTGTGTGGTTAGGGGTTCCTTATGGTGGCACAATATGTGCTTCAGCCCTTAGGAACCCTCTTTATTACCCAGGCCCTAGGTACCAGGAGTACTATTTACAGGGGTGCTAAAGGTATTGCCAATTGGGGGAACAATTGCACAGTTTTAGGGAAAGAGATCTGGCACTGGGGACCTGGATAGCAGGAACCCAGTGCACTTCTTTCAAAATGTCATCAATTTCCAGGCAAAAAGTGGGTGTGACCATGTCAAAAAGGGGCACTTTCCTACACCCCTCCCCTCTTCTCCCCCCAAAAATCAAACACTGCATTTCAGCCAGAGATTTCGAAACTATAGTTCAGTCCCCAGTCCTCTCAAAACGTGACTACAGTAATGGCCTTCTGACCGGCATTCTATAATACACCTCGCACCTTCGAGAGCAGCACTCAACTCTGTAGCCTGCCTGGTGTCATGCTTCGGGAAATATGATCACATCTGTTCCATATTGAATTTGCTCCCCATTGAAGCCAGAAGCCAATTCAGACTGACTAGCTTGCATTATCCATAAGGATTTAGACAGGGAGACACAAAACTACCTACCCAGCAAACACATTTTTCAGTTAGATTCTTAGAACTCGGAAGCTCATACTCTCCATTTTGAACCCCTGTCTTGAAAAATTCCCAGTACACTGAATCATGTTTTATTGGGCAGCCACCTAAGATATGGGACTCTATCCCACCAGCTCTAAGAACCAACCCTTCTCACGCTAGCATCAAGAAACAGCTTAAGTCTTTCTTTTCCTTCGCCACTTCCAGTCATGACTATGCTCCATTTGGATACCCCTACTTGGTCGTCTCCTGAAGCGGAGAAAGATTTCAGGGTATAAGAATGACTTTAAGGAGACACCAGACTGTTTGCTTTTATTATTTCTCAACCGAAGATGAACCATCGACCTATGTTTTGTCTGCCCCGCTTTCCTGTTCTATCGAAGACTTCTATGTACTGGTTGAACTCCTCCCTTCCCACTAATTACAGTTCACAAATGTTACCCTATTGTGTCAATATACGCCTAATGTAATTTAAATCCTTAAATACGGAGGATGTGACTTTCACGTCCTCCGCATTACCTCTGGAATGCAGAAGACGTAAATGTATCGTCCTCCACATTCTTAGAGAAAATCTTTCTGGTATTTGCACCAGATGTATTGTCTTTATTAAAAAAGAATGGTTGCAGGAATTTTGTCGAGCCCCAGAGATTCCAGAGCTTTCCCTCACAGAAATGTGAGTAAAGTGAGTGGATTTAGTCAAAGTTTGAGGTTAGCCGGACATTGTGGGTTAGTAAACATAGTGAGATCCACTCGTCACACCACCCTGAACTCCACTGGGTGTCTAGTTTTCAGAAATGTCTGCATTTGGTTGGTTTCCCCAGGTGCTGGCTGAGCTCGAGCCCAAATACCGCACTTTCAAACATTGCAAAAACTTTGTCTGCACAGTGCGTTTTGAGGCCTTTTCTGTCGCAGGCAATAGGATCAGCCACACAAGTGATGTACTGTTTTTATGAGGAAAGGTGTTGGAACACAGAATAGTAGAACATGTGTTATCATATGAATTTCTCAACAATTTTGGCTGCCAAATGTAAGCCTGTGCGGAAGAAAGAACTGTTTTCGCAAAATGCATTTTGAATCGCATGGTAGTATGGGTAACCCCAAGTTCAGAGTTGTACAAATAACCTCTGTTCCTAAGTTAGAGCACGTTTCAAAACTGTTTAGATTTTCTTCATACCCATTTTTCATTCATTAGATTTAACTATATGAGGGTTGGTACACAAGTCATTATAAGCTGCAGCTCCGTTGTTTGCTCTAGGCATTGCTTGTTTTTGGACCACCATCAAACCTTATAAATCACCCTGACCAGCATGGTCTGACGGTTGTATAGGTGTATCACTTTTGTGAATTGACCACTGGGGCAAAACTTACAGATGAAAACATAGTCACATATTTCTTTTTTTTTTCTTCTTTTTTTGTTACATTAATTTTTATTTCACTGATCAATGTGTTTCTTTGAGTGAAACCATGAGTGATCTACACAAATAACCCCTTGCTGAATTCCAAATGTTGTCTACTTTTCAGAAATATGTAGCATTTCAGATTCACCAATTGGTTTCTCACCTGTTTTCACCACAAACTACAAGTATGTTGAAACTACAAAAAATAGGAAAAATGGACTACCAGTTAGGAAAATGCAAATACTGTGGTAGAAAGAATATTTTTTTTCTGGCTCTGCTTGTCCCTGAAAGCTGTGAAGATGGTGCTCTTAGCACAGCAAAACCTTTGTTTATGCTAGTTATAGAAATTAAAAAACAAAACCCTTTCTTGCACAACGCTTTTCCCCCCAAAGCAATATGTTGCTTAATTTTTGGCTGTCTTCTCGAATTCCCCTACAAACCAATGGCACCTTTAGAATCCCCAACGTGGGGAAAAAGGAGGCAAATTTGGCCTACATAAATTGTGTTTATGAAAGAAATTAAGCTCTAAGTGCCCAAAACTTCAAAAACGGTCTAAACACTGAGGAAAAGTTTCAAAAGGTAAGGGTCAAGTACTATGAAGTACTCTGATACCCACATGGGTACGATATGCACTACGTAAAACCAAACAGTGTACTATTCTACTAAACCACATGCACAAGCTCTACAGTTTAATTTTGTTCATTATACTAATACTGTGACAGTTCTGAGAAGAACAAGGAAGACACCTTCTAATAAACCGGGGGCATTACATATCAAACCTCATTCTTGGAAGCTGAAACTCTCTTCACGTGCATAAAACAACTGGTGGTGTGAAATGTTAAACATTTTTTAAAGTAGCATGGCATCTGCTAAACCGGTTAACCTTCCAAAGATTTTCTATGCATTTGACGTCCACTCTCCTTTCACATACAGAATAGCAGGAGGTGTTAATTAATAATTCTCCACCTTGGGGCCTTTTTGGTTCGTAAATTGTACACACGTCCATAGAGCCTTGCAAAATTCTTCAACAAAAGATTGTTTCTAATAAGGAGACAACACTGCATCTCAGTCTGGTGAAACCATAGTGTGAGAAAGTGCCTCTTTTGACATGGTTAGCCCCCCACTTTTTGCCTAGAAAATTGTGGTTTCGATTGTAGTGCACAGGGTCCCTGCCAACCAGGTCCCCTGTGCCAGTGCTTCTTCCCTAAAATTGTTCCCCAATTGGCAACTTCAGCCCCCTGTAAGTCCCTAGTAAATGTTACCCTTGGTACCCAGGGCATGGGAACTGAAGTGGGTCCCCTAGGGACCTCTCGCCAAGGCCATGCCACTGCCCCTGGCATGCCCTGGTGCAGTGAAAAACGACAAAGTCAACATGGCACACTGCCTGTGTGCCATGCCAACAATCACTGCCTAAAGTATAGGTAAGTCACCCCTCTAGCAGGCCTTACCGCCCTAAGGCAGGGTGAACTATATCACAGGTCTGGGTATATCTGCATGAGCAGATATGACCCTACATTATTTGTCTATTCTTAGATATTGTAAGTGCCAGGGCAGCCATAGAGAGTACATGGGCTGGAAACTCGACAACTCGAGTTCCCCGGCACCATGATGGCTTCTCTGAACCCAGGAGTGTTTGGTACCAAACGAATCCCCTTAATAGATGTACGCTGATGCCAGTGTGGGATTTATAAAATTAAGTACTCAGAAGGCACTTTAGAGGTGCCCCCTGAAAACCTACCAAGTCTGGTGTGGTCTCTGACTGGCTTTAGGCAGCCTGACGCCACCAGACATGTTTGTGGACCCCTGGGTCGAGAGCCACTGCTCTCTGTGGCCAGAAACTAAACACGACCTGGGCGGAGGTTTCGCACCTCCTCCCCCAGGATGTGCACAGTGCTCGAGAAGGAAGCTTCAAAGGCCTGCCACCTTTGTAATGTGACCCCAGTCTCTGCAGCTAGCAGCAGATGGCAGCCCCCGGTTCAAACCCCCAATTTTGGTGGGAGAACCAGCGGGAAAACTTATGAAGAATAGAAGGTGTGCCCTCACCAACTCCATCCCCTCAGGTGCAGGAGGCGAAGTAAAACACATTTTTCAGTGCCCACCATCTTGAAGATGGTGAGATTTCTCCAACCAGGGCTAGGTCTAAGCCCCCCTCCCACAGGAGGGTGGCATAATCGTGAGTGTAGCCACCCCAAGTAAAGAACCCATTGGCCCCTACCTGCTACTCCCCTGTAACGTCCCTAAATCTAGTATTTAGGTAGCTCCCACAGACCCTGAAACTAGTTCCTGCTGACCTAAAAAGAGAGAGGATGAAGACGACGCCGTGCAGAGAAGACTGAAGAACCCACTGACTTGGCCCCATTCCTACCGACCTGTCTGCAGCTTCAAAGACCATGCAAAGAAAACAATGCCTGTCCTGCAGCCAGTGACCTCCAAAACCCCTGGGAGGACTGCCTGCCTTCGAAAAAGACCAGAACGCCAGAGGACCAGCGAACCTGTCCCCAAGAAACCAAGACCAGGACTCTGGTGCCCTCCGGAACCACGATCCCTGACCATTCTGCACCCAACGCCTCTGGCCTGAGTCTAGGTGGCCCACCGGCCCAGAAAAGGTTCCCCAGCGATCCTGAGTCCAAGTCCAGCATTGGCTGACCTCTCCTGGACTCCACAACAATGCCTGCAGTGGAAATCCAAAGGCTTCCCCCAACCGGCTCCAGTAAGAGAAAACAGACGTCCAAGGACACCCCTGCACCCGAAGTCCCTGGGCCTTGGAGAGCCTGACCGACTGTGTCCCTGCGACCCACAGCATCCCAACTTACCTCTGCTGTCACTGGTGTTTTTCGTGCAGCCTCCGGTTTGATGCCTGCAACCTGTTTCCAAAACAGAGTTCCCCCATTTGCTTACATTGGGCGCCCAACACCGTGTTTGCACCCTGAACCCGGCCGCCCCTGTGCCACTGGTGGTGTATGTTTGGTGCTGCCTTGTGGCCGGCTTTTGCTTGCCTAAACCTCCGAAGCTTGAACCCAGCAGCCATTGTACTTACCTGCAAGCAGTGTTTCTTCAAGCACCCCCAGTCTCCATTGATTAACATTGGGCCCTAACTCCAGATTTGACCTCTGCACCCGGCCACCCCTGTACCGTTGAGGATGCAGTGTTTGTGCTTACCTGAACCTTGCCCTCTGCTGATCTCCAACCCCGAAGACTGGAACTGTAAGTTGTGTACTTACCTGCAAAACCGCATTATTATTTTCCTCCCGTAGGTTAACATTGTAAAAACTGAAAATTGCACTAAGTGTCCAATTTTGAAACTGAAAAGTATTTTTATTTAAAAACGTATTTGCTTCTATGGAAGTTTTGTGGTCTTAGTAAATACATATACCAAAGTACTATTTTTATAAATTCGTCTCGGATTTATTCATTGAGTATGTCATTTATTGCCACTGTGTGTATAACAAATGCATTAACACAACCCTCTGATAAGCTAACTGCTCGCCCCCGCTATGACAAAATAGAGCATTAGTGTTATCTATTTAGCCTCTGTACAACCTCTAGAGATCCACTGGACTCACTACACACAAACCTCCTTTTGGTAAAGTGTATGGTGAGTCAGCCTCTGACACTGAGGATGACGTGTTTTTGAAAAGCGAATTTGTGAAATTATGAACGAGCGGTTGCCTCTTGTGGCAGTGGCAGCAGCACCCCCCACCCCCACCAGTGTGGGCAAAACCCAAGTAGCACTAGTGGGGGAGTTAAAGATTATTTCAAGTATCTCCTATCCTTGGGCTGCCTTTTGTTCTTTTGCTCTGACTGCTGACACTGCTGCATTCTAGTGACAGACTTAATAGGTTTTAGTTTCAACCTCTAAAGAAAGATATTTTGCCCTGCATGTGTTTACTGGTGAAAATTAGTTGTAACGGAAAAGTTGAAAGCCTAAATATGAGATGTTTTAGTGCTACTCTATAGGATTTACTGCATCTTTTTGTGTTTTGTCTTTTAGGTTTGTATTTGCTTTTACTATATTCAGAGACATACAGGAATGTATAGCATTGACAATTCACATTCATGGTTATGTTCAATCGCATGATTAAATAGAGGGATGTACATGAACTTAGGCATAAGTGGGTGTCAGTCATTTATTAAATTCAGTCCTAGTTAAACACTGCCCTAGTCAGTATTTTGGTGGGTTAGTTGAAGGAATGGCATGGGCTTATGAATGATGTGTAGACAGGGGTTGTGGGTAGATTTTATCGGCACATGGCAGATGGTTGCAGTAATTGATGTTGCATCTTGCTGACTGGTTTTGTGTGGGGGGGGGGACGACTCTTCCCTTTCCCAACCTCATTTGACCGGAAGACATGCCCACTCTCCCGAAGCCACAATCATGTTAAAAACTGTAAGTGATTAAAAAGGAAGAAAAAAGTCCCAGTGCTAATGCGAGGAAGTAGGTGGCTCGATCAGGAAGAGGCCCGAATGGAAGGGCTAGGCAACAGTGGTTGATGCATGAATAGTTAGATCACCATTTTTTTATGGCTGTTATGATTTACTTGGCCAAAATTGGCTGTTTACTGTAGGAAGCTGTATATACTTTGCCAAAAAGAGGTATAGTGTGCACAGTCTCTAGTAAGTCCCCAGAGGTTAAAGTAGATAATACTTCACTCTCAAGTTAGTGGTAGCTGAGCGGAACAATTAGGCTTATCAGAGGGTAGTGTTAAGCATTTGTTGTTATTTAAAAAGTTGTTACTTTGTGATTTTTATTACTAGAACCAAGAATTACTTAGTTGCAGGTTCGTGATACTCTCAAAGCAGTAATACTTTTCAAAATACCGTGTGCACTGGTTTTGTATAAGCATACAAGTTACTTTGCAGTATAGGAAATACGTTGTAAGCTCTTTGGAATACTTGCAATTACTTCAGATTACTTTCTAATTACTTTTCCAGTTACTTTTCTAACTTAGTGCAAAACAAACAAATAAGTCAATTTAGGCACTGCAGTGCGTTAGTAAGCAAGACAGCTCATTTATAGAAACTTAGTTACTTTGTTGCAATACAAGGCAGAGTCAACACTTGGAACATGTTTCAGAAAAAGGCCACACCATGCAATCCTATGGGAAAATGAAGTTAGTACTTGCAGGTAGGTACAACGACTTTTGGTGTGGTCCTTTTGGGGGTAGAACCAAGGTTGAATTCTGCACTTAAGGTGCACCACCAGTGGCACTAGGGTGGCTGGGTTCAGAGTGCAGGGGTGCCAATGCTAGTCAATGGGGACTAGGGGCACATTGGTTGGAGGCTGCCCACGGGCAGGTAAAGTAGCCTTGGAGGGCAATCTTCAGGAGTTATGGTAAGTACAAAGGGGGGCCCAAGGCAGCCACACAACAACACAACCAGCGACACAGGGGCAGCCGGGTGCTCACCATTGGGTGGCCAGTGTTACCCTATGGAGTTCGTTGGTTCCGGTTTCAGGCTGTAGGCTCAGACCAGGAGGTCTTTTCGGTGGAACCAGCAGCCAAGGGAGGAAGTTGGGATGCCAGGCGATGTTGGGACACTGTTGGTCCTGGTCACCAGGACTCTGGGCCGGAGGATGCAGGGGTGTCTTTGAACGCCTGGTTCCCCTTACTGGGCAGGTCGAGGGGTGGGGGTGTCTTGGTGCAGAGGCTGCAGGCATCGTCACAAAGGCTGGGAGACGTCACCCCTCGATGGATTTGGGTTCAAGACTGCTGGGTAACCTCTTCTGGACTTGTGGGCCTCCTGGACTCTGGCCGTGGGCGTCTGGTGCAGAGATGGGTCTGGAAGGTGAGTCTTAGCGGTTCCACAGGGTCTTGGGGTTCTTTTTGGAGATCTTCGGGAGTCTTGAGTATTTTTTGAAGCTGATCAGTCCTCTCAGGGTTTTTCGAGATCTCTGGTCTTCAGGCTGAAAGTCGGCGTGCTGCAGGGGTTGCGTGAAGGTGCAGGTATGGCCGGTAGAGCTGGGGCCAAAGTAGTGGTTGCCGGGATCATCTTCTTCTGCTGAGTCATCGTCTTCGCCAATCTTCTTAGGTCGTCAGGACCTTCTGAGATAGGTTCAGGCCCTAAATACTGTATTTATGGGCATTACTGGGGTAGCAAGGTATTAGCCAATGGGCTGCTGACCTTAGGGTAACTACACCGTCACTGTGCTCACCCCACGTGGGGGAGTGAGCATAATCTGTGACACTGATTGGAGGGTGCCTTCCAACTGCAAGATGGCGAGCACTGAAGTGTGGGCTTCACCTCGCCTCCCCCACCTGAGGGGTCGGGTTGGCAGAGGTGGGCACACCTTCTGCGCTGTCCTGATTTTCCCGCCTGTCTTCCCGCCAAAAAGGGGGTGAAGACAGGAAGGGGGCCTGCTCCTGCTAGCAGGAGAGGTAGGGGGCCGTGTTGCAAAGGTGACTCTTCCTGACCTGGGGCAGGTGTGAACACCTCTGCCCAGGAAAGGCTTTGTTTCTGGGCCCTGGGAGCGAAGGCTTCCTCCCCAGGGGTCCAGAAACGTGTCTTGTGGTGGTAGGCTGGTGTTCACCAGTCAGAAACCCAACAGCAGTTGGTTTGGTTCAGGGGTCCCCTCTAGAAGGAACCCCATGAGTGCATAGGATAATAAATCTGGCACTGGAATCAGTGCAGGTTTCTTAATCTGAGATGTTTATATCCCAGAATTCAGTAAAGCCATTCTGGTGCTAGGAAACTCGTAATGACAAGTTTCTTGACCATATACTCAGTATGTTTTTACTGGACACTTATAATATCTAAGAATGGCCTTAGATATTTTAGGGGCCTATCTGCTCATGCAGATAGGTCCTCACATGAGGTATAGTGCACCCTGCCTAAAGGGTGTTTTATCTAGGCCTCATGCAGTGCTGGGCAGGCATGGCACACAGGGATGTGGGCCATGTCGACTCTTCACTTTTAGCTGCAGCAAAACACGCGGGCTGCAATGGGAGTGGTGCATGTTTGTGGTGAGAGGACTCTGAGGGTGGCATAATACATGCTGCAGCCCTCAGAGGCCTCTCCCTGGCTACCATGGTGCCATATGTACACATTACAAGGGACTTATAGGTGGGCCAGAGTCGTGCCAATTATCGAAACAATGGTACAGGTTAGGGAAAGAACACAGGCCCTGGGAACCTGATTGGCAGGGACCCAGGGCACACTCAGTCAAAGTTCATCATGTTAGGGGGTAACCATGCAAATAGGGCACTTTCCTACATTTACTTATACAACTTTGGGGTCATTATTTTTCTTACGTTTTTTATAAACATTGTAGGCTGGTCATATCTGAAAAAATTCTGCCTGCTCTAACCTTTCTATTGAGCATAACTAAATTTTATTTATGCCTACAAGTCCAAAAGGTAGTACTAATTTGATCAATTTGCTTATATAAAAGTAGCATCCCTTATGTATTTAAATGCACTATGCATAAATAAAGCAAATGGAAGAGCTTAACCACCAATAAAAACCTTCTGAATCCTCACAGAGACACCTACAGCGACAGAAGTGATAGCAGCTCCCTGATTCAGAGATCGCAGAACTTAAGTTACCATCAATAAATCACGACTGATTCCTGGTAATTTATACAATCTCTTTACTTAGCTAAATGCTGTTTTTGTTTGTTGATTCTTTACCATAACCTGTTCTTTTATGGTCAATTTGAAATCAATTAGAATAAAGTGTGTTTTATAATAATGCTCAGTCAGTTTTGTGCAGCCCCTATAAAGGGTATGAAGAGTATAAATGTGAAAATTTATGAAGTGTCCCTGTACATTTTTACTGAAGCATTTGGTTTGGAAATTATAATACAAAACAAAGTTTGCAAGATTGTAAACATAGAATGTAATCTTATTAAAATTTTGTCTCTTTTAAACATGTGCTTGCACATGTGTGAAGTGGCTAACCAAAGTGAGATTTTGGTTGTAAGAAAATAAACATTAATTGAAAACCAGATGCTTAAGGATGAAACTCAAGGGCTACAAAAAGGGAATTCACTTTGCTAAAGTATATTTTCCTGCAATGACATCAATAGTCTTATCCAGGGTGTGCTGAACTGTTAAATAGCTTTGTGTCCTGAAATGGCACAACGCAAAATACTTCACCCGTCTGGGACCATTTTTGGTACACAAAAAAGTTTGTCGTCTGAATTAAAATAGATTTCACACTTGTCCTTCCAGCCACTCCTACAGTGGGGAGGAAAAAGCTGAGCTATCCATATTTAAAAAGATTAGTAGTTCCTCTTCACCTGCTCATGTAGACTTGTACACCATTCAGATTTCTGTTTACCCTCTATAAAATGCTGCCGTAGATGTGTTGTTCCCTGCTTCTCGCACAATGAGCCAAGACATTTAGGATGTGTGTGTGTGTGTATATATATATATATAATGTCCTTAACTTGTGAATTCTCCCCAGGCGTCAGACTGGATCCGGAAAACTTTTCTCAGCAGTACCTCTGCGTGCCGGGTGGCGGCGCCACATGGCTCCGTACTACGTCTGCTCCGGATATGATGTCAGTGGAGCCATATAAGTCCCCTCCGGCGTGCTGACGTCAGTTTCTTTTTTTTCCGTTCTGCACGTGGATCCGAAGTAGTGTATCTCTACCCGTTTTTCGGCCTGCTGTGATGAACTTTTCTCATTCCTTTGCCCTCTTGGTATTAGTCCTGTGGGTCCTGTGCTCGCAACATGTCTGGTACAGATCCACATTCTTTCTGTATGTGGTGCTTGGGTGAGCATCACGACTGCCAGCGGTTGAAGCCAAAGGCGCTGCAGTAGCGGCGCATGAAACTTCTGATGGCGCGGTTGTTGCAGGACTCAAGCTCCTCGTGGCGGCGGTCATACAGGGTTCGTTCCTGTGAGCACCGCTCTTCATTCCGTGGTCAACAGCGGTTCCAGTCTCTGGCTACATCTCATGGTAAGCAGCATCGTAAGAGATCAAAGTCCCGGCCCTCTCTGGCTCCTTCGACTTGCAATGTGGATCGCAGTGACTCTTCTGCTTCCGCTCCGGCGTCTCTCCCGCACCTCCCAACTTTTCTTGGAGCCGGAGCGACCTGGAACCAGATGCAGGAGTACTACAAGGCTCTTCATCTTGTCTTTGGGCCCTTGTCTCCCTCTGGAGTGCCTGTGGACCCCAAGGAGGTCGTAGGTGCAGTAACTGCATCATCGCCGGCGGGTTCGCTGTCGGTGGCAGTTCCAGTTTCGGACACAGAGGCGCGTCGGTGCATGGTCCTTCGGGGCTTCCACTAGTGACGACTGTGTGCTTCTTAGGGTCGGTTTCGCCTCGGCTCCTTGCATCTGCGCCAAAGTCTACTGACTCCATTCTTCCTATTCATGCGGACATCGGTACGGCGCCATTCGATGTAGTTTATGGAGACGTTTTCGGCGCCAATGGTATCTGAGGATGTTTCACGGGACTAGTTGGGGGAAGAATGTGAGGGGATAGCCCCCTTGGAGCAGCCAATGCTTGTGCTCCTACTATGTTGGACAGCTGGATTGCTGAGCTGGGGGAAGCGAGCAGGCTCAATTTATTCCCTGCTTCCTCTCTTTTATCGCCTCCTGGCCTTGCTTGGAAGCCAGTTCTTCTTTGACAGAAGTTTTGAAAAGAGTGGCTGATGTCTTACATCTAACTCTACCTACAGTGGAGAAGGCTACGGACCCTCTTATTGAGGTCCTTCATCCCAGCTATTCGGGGGTTGAACCAGTACTCCCCTTTTGTGAGGCACTTTCTGATATTTTATTGGGAGCATGGGCAAAACCTGAGTCAGGTGTACCAGTGGGCCGTACTATTGCTCACAAATACCGCCTTGCCCCAGCGGACCCCACTTGCCTTATTCGACAGCCGACCCACCATAGCTTCGTGATCTAGGCCGTTACGGCGTCCCCTGAGATGGAGAACCTGCCCCATTCCCCCCCTTGACAAAGAGTCTTGGAAGCAGGATTCTTGCAGAAAACGTGTTTTTAACTCCTCTAGTGCGGCGTTACGCTCCACCAACACGATTTGCATCCTCTGATGCTTTCTTCATGCCTTGTGGGACTCCTTGGCCCAACTTTTGCCTTTGTTCCCAGAGGCTAACAAGGGCGAGTCCAACTAGTTGATTTTATACGGTCGCCAGGTGGTCAAACTGCTCATCGGGTGTGGAATGGACTCCACCGATTCCATTGGTTGAGCCATGGCGTCTGCTGTGACATTGCGCCGACACTCCTGGCTTCGGGCGTGTGGATTTTTAGAAGCGGTCCAGTCAGCCTTTCTTGACATGCCATTTGATGGGGTTCATCTTTTTGGAGCCCAAGCGGATGCAGCCTTACGTAGGTTTCGGGCTAGTCTGAGAGGGCCAGACCCTTAGCTTGCCCACCCCCCTCCCTTTTCCCCTTGTTATTGCAACACTGTTATTTGCATTCTGTGGCATCAGTCGCCAGATCAGTGTCTCTTCCCTGGTCTTCTGGTGCTACTGGCTAGCCGTCTGTCTTGAGAGCCTACATACCCTACTGGCCGTTGGGGTTCTTTTCGAATTCGTCTGTTGTGTGAATCCCTTATCATGAGATTTCCTTTATCCTTATGTTATATTGGCCACTTGGGCTTATTGCTCTTTCTTGTGTGCCTCGCCTGTGGCTCAGGACTTGTTATCCTGTCCTGTTATTGCGTTGGAAACCTTATTTCTTGATTGCAGTTCATTTGGCAGCCTCTTATCTCCCCTTGGGGTTCAATCGCGTATCAATGATACACAGTTTTTGCTCTACACACCTTTGGAGTTGTTTCCTTCAACTCTTCGATTGTTACAACGGCGACGTGTTTTCTTGAGGAGGTTTTTTCCGTATTACCTCAGGCTAAACGTCGCCCTTCGATTAATAGTTTTTTTCATGTTTGCTGTTTCCACCTTATGGATTTGGTCGCGCACACCAGTATTGCGCTATGCCACCTCTCCTGGTTAGAGGTGGGATTGGCGATTTTTGTGGAGACTTGTCCCTGAACTTTGGGATTCAATGGTGCTGCCTTGTGCCTCTGGTTGTACAGGCACCTGCAAACCAAGAGTTAAAATTCCTCTGATAGGAAATATACGGCACACCCCAGGTATTTGCCCGTCCTCACCGCGGCGCACGCTCAGCGCGGTCGGTCTGGTTGCCAATCGATTGTGGAACGGCATAGGTTTTCCTTCTGCCCCACCTCATGGCCATTGCGTGATCTGTATCCTTCCCTCCCTGTCGTTGCTTGACCTTTTATCCTTGCCTTCCGGCTGTTGTGCGATCTGTTCTCCTTGCCTCACGTCTGTTGAGAAATCCTTGAATGAACCTGTGTTCTATATGTATATCATGTACCATGGTTGCCCTTCTGATGGGGATTGCTTCCCTCATCTGTCTTATGGGAATCTTTCTCCTGGATATCCCGTTGGGTAATTCTGGAATACTCAGTCATACCTTCTTCTTGACCTCCTAGGTCTAGGTATTTGTACGCGCTTTTGGACAAGCGCACTCTTTCACGTTTTCCCCTTTGGGAATATGTGCCTTTTGAGATTCTTCTTACAGGCAATGTTGTCTTGTGTTCTAGCCACGCTCTGTTCTTAGAGGGGCATTTCCCCCCCCCCCCCCCATTTCACTTTCTATCGCTTGTACTTGGGGCATTCTCAGCGTGCCTTCAGCGTTGCCGTGTATTATCTGGCTGCGGCATGCATTACCTGCATAGGTATATTGCTAGGACAGTGTTCCGTTTTTCATATGTCTATGCCCTTTGGATATATTTTGTTACGTGGGCCTTTAGGCCACGCAGTGTCAATCCTTTTCGGTCTCCTGATATTAAAAAAAAATGAAATAATAAATAATAACTAAAACAAAAGAGAGAGAGAGAGGAAAGGGAGAACAGGACACAGGATGGAGCGTTCTACATGATAGAACTCCTACTTCTTCGTTTGGTGTATGCCTCGTTTTATAGGGCCTTCCCCTGCTTGGGTTAAGGGGGTTTGTGTCTGTTGGCCCTTCTTCTGTTGCTCTTATCAGGACAGGAGCCTCATGTATATTTTCGTACCCTTTTTTAGTGTACGTTGGGGTTCACCTAAGGCATTCTGACTGCTGTCAGTTGATTTTGTGTAGGTTTTCGCATCTTTTCCCTCAGACTCGGGTTTCCCTTGCCGGGGTTATCTGTTCCTCTTTTTTTTAGCCCTGGGTCTTTCTTTCCCACCTGGCGGTGGGGGACTTCATTTTTGTTTTGCTGGGCTTGGACTGGTCCATTCGCACTCCTATTCATATCTTAGTTCTTCTTTTCACTTAGTGGTTTGCTTTGGCTCCTCTAGTGCCATGTTCTTTCATCTAAGATAGATGCCATCCTCTGCTTAGTCGGTCTGGTGGCTCAGTCCTCTATTGTATACATTGCAGAGTCCTCTGCCCCTTCTAGTGGTCATGAACCCACGTTCCAGTGGGGCCAATTAGCCTTTCGTTTAATTGCATCCATGCTTATCTTCCTTGGAGTTGGGTTACAATGGGCGTATGCACTTCAGTACCACTATGCCTGAGGAAACCTGCTCCTTACTCTTGGTGCATGTTACTTGCTTCCGTTTCTTTGTGGTCGTTACCATCTTTGTTCTTACTTTCAGTCCTCTAATGCCATACTAATGTATTGAGCAATATGTGCAAAAACAAAGCTTGGATTATGTCTTCAGTGATGTTATCAATTGTCATTTGAAATGTCATCAGTGAGGTCATAGAACATGACATGAGTGATGTAATATGTGAGGTCATAAGCAGTGCATGGCGGCGGCACAAGTTATAGGTAGCTCTGCTAACTAGAACTGGTGAATTTGTTTTTTTTTCTTTTTCTTCAAAACGTTAATATTGTGACGGAGAGATTCACCTAAGTATGTTACTTTAACCTTTGTTTTTTTCCATACATTTCTAAGGTGTTTTTTTTTTAATTTAATTTTTTTAACAAAAACAGATGTTTTTATCATGCCCAACTATAACGTTTCTTTTTTAGGTCGAGCATTCGAGACCTCTTGTATATACTTTAGTATATACTTCCTTGGGAGCTCTCTGCTTTTACGTTTGTTTCAGAGTCGTTAAAAAATCCTTGCTTGCTAGTGGTAAATCCTTTCTCTTTGTCCGTCTTTTTTGTCAGTTGTACGCTCCCACAGAGCAGTGCCCTAGTACTTGTACCCTTCCACTTGCGCCATGGTAACATCTGTTTAAGGACTACTTTTCCCATTCTCTGAAGCATTTGACCCGAGCGCTGGATGTTTTCAGTTGCTCGATGTCCGTTTCTGTAAATAGGGCTATAAATCATACTCTTCTCTGTTTACAAGTGCTGTGCATTCAAAGAACTAGGTGAAATGTTACAGGCTGCTCTCCAAGGGCGCCTGTCTCTGCTCCCCGCCGAGGAAGAGAATCGTGCCCACAACTATTTACATCCAGTTACCCGCTGCCAATTCTCAGCGAAAATCGCAGCCTTTACAATTAATAACCTAAGTTGCCCCAATTTAAGACTGCGACCACACGTCATGCGCATCTGGTCATTAACGTCATGTAGAGGCCGTCTTGTTTCTTTCATCGTTGCTTGTTACTGCAGCTGCCCAAAATACCCCAAGCCATCAAGCAATGTATGTTCTTGGCTAGAACGCTCAGAGGACACCTCCCACAATCCCACCCTTGGAATCTCCCTGCTCGTGTTTATAAGCCGGAGACACGCATTATGGTGTGTTTTACTGCCTTCTGGAATGCTTCATTGCTCTGCGTGTGCATTTTTGGAGTCTTTAGGGGTCTTCCGCAATGACATCATTTGTAATTCATACCTGGGTGGGGTTTGGAAAAAGGAACGCTGGTAGGCAAAATAAAACAATTTTTATATTCAAAATTGTGCATTGTAAACTTCGATGTTGCTTATTTTACTGGGACGATTATAATTTGTTTTCTTCTATGGTTTGTTACTGTTTGAAGGTGTTTATCTTGTAATGATTGGATAACTATAATGCAAGTAATACAATGAAGTAACAAGTCAATAGTAAGCGTTAGCACGGGGTATACTATTCTGACAGGTGCAAGATAAGTTAGAAGATTGATTGCCCAGGATAACAGTTTTTTTTCAAACAGGAATACAGAGACTCAAACTCGCACACTTAAGTATTTTTAAGGGTAGTTGGTTGGGGGAGTGTGATCTGAGCTGGAGAGTATGAGGAGGGAAAACCGTACTGGCCTGGCTGCAAAGACAGAGATATTGGACTTTTTCTCAGTTAATTTATCACTTTTTAATTTGTTTAATGAACTGTAAACAAATTATAAACCATCTACCGTATGTGCTGCAAACGATGGGTTCATCTGCCTTTTATTGTGGACGTTTGTCTTGATTATTCAAGAGAAGTTTAGTTGTGTTTTAGTGACGTCATGTTAAATTTTCACACTAGACAATTGACTCTGATAACACACGTTGGGTTATTTACTGTGTTTTCTTTAGTTGCTTAATACTGAATAATAGCCATATATTAATGATTAAATAGTTGTACTTAATATGTCCCAACCCAATGGTACTTATAGTTTTTAAGTTACATTTTTATAAGAATGCTACTTTGATGTTTTAATTTTGAAAAAGTCTTAGGTTGATGCTATGAATTAAAACTAGGGTCTGCAAGGAACACAGACATCTCTGCACCAAGTCCTCACCCACCAGGTTACCTTTCTAAGACAACTAAAAAAAGGCCTAAGCATCCATTAAATATTAACTACTAGTGTTCCATTGTGCACAACCTGACTTGGAAATTAAGTCAGCAGCATGCAAAGAACTCTGATTGTTTGATCTTGAACACACCTTGTCCCTGTAACGCACAAATGGACCGTGTTTAGCAGCAAGATGGCTGCCCATGTAACCCTCTGTATTTGTACACTTGTACATGGGTAGCTCTAAAGGGGCACTCTCTTGCGCATTAGTAATTTTGCAAATACTCATAGTAGGAATGTCGTTTTCAGCGTAATTGCTACTTTAACATAACTTTATTTGCATTTACACTCCACTATCATCAAAAGAGCAGCATTGCCATGAGTCTGGCTGACAAGCAATGGCTTTTGGTGGATTAAATTTGTGTTCCCATGATGTGTGTTCTTGTGGGATTAAGCAAGAAGTAGCGCACCCTGAATAGGGTTCGTCCCCCCAGGCACAATCTGGACCCTGCAGAGGGTATTTCACGCTTATTCATTCAAAAAGAAGAATCATCCAAAGTTTATAGTTGGATATTTAATAAGTTTATCCAAAATTATATGATCTTTAGATTGCATTAATGGCAATGAATCCAAGCAAACTGTTATAAATCGTAATTATCCTCCTCTCGCTTCGTGCCCATCCCGATGCATTTTGGGCACTCGACCCTTCGTCAGGGGACAATTCTATGATACAAAACCAATAATATACATTGAGGATACCATCCTATTGTAAATTTTTCGCTGTAGAAACACCTCGTAGTGCTATCTAGTGGTGCCCGGTAATGACATGCTTCTGTGTAGCGTGGCTGAAGCCAACTATCGTGCTACTCCATCAATCCTGCTCTAAGTAGAGCCAAGACCGTTTAAAACTCTGTTGTTTGTAGTTCAGTGGAGTTAATATACACCAAAATAAAGTGATCAGTTTAAAAAAATAAAACGAAGTATACACAATGTGGAAACATAACGATTAAAACACCCTTAGTGTTTTGTATGCGACGATCGTGACACAGGGGGCTACCTTTATAGAGTGTGCTACAAAGAAAATAACATAATCGTGAATTATGTTAATTATAACGCGTGGGGGGCGTGGCCAAGCTGCCGACCACTATGGTCGAATCTCCTCCGATACACCCACGAACAACTTCATTTATTTGCTCCAATGCCACCTTTTTAACAGCGGGAGGTACCAGGGAGCACCGCCTGAAGGAGATGTGAGGAGACGGAGCCCGTGACTTGGGACTTTCACGGAGAGAACACGTACCTGACAGGGCCCTGCGCACATTGCCGTGCTGAGACGAATGCGTCATCACGCCTCACTCGAGTCCCCGGCTTGAGGCCTTGTTGTCCGACGCCTTGGACCTGCGTTGCGGAGGGGAGGAATTGTCCATGCATGGGGGCGGAGTCCCCCCGGAGGTGAGTGGGGCTGCATCGCGCTGTCACCCGCCCCCCTCCCTACAACTCTGCTTTGGTTGTTTTTTGAGTGCTACCCCATCGCACTCAACAGGACCCGCCCGGCTTGGATACCCGGAGGCCCCGTGGTGTTAGGGGCCGCGGGAGAGCCTGGGTTCTGGCCACCCGGCCGGCCGGGCGAGCGCAGAGGGGGGGGGGTCCGGAAGCGGTTGTGCCCCCTCGCCTGAAGTTTGAAGCGGCGAGTGTCCCTGGCAGGTCCCGCTTGGAGGTGCTCTACGCAACTGGGGCCAGCTTTCAGCTAAAGAAAATTCCGGCCTACCCGTGTCAGGAGAGCGTTTGTTGGCTACTCTGTGCACCGAAATGAGGCGCGCTAAAGACACACTACTGCAGCACCTCTGTATCTAGTCCAGCACGCTACATTGCTACTCCACTAGAACAGTGGGGGGGGGGCTCATTCACAGCAACGGGCCTGACTACACTGGCGTGTACGAGTATGCACTGTAGGGCCGCCCGAGGTTGCGACGTCCTGCTTGGCACAGCCTCGCCGAGCACAGTGAGAGGTTACCTACAGCCTACAAATCCATCAGGTTGTTGATCCAGGCCATACAAGAACCTACCTGCCCGCTGGATGTTTGTGTCCCGAATACATGGTATGTGGCGGTCTCTTGGTGCCCTACAAATGAGGCACGAGATGGGCGTAGAATCGCTGCGGTGCCATACCTTGATGGGGAGCAGTTGAGGCATTGATGCTTACAGGTGGCTGTCCCTGTGGCCTCGTGGATGGTGCTGCTCTGCGCAACCCCTGCTTGTTTGCTCTGGTGGTCACTTAGCATGTTGTGCAGCAGGTGCTCCCGGCAGAAGTGGTCGTGGCGGCATGGGCCGCAAGGATCCTAAACAGCGTACCTTACAATTTCCCAAGGCTACTGAAAGGGTCCCCACCTCGGATGCAAGTATGGCGACAGGTGGCTCAGACGCCATCCCCACTGCAGACCGGGCACCAGGTTCCAGCTCCATGCTGCAAGAGTTAAGAGCCGGTTTCAAAGCTCTCGATAGCTGCTATGATGCATTAGATAAGCGTTTAGACAATCTAGGAGCAAAAATTGACATTCACGACAAAACGTTGGACACGGTGGAGGGTAGGGTGTCCGACCTGGAAGATGGATCTGCTCAGTCGGCCCGAAAGCTTGAACGAATGGAAAATATCCTTAAAGATGTGGCAATTAAAAACGAGGATTTGGAATCGCGCAGCAGGCGCAATAATCTTCGTATTCTAGGTGTGCCGGAATCATCCAACACCGGTCGCATGGACCTATTTGTGGAAAATCTTTTAGTTTACCTTTTTAGTAAGGAAGCCTTCACCTCAACATTTGTGGTAGAGCGCGCTCACCTTTCACTAGGCCCCTGCCCAAACCCTGGCTGCCCTCCTCGGCCTATAATAGCGCGTCTATTAAACTTCCGAGACAGAGATACGGCGCTACGCTTGGCCAGAGAGAAGGGCGAGCTCAGATGGCAGGGATCTGCACTATCACTGTATCCTGTTTTCACTCTCATGGTGCAGGACGCCAGACGTAAGTACAATGGAGTAAAGGCCACGCTTCGTAACCTGGGTCTCCGCTATGGCCTACTGTACCCGGCACGTTTGCGGGTGGTCATTAATGGGAGGTCCCGAATCATTGAATCGCCCTCAGCGGTGCAGGAGTTCTGTAGGGGCTACAAGGGGGGGAGAGGGGGGGGGGTACTCAGCAAAATAGAGATGCGGACAGGTCATCACCCCCTCACAGTGGCTCTGTTGCCAGCGTAGAGCTATTCTCCAATGACTAATGTGAGTACTATCTCTAAAGCCTGGTGTTCCCCCACGACAAAAATGGCTCTTGTACTGATCATGGACTGGCATTGGACTACATGGTGATCAGCATAAAGTTGGGTGTCGGGAGTGGCGTTGCCACCCACCTCTGTGTTTAGCACATTTAAATTGTACTATGGTTCTCATTTGTTTGGTATTACCATCCTTAACATGGTTGATTTGTTTGCTTGGGGTGGACAAATGTATGCAATACGGGGTAGTTCCCTGCATTAGTCAGAGCAGGGATGGGAGGGGGGAAGGGAGTTTTTCCTCACACTTTTGCAATTACTACAATTCGGTTTCCTTAGCTGCACTTCTTGTTGTAATAATGTTGCTGCCACTTCAACAGCTGTGTCCAATAGAACGATATGCCTACTATAGATAAATTACCCACCTACTCCAACCTAAAGCTTATCACTTGGAATATTAGGGGGTTGAATAATGTTAAGAAAAGGAGGAATGTTATGCATTATCTTCAACGTCATGGTATAGATATAGCGTTTTTGCAAGAGACTCACCTCCCTAAGTCAGACACCAAATCGTTTGCCACGTCCTGGGGCCCACATAGGTATTTTGCAGGATTCAGCACATACGCATGAGGTACTGCGATTCGGATACACAAGAGGCTGCCTTTTCAACTCCACAACAACACGGAAGGGCGATATAACATAGTGACAGGGCGATTAATGGGTCATCATATAACATTCGTGAATGTATACGCTCCTAACGTAGATTGCCCGGAATATTTCCATGATCTGCATTCCCATATTTTGCAACTGGGCACTGACGTTCTCTGCATAGGGGCGATTTTAACTTACTATTGGACCCCACACTGGACAGCTCGTCCGGTGCCTCCGACACCAAACCAAGATCCCAAAAAGCTGTACGCGATCTCTGCGATTCTATCGGGCTACGTGATGCTTGGCGACAGAGACACTCGTCTGCCCCCGCTGACACTCATTATGCTGCTCAGTATGATACATGGACTAGGTTGGACTATTGGTTAATCACCTCCAACTTGAGTACATGGTATAAATCTATCACAGTGCTCCCTAGAACGTATTCGGACCACTCCCCGGTGGTATTGGAGCTACTAGCTCCTAGGCCGGAGGGCGTGGAGAGACAGTGGAGGTTCCCTGGTCGCGCACTTCTAGATAGTCTCTTCCATTCTGAGCTCCAAACTGCCATTGAAGACTACTTTGAACTAAATGTAGGATCGGTCACCACTTGGGCTACGATTTGGGAGGCCTTTAAAGCCTACATTCGGGGTGTATGCATCTCAAAGCACTCTGGGGTACTGAAAGACCTTAGGGCCACATTGTTGACCATTGAACGTAAATTGGAGGCATTGGACAGGGATCAACTCATTCGGCCGGACGTCGCAAACCATGTCACACGTCTAACCCTCTTGACGGAATTCAGGGAGGCGGCCGAACCGGAGACTTTTTTCCTGACTAAATATAGCATGGCCTGCCATTATGGTGAGGGTGATAGGCCTGGCCGGACCTTGGCCCGACTGTTAAAACCCCAGATAGGGCGCTCCTACATTACTGATGTTCGATCCCCCGGGGGAGGGGTCCTTACGACTACCTCAGAAATTCGCGATGAATTTTTATCATACTATGCAGACCTGTATACTTCCCGCAGAGATGGCAGCGACTCGGCTCAGGAGGCTTACCTGTCTGAAATTGCGGTGGTCTGGCTGGAGAAGTTTATGCAGGAGTTCCTAGCGGAACCTTTTTCCAAAGAGGAGATCTCCTGTGCAATAGACGCCATAAAAGGTTCCACCGCTCCTGGGTTGGACGGGTTCACGGGAGAGTTTTATAAAGCCTACAAGGATTTGTTGGCTCCATACTTGCTGGAAGTCTACAGTGAGGCCCTTGAACGGGGCGTACTGCCCCCTACATTGCGTGAAGCAGTAATAATTTTACTACCCAAACCGGGAAAGGACCCGCTTTCCTGTGGGTCATATAGACCCCTTTCGCTCCTCAACCTAGACTACAAAATACTGGCCAAAATGATAGCGTCCCGTTTAGCCCTATTACTAGATCGCATAATTTCTCCAGCATAATCGGGATTTATCCCTCATAGGTCGACCGCCCTTAATTTACGGACCCTATTCTCTGTCCTGCACAGAATATCGCCGGAGGTTCTGGCAGCGGCAATACTGCTTGACACCGAAAAGGCCTTCGACTCTCTCGAATGGCCTTTATTCCTGGCGGTGATGCGCAAGATGGGCATGCCTAGTGGATTTATTGCTCTTACGGCGTTATTATATCAAAAACCCACTGCTATACTTAGGTTGAATGGCACGTTATCACTCTCCTTTGGTCTCTCTCGGGGGACCAGACAGGGATGCCCCCTATCGCCGTTGCTTTTTATCATAGCAATGGATCCCTTGGTCTGGCACTTTCAAGAGCGTCACATACACAGAGGTTTGCAGTTTAATACAGGCCCATTACTAGTTTCCCTCTATGCGGACGACATTATTCGTTATGTCCGGACCCCTGAGGAGAATCTTGACCCTCTCATTCGGGAGATTATTCGTTTTGGGGTCCACTCGGGTTTGGGAATCAACTGGAGCAAATCTGTGATATTCCCAATCGCGCTCAGTACTAAAAGATGGGACTGCGAATTCCCACTTTCCTGGTGCTCAGACACAACGCAATATTTGGGGATTCATATACACATAGATCCAGGGGAGATTATCAGACTGAACTACGGCCCCGCGATACACACTCTCGAAGAACAAGTGGAAAGATGGCTACACCTTCCTTTATCCCTTGCAGAGCGCGTGGCCTTGATTAAAATGATTGTTCTGCCGAGATTTTTGTATCTTTTTAATAATATACCGATACCACTCCCTAATAGTTTCTTTCTCACACTTCGAACTCATTTGATTAGGTTAACGTGGGGTGGAAGGAGACCTATGGTTAGCTGGGAGGCCATGACACTGCCCTATAACAAGGGAGGATTTGGGGTTCAGAATCTACAAATATATTACCTAGTGGCACAATGCAGCTTTGCGCATTCCTGGTATCATCCCGACGCCAGAATTCCATACTCCAAGCCTAAAGCCGACCTGGTTTAGCCGGCGTCCTTGCATACACTCCTGCCCCTGGGGTTCCCTCGGGACCCCAGAGATATCCAGACTGTCTCTACCACCAGCTTGGCCTGGCGTAAGCTGGTCTGGGTCACAGCTGCGCCCGCATTGTACTCCCCAGACATACCGATACTGAACAACCCTTGGATCCCCATTATGTCTGCGAAAATAGTACAGCGCACGTTAATCAAATTTGAAATAAGTAAAGTGGGCGACCTGTTTCCCGATGGCCATGTTTTTGACGGGGAGGCAGAGGACAGATTTAGTGAGGCGGTATTCATGGACCGATTCATACTTAGTCGAGTACGTAGTGCAATTAGGGCAACAATTTCTGAGTTCCCACTGGCTGCAGCGGAGTTTGGCCCATTAACCACCGTAATTTCCGCACCCGGAAGTGTGCGCCTAGTCGCCAAAATGTATTGTGCGTGCATGTTACTTGTTCCCGGCAAAGACACTAGGGTTCAGGAGGCCTGGGAGAATGACTTGGGGCATCCCCTTTCTGATACACGTTGGGAATTTTGCTGTTCACAAATTAAAGAAATTTCTCTAAATAGTAAGCATAGATTATTGCATTTTAAGTTTTTGTGGAGGGCCTATATGTCCCCAGAAACACTACACAAAATAGACCCTAACCGCCCACACACTTGCAGAAAGTGCGGCACCCCACATGCGAACGTTGCACACCTAGATTGGAACTGTTCTAAAATCAGGGCTTATTGGAATTCAGTTTGCAACAAACTCACTAAAATGATAGAGAAGGAGGTACCTCCCTCCCCAGAATCAGCATTATTGGGCTGCGTACTGGATTTTCCTAAAGCAGTATGGAAATTTACGGCAATGGCCCTTTTGCTCGCTAAGCGAGAGATAGCCATTAAATGGGGCTGTACAACGCTGCCCACAACCAAGACATGGCTCCAAAGCCTAGCATATTGTAATACGTATATTGATTTGTATGCTGAAACCTTACCCATGGTATCTTGCCCGAAAGATATATGGGGCCCCTTTAAATCATACTTGAAGGACACGACTCCCCCCCCCCCCCCTACTCCGCAACCCCCAGATGGGGTGGTCCCTACGGGGGTAGGGTGAATTGTTGTTAAACATGTACTTATTGTAAAATGCATCATACATATCATTGATCCCGCAAGTTTTTGTATTTACGTGATTCATGTAGGGGAGCAGAAGTTGGTTGGAGGGTGGTGTTCACTGTAAAGACAGGGTATTGTATTGATATTCACATGGAACTATAAGGCGTATTATATTGCGGAGTGGCAACATATAACAAATGTAAGTGTGAGATTTGTTTATGGAAATGGAAAATAAAGGTTTTTTTAAAAAAAATTATAACGCGTGTGAGGTGAGATCACAACACCGTAAACCCCAACGTAGCTTGGCGGTAAAAATGGTTAATGTGATTCAAAGCTTGGTACTCACTCGTAAAGCATGCATGCGGTGTCTTCCTGCATGCTGTAATTAACCAGAAGTCAAACAAACGCGTAAGAAACGTAAGTGAAAAGAGGACTTGTGAAGTCGAACGGGTCCCAAAAAAAAAGAAAAAGGACTTGTGTGTGCTCATTGATTAGTATAATTCACGGCGGCCATATTGGAGTGTTAAGAAAGCACCCGATTAACACCTGAAAGAGTGAAACAGGTCATGTCTCATGTAAAAAAAATTATGATCATGAACAATACTTGGTCTAAGAACAGCGACTTAAACATGAATATGAATCTAAGTGAAATAGTTGATTAAGAGGTTATCAAAATGAGTTCAAAGACAAAAAAGAACAGAAGGTTAACAATCAATCAACGGAAATGTACAGATCACAAGTAACACTGAAATTCCATTCTGTCGTTCATTCCATGTGGTTTCAATGCGTCGAGGTGTTTGATCCAAAAGTTCTCCCTTTGTAATAAGTGGTTGTTATTGTTTCTGCCCTCACTTTTAGTTACAACTTCTAAAACTAGAAATTTCAGTTGGCTGATGTTGTGGTTTTGTTAAATGAAATGACAGGTTACAACAGATTTCATGTTCTTGGTTCTAATGTTACTTTTGTGTTCATTAATCCTCGTTTTAATTTTTCTCTCGGTCTTTCCAACGTATACTTTGCCACACGGGCACTTCAACAAGTAACCCACATTCATAGTGTCGCACGTTGCTGAAACTTTCAAGCCGATCTTAGTGCCCTTTCTGGGATGTGTCATGGTGGAACCTTGAATGACAATATTGCAATTGTTGCAATTATGACAGGGAACTGTCCCTTTAGGTTTGATTTGTTGGTTATTCTCTTTATGACCTCTCAAGATCTCTCCTAGATTTTTTTCCCCCTCTGATAGGCAAAGATTGGATTTTCTGCAAACAATTGTTTGAAATCGGGCTCCAATGTCAAGATAGGCCAATGTTGTTTGATGATTTTCTTAAAAGGACCACTCATTGTTGAGAATTTAGACACAATTACCATGCGGTTTTGAGTGGATTTAGTTTTACTAGAAAGCAATTCCTTGCGAGTTTTTGTGTGGCAGCGCAATTTAACTTGTTCCAGGACCGATTTTGGATATCCACGTTCTGCAAATCTGTGTAACATGTTTTCCATCCGTTCTGTGGATTTAATTGGGTTGGATACTATTCTTTTGACTCTAAGTAATTGTGAGTACAGTAGGTGACGTTTTAACGATTGTTGGTGGAAACTGTTATAGTGAAGTGTATTATGTCTGTCCGTCTGTTTCCTAAAGATGTCAGTTTCTAACGTGTTTTGGTTTTTTCTGATTTCAACATCCAGATAAGTGACTGTGTTCTTGTATGTCATAGGTAAATTGAATCCTTTAATTGATTATATTCAACTCGCTTAAAGCATTGGAAAGTTCTGCATATGACCCATTCCACAAGATAAAGATGTCATCTATATATCTTAGAAATAATTTGGTGTGAGCTTTCCAAGTGACGGTGGATAAAATGTTGTCCTCCTCAAATTTACTCATAAAGAGATTCGCATAGGCCGGTGCGGCACAATTGCCCATTGAAGTACCTGTCAGTTGAAGGAACCATTGATTTTTCCATTTGAAATAACTTTGATACAGAGTAAAGTGTAAAAGTTCCATGAGAAAAAGTTGTAGATCTGAATTCAAGTTGGTCCTGAGTAGTGTGTGTTCGATGGCTTCAATCCCCAAGTGATGGGGAATCAATGTGTATAGAGACTTAACGTCAACTGTACACAAAAGAATAGGTTCGTCTTCTGAGAATTAAACTTGATTAATCCTAGTCAAGAAGTCAGTGGTATCCCTGATGTACGTGCTCATTTTCGTGACTCTTGGTTGAAGATATCGATCAAGAGATTTTCCTATTGGTTCATGCAGACTACCTCTCGTTGACACAATCGGTCGAAATGGTGGATTATGCAAGTTCTTGTGTATCTTGGGTAACCCTGGGCAAAGCACTACGCTACGCTCGCGTAGTTTGCGAAGTTTGCGCTACTTCGCACAACGCGAATTGCACGTAGCACAGTGCAAACACGCGTAGCGTAGTGCAGCGGTCATTTTTTGCTTGCTCGTGGTCCTCAACGTCAAGTTGGCGACCGCGAGCAAGCAAAATGACATCCCGGCGAGACTTTTTCCTCGTTTGCGATCAGCAACATCAAGTTGCCGATCGCGAACGTGGAAAATAAACCTCCCGGCGAGATTCTCAACGCGGGGAGGTCAGGTTTCTCATTGCGAGTGGTCGCGTATGCTCGCAATGAGAAACTACCTGTCCGCGTTGAGAAAGCTGCCGCTCGAGTAAAAATCTACTCGAGCGGCAGTAAAAGACAACTCGCACTGTGCAAGATGCCGTTTTCAATGATTGCACAGTGCCGGATGCTTGTCCGCACTGTGCAATCATTGCGAACAGTGCACTACGCAGTTCGCGTAGTGCTACGCGTAGCTCGCGTAGTGCGAACTGCATTTTGCTTAGCTTCGCGTAGCGCTACTTCGCGAACTACGCCCAGGCTTAATCTTGGGTAGCATGTACATGGACGGACTTCTGGGATTGTTATGAATGAGAAATCTTTTAGCTTTTTCGTCGATAATACCATTCTCTAAGGCCTTATTCACTATGCTCTTCAATAGGTTCAAGAATTGTTCAGTTGGGTTGAAATCCAATTTTGCATTTATGTTCTCATCTGTAACATGTGCTTCAACTCCTGTCTCATAATAAGTCGTATTCATGACAACGAGTGCACCACCTTTGTCAGCTTTTTGACACGTGATATCAGGATTATTTGCAATTTTTGCCAATATTCCAAATTCTTTATTGGTCAAATTTCTTTGTTTGGATTTTTTCTGGAAGTTTAGTTTGAATATGTCTTGTTTAACAAGATTTTCAAAGATATCCAAGCTTTTATGGCTCACAGGTGCCATGTATGAACTCTTGGGTTTTAAGCCACGTAGTAGATCTTCCTCATCACTGTGGTGTTCCTCGAGTACATTTTCAAAGAAGTGTCTCAATCGTAGGTTACGCATGAGTTTAAACAAACTTATCTCAAGTTCAAGACAATTGGTATGGCTCGTAGGAACGAAAAAGGTGCCTTTCTGTAATGTGTTTAATTCAGTGTTGCTCAATTGATATGATGAAATGTTTATCACCAGATCTTTATCAGTCATGTCTTCTTCCCCTTGTCCTTCTTTCCTGTGGTCGTTATACTTCTTGTTTGTGGATGTTCTTTCTCTTTTTCTTTTGCCCCTCCGGGGTCGTCTTTGTCTCCCTGGCCTGACTCTAAAAAAGAGGCACCAGAGGTTTGGGGTTGCTCAGACGAAATCTGCGCAGGTAGATCAGGTTTCCTGCGGGGTTGGTTGGAAGTATCACTTTCAGAAGATGAAGTTTCAGTATTCTAAGAGTAGGGTTTGTTTTGTCTTTTTCTAGTGTATACCTCCGCCCAACTGTACACTTCTCCCAACTTGTAGTCTACAGTATCCCTTCTAAATTTTCGGATCTTCCTGTCGTTGATCTCTTGGGAATGTTTGGCCAGTTGGACATTAATGTCTTCTAGTATTTTGGACCATTCATCGGCGGACATCGAGTTGGTGAGCTCAGATTTTACATTAGCGATTTCTTTTGATAGTTCCTCCAGAATGTTTGATAAATCTTCAATGATCAATAGGATCAGATCAAGAGAACATTTATTAAGTATTGCATACCAACGATCTTTTAATTTTTGAACATTCTTGCGTAGAGACCGTTTCAAAGGAATTCTCAAGCCTCTTGGTATACGTTGAACGCGATGATATTTAATCAGGGTCCTGGCATGCAGCTGTTGATTGATTGATAGATATAGCAATTGTTTAATGTTCTGTTCTTTGTTACGACTTGTAGACAATAGGGTGGTTTCCTCCTGTATTAAGGCATATATTCTGGTTGCTTCATCATTAGCAAATGCAAAAGTATCTGCTCGTAAATCAGTAAGATTTGAAATCTCTTCATAAGCCATGATGGCAGTAATTTGGTGTGCTGCGTTCAGGGATCGGAAGGTCATGAAATGAAACAAGAATATGATAAGCGCGCACAACCTATGTATCCGGTACGGAAATCAAATTTTCTTTATTTTTGATGTGCTCCTGGGGTATCGCTCTCCGGTCTAGAGCGTCAACTGTTCAAAGCAAGAAGTAGTGCACCCTGAATAGGGTTCGTCCCCCTATAGGCACAATCTGGACCCTGCAGAGGGTATTTCACGCTTATTCATTCAAAAAGAAGAATCATCTAAAGTTTATAGTTGGATATTTCATAAGTTTATCCAAAATTATATGATCTTTAGATTACATTAATGGCAATGAATCCAAGCAAACTGTTATAAATCGTAATTATCCTCCTCTCGCTTCGTGCCCATCCCAATGCATTTCGGGCACTCTGCCCTTCGTCAGGGGACAATTCTATGATACAAAACAAATAATATACATTGAGGATACCATCCTATTGTAAATTTTTCGCTATAGAAACACCTCGTAGTGCTATCTAGTGGTGCCCGGTAATGACATGCATCTGTGTAGCGTGGCTGAAGCCAACTATCGTGCTACTCCATCAATCCTGCTCTAAGTAGAGCCAAGACCGTTTATAACTCTGTTGTTTGTAGTTCAGTGGGGTTAATATACACCAAAATAAAGTGATCAGTTTAAAAAGATAAAACGATAAAACGAAGTATGCACAATGTGCAAACATAACTATTAAAACACCCTTAGTGTTGGGATTAGACTGGCATTTTTTTTTTACTTTCTCCAGGGCGGAAGGTCTGCAGACAGTTGCCATTGTTTCGGGGTTCCCTTTGAAGGGGGCACAGGACGTCACTGCTGTCCCGGTGCCAGGCTCTGACAGTCCCTCTGAAGGGAACTTCTGTGGAGATTGACAGCTGGGGGTGGGAGGCCGTCAAGGACACATACGGCACACATACCACACAAGGAGTGCACAGGTGGGGCTGATCTTCGAAGCACTTAAGGGAGACAGTGCGTGCTATCTCAGCTTGGATGCTAATGAGGGAGTCGGGCCTGGAAGCGCCTGCAATGAGCTCACATGGGCCTCTTGTCGGTGCAGGGCTCCTGGCTGCCTTCTTTCCTTCTCGCAATAAATGATGGCTCGAGCTCCATAAGGAAGGAGCAGAGGGCAGTGCTGGAAGGGTAGTAAAGACCATTGATGTTTACGATGTATGTTTCTGGTGCAGACGTACGTGTAGACTTTATATTCGCACACTGTCCCAGAGAGCAAGACCTGCATCTTATGGCTTCCCTGGCACTTCCAATACTTAAGAATGGACTTAAGTACTATAGGGGCAAACCTGCTCATGCAAATATGCCCTCACCTGTGGTATAGTGCATCCTGCCTTAGGGCTGCTGGCCTGCTAGAGGGGTGACGTACCTATACCTACAGGCAACGCAGGCTGACATGGCACCCAAGCAGGGTGCCATGTCGACTTTGTTGTTTTTCACCTCACAAGGGCATGCCCGCTGCAAGGGCAGTGTCATGGTCCTAGTAAGGGTGTCCCAAAGTACCCTCTTCAACTCCCAGCTCTAGGTACCCAAGGTACCACCTACTAGGGACTTACAGGGAGTAGAAGTACCAAGTGGGGATATGTTTTAGGGAAGAAGCACTGGCACATGGGACCTGATTGGCATAGGCACTGTGCACTACAATCGAAACCACATCAATATCCAGGCAAAAAAGTGGGGGCTAACCATGTCAAAAGAGGCACTTTCTCACAAACCCTAAGCCCGGTGAGATCAACAAAAGCAAAATAAAATTAAATCAAATAATGAGGCTACAATTGGGATAGTGAGGCGGCCAAGGGGCGTCAGCGGTCACCTTGGACCGAACCGACGTCCTCGAGGCTGGGGGGACAAGGAGCAGAGTCACAAGGCAGAGCGGCAGGAGTGACTGGAGAATGACAAACAGGACTAGGAGGTCTGAGGCTACTCACTTGGGCTGCGCAGCAGCCTCCATTTGTAGTCCTGGAAGGGGCTAGCAGGGAGGCAGGAGGGCGGGTATCGGGTAAAACGGCAGGGCGGTGACTACAGTGAGTCACCAGGGTCCCAACCATCAACCCTAACCCAACCCACTAAATTAACCCTAAGCCCAGTAAGCTCAACAAAAGCAAAATAAAGTAAAATAATAAGGCTAGAATTTGGATAGTGAGGCAGCCATGGAGCGTCAGAAGTCACCTGGGACCTAACCAATGTCCTCGAGGCTAGGGTGCGAGGAGCAGACTCACGAGGCAGAGCGGCAGGAGTGGCTGGAGAGCGGTGCACAGGACCTGGAGGTCGTTATTTTATTACCATATGTAAAGTCAACCCACCACACGTGCGGCCGAAGGCCAGGCCCTGCGGCAAACCCCCCACAGAGCCTTATGGTTTTTTTAGGTCTCGGCCTGCACCAGCGCTTGCGCTGGTCTGGCCGAGAGTTTTAGTAAGCGGGTTTTGGAAGTGCAAACACTGGCTTTCGGCTGGCGACCAGCTTGAGTTCACGATGGCGTGCACGCGCAGCTGGCATCTGGGTTTCCTATCTCTTCCTCATTTCCTCGTCATGGCTCATTAACTCTCTGGACTCTGATGTTTAATCGCAGCAGCAGCTCACATTACCAACTGAGGGCCCTGGACTACAGTCACATGAAAAACAACAGCGATTAGCATTGAAATGCAAGCTTTTTTTTGTCTAGTTAGAAATATTGCTTCGGTGGGTTGATTTCACCTTATATCGCTATTTGTTTTATATTGGGAGTCACAGCCTAATTACCAGTATTTTTGTCTCGCTGTTTTTTTTTTTTATATTTATTCGCGCAAAGCTATATTTAAGGTTACTTTTTCCGCGTCACTTCTTCACTCTATTTAAACTCCACACCCCCCACTCTTATTGTCTCCTTCTCTCTCTCCCCTCTCTAATTCTCTCTCTACTTAATTAACTCTCCCCTCTCTATCTTTTTTAGCCTTTCATTCTCTCACCCCTTTATCTGTTTCTCTTTCAAACTCCTTCATTCACTCTCTCCCCTTCTTTCTCTCTCTCTATCCCGCTCCACTCTTTATTCTATGTACACCCTTTCTCTCTCTTTCTCTCTCACCACCCTCTCTAATTGGGCATTATATCTTCACTCTATCTCTCACTCGGCAACACCACAGCATCACTCGGCAACACCACAGCATCAGTCAGAGCCAGCACAGCATCAATCAGAGCCAGCACAGCATCAATCAGAGCCAGCACAGCATCAATCAGAGCCAGCACAGCATCACTCAGCACCAACACAACATCTCTCAACGCCATCACAGCATCACTCAACGCCATCACAGCATCACTCAGTGCAACCACAGCATCACTCAGCGCAACCACAGCATCACTCAGCGCAACCACAGCATCACTCAGCGCAACCACAGCATCACTCAGCGCAACCACAGCATCACTCAGCGCAACCACAGCATCACTCAGCGTAACCACAGCATCACTCAGCGCAACCACAGCATTACTCAGAACAACCACAGCATCACTTAGCGCCACAACAGCATCACTCAGCGCCACCACAACATCACTCTGCGCCACCACAGCATCACTCAGCACCACCATAGCTTTACTCAGAAACACCACATCATCACTCAGGGCCAACACTGCATCACTCAGCACCACCACAGGATGACTCAGCACCACCACAGCATCGCTCAGCGCCACCACAGCATCGCTCAGCGCCACCACAGCATCGCTCAGCGCCGCCACAGCATCGCTCAGCATAGCCACAGCATCGCTCAGCGCCGCTACAGCATCGCTCAGCGCCGCTACAGCATCGCTCAGCGCCGCTACAGCATCGCTCAGCATAGCCACAGCATCGCTCAGCATAGCCACAGCATCGCTCAGCATAGCCACAGCATCGCACCGCCACTGCATCGCTCAGCACCGCCACTGCATCGCTCAGCACCGCCACTGCATCGCTCAGCACCGCCACTGCATCGCTCAGCACCGCCACTGCATCGCTCAGCACCGCCACCACAGCATCTCTCAGCACCGCCACCACAGCATCTCTCAGCACCGCCACCACAGCATCTCTCAGCACCGCCACCACAGCATCTCTCAGCACCGCCACCACAGCATCACTCGGGGCCGCCACAGCATCACTCGGGGCCGCCACAGCATCACTCGGGGCCGCCACAGCATCACTCGGGGCCGCCACAGCATCACTCGGGGCCGCCACAGCATCACTCGGGGCCGCCACAGCATCACTCGGGGCCGCCACAGCATCACTCGGGGCCGCCACAGCATCACTCGGGGCCGCCACAGCATCACTCGGGGCCGCCACAGCATCACTCGGGGCCGCCACAGCATCACTCGGGGCCGCCACAGCATCACTCGGGGCCGCCACAGCATCACTCGGGGCCGCCACAGCATCACTCGGGGCCGCCACAGCATCACTCGGGGCCGCCACAGCATCACTCGGGGCCGCCACAGCATCACTCGGGGCCGCCACAGCATCACTCGGGGCTGCCACAGCATCACTCGGGGCCGCCACAGCATCACTCAGGGCCGCCACAGCATCACTCAGGGGCACCACAGCATCACTCAGGGGCACCACAGCATCACTCAGCGCCAAGACAATATCACTCAGCATCACCACAGCATCACTCAGCGCCAAGACAATATCACTCAGCACCACAGCAGTATCACTCAGCAAGACCTGAGTATCATTCAGCATCACCTCAGCATCGTCTCCGCAACAGTCACCACCACCACCACCACCACCACTACCACCTCAGCATCACTCAGCACCACCTCAGCCTGCTCTCGGAATCTGGCATCTGTTGATTCTCCCCTAGCGTCTGGCCGCTGCTAGTGTTATAATACAGGTACTAGTTCCCAACCTTCACCCTCCGATTGTTTATGCCCCCTCAAAAAAAAGCTTTAACAAACAACCATTGCCAGCATTGCAAGAACAAAAGAAAACTGAGGAAATTTTTTATTGTAAATACTTTTTTTAATATGGTCATTCAGTTTTACATAATGCCTTCTTGGTCATATATAAAGTAACAAAAATGCTTCTGACACTTTTTTATTATAACTTTTCAGCATGCCGCACAGCAGCCACACTTCTCTACAGCACAGCTTGAAGACATTGGCAAAGTCAATAGCTCTGGCTAAACACTTATAAGGCCCCAAAGGCGAGACCTATTGGCTATGCCAATGCTTGTTTTAAAGGGGAAGGGTGACCAAGTGGCCCCTCTTCCCGAGCCTTATTAAGCCCATTTGGCCCTGGGTACCTCAGGGCCTTATGTGGTTTTTTTTTTAAAGGAGAGGGGATCCAAGTGACCCCCTCCCCGAGCCTTATTAAGCCTCGAGGACCCCCATCCCCCAGGACTTTTTTTTTTTTTAGGTCTCGCCTGAGCCAGCGCGTATGCGCTGCTCTGGCGAGACTTTTAGTAAGCGGGTTTTGGAAGTGCAAACAGTGGCTTTTGCTGGGGACTAGCCTGCGTTCACGCGAGCGTGCACGCGCGATCAGGCGCCATATGGCTTCCCTCGCCATCTGGACGCTCACGTGAACGCAAGCTGGTCGCCAGCAAAAGCCACTGTCTGCACTTCCAAAACCCGCTTACTTTCACTTTCAAGGCCGCGCGGCCGTGTCAGTTTCACGGCCGTGCGGCCATTGCTTGTTCATTGCAGCTGCTGCGTCTTCGTGTGAAACTCAGGGGATAGTGTGTGTGCAGGAGCGTTACTGCTTGCTTACAATTGCCGATGGTATGTGCTATAGTGCTAGGGACGCCTCAGGCTCCTCATCGCCATTTAGCCAAGTTGCTTTTACCACCACCCACCGCCATGGCCCTGTGTGCCGGAAACTGCCTGGCTGTAAGGTCATAGTCTTCACATATATTTTCAAATGCTCGAAGAGTCCACCTGGAGAACAGTATGCCCATTACTCCTTGACCTGCGGCACTCAAAACCTGCTTCTCATAGTGCTTGGTTAGTCTTTGGAATCGCGGGAGGCACCACAGTGGAGTTTGAGGTGTATACCCCCAATGTATGCATATGTTTTTACCAACAGAAACTAATACATCTCTCAGGGTCCTTGGGTGGCCTCTAGGAGGTGTAACATTGCTCGCAGCCATTAGACAACCGATATCCCCGAAATAGCTGCCAGCGCTTCCATTGCGTTTCTGCCTTTTGGGACCCCCATCTAGCGCATCAGCCACATTAATTGTGCTGCCAAGTAATCCATGTTGGGGAACACCATTGCACCTCCGCGCAAGGGGAGCATCATCTCATTCATGGCTAGACCCTTTCTGCGCCCTGCCCAGATTAGACTGGACAACAAACTAAATCCCTGAAACCTGGGAGTTTTAATATCCTGTGTATGGTTTGAAAGTAGTACTGTCTACTCCTTTTTTTTTTTTAAACTTTTCACCTTTGGTTAAGTCCATGTAGGAGAAAAGAGCTTTCTACAAAGACCTGTAATTAGTTAGCTCCAAGAAACCTCGCAACTCGTCATCATTTCTGTGAGATCTAGGATGGTATTACTGCTGTAAAATCTCGGGGAGAATAAGCTGAAATAACTACGTCCGGGTTTTGGAACGGCCTTTATTTTGAAGGTGAAGCAGGACGTCCATTGGCTGAAAGTAAATGCACTCTGAATGTTCATGGATCCCAGGTTAAGTAGAGCCTGGTTAATGTATAGCTCTAAACTCCGTTGCCTCTCAATGTCTCTTGTTCCACGCAGTCTCATTCACCACTTTCAGCCCCGTGTAGCTGTAGAGCTGCTGAGTTCTTTCAGCAGGAGGGATGTGCGTGGAAACCAAGCGCACGTCAACGAGGGAAAGGCTCGCATTGACTGGGTCGCCATACTACATATCAGCCGCTCAGACACAGCTGCGTGGTGTAGATTTCTGGCCGACGAAACCTCTCCCCTCCAGGCCACCCCTTGCTCTGTTGGTGTGGTCGAAAATTCATCAAGCATGCTTTATTTTACAGCCACCTCACCCCGACAGCTTTGTTTTCCAACCGCACCCATATTTTGACCTCTGAACATTTTTTTAAAATAAATTGATTCAGTATGTGCTTTTTTTGGGGGGGTGAGAGAGAAAGCTTAGTGGATGTTTTGATTTCAATAAGATGGTTTGTTTTAACGGTAAAAATGGGGGGTAGTGGGGGAGTTTGCATATAACCGCTGTGCGTGTGTTTTCTTTGCGTTGGACCTTGATTAGTTGTAGTTGCGTTTTATTATTCTGGCAATAAGAACAGAGCCATAAACGTAGAAGGCCTTCCTCCTCTTTCGCAAGCTTTGCTCGTCTTTGGCCTCTGCGCTCTTTTAAAAGATGGGTTCGATAGCCGCCTTGTAGTTGCGGAGTCCTTGTAGCAGGGAGTGCCGCGCCGGCATCTGGGTTGTGTTTGATGTATGCTCTGAGCCCCCACAAAGCTGCTTGGTGCCAGCGCATCTCTTAGCAGGAGGCAGGGGGCTTTCACTCGAGTAGTGCGCCATGACATCACTGCTCTGAGCACAAATACCCTGTCGGAGAAGCATTCTTGAATGCATTAGCCAACTACACGTGTGCCAAAGAGCTCGGCAGCAGTTTGTAGCAGACTTGAGGCTTATCAAGACGTGCCAGTGATTAATGTAGGCGCAGCAGAGTTCGGCGCTGGATCCCGCAGTGACACCCTACTACCACCTGATAGTAGCTTTTATCCTGTGCTGCTGGAAGAAGTGGGACCGGTTTAAAACGGACGCCCATGCGCATCCCTTCCAGGGTTGTGCTGCTTCCTGGGTTCTAATCTGGGGCCCGCGTGTGTTTGGAGATGGTGTTGAGAGCAGGAACTGCTCACACCAGCTGCTCCTCGCAGCAGCACCACCACCAGGCCCCTCCGTGTCTAAAATCGGTTGCATATGCGGAATGTTAAAAATGAGTTCTCCAGGATGACAAATTCGCATCTAAAAGACACTTGCCCGGTGCTTTTGGCCGTGACTGGCATAAGTTTACTACTTTTCCTTCTGAAACCGGGTTTCACCCTGGCAGAACTAAGCATTTGTACTTTAAAACACTGTTCACGTTTTTACCCAATGTGTTTTTTCATGACAGTCCGTTTAGAGACCACATGGATAGCAATGAAAGGCACGCTTTTTAGGTCTCGCCCTGAGCTTGTGCTGGTCTGGGCGAGACATTTTGTACGTGGGCTTTCGGAAATGCGACCACTGTTTTTTTGGCCTGGCCTAGAGCATGCGAGAACGCGCACAATAATGCGCGCATTCCTCGCATGCTCCAGGCCATCTGCCTTTACTGTTTATTGCTCCTCCGCGCACATGCACGAGCTGAGGGCCATGTGGCATTCCTCTCGCTCGGCCAAGCGTGCGCGCCTCGCTTCAATGCCCCTCCCTCTCCCCCACCACAGAAACGTCTGCCATGCTTCTGTTGTGACCCTTTTGATACACGACATTGGAGGAAAACATGGGCATTTTGTTGTTTTTTTCACGTTGAAAGTTTTAACAGACACTTCGAGACTGTTGTTGGCATGATGTCAACCTGCGCCTCTTTCAACTTCAAAAAGTTATTTGGTAGCTTTGCAAGGAAAGTTATATCATCAAAGGAATCTGCAAATATACCTTGGCACAGGCGCTTGGTGGTAGCCACAATACACATATCTGCACCACCACTCCACCACTCAGCATCACAACAGCACCACTCCACCACCTCAGCACCACCTCAGCACCACTCCACCACCTCAGCACCACTCCACCACCTCAGCACCACTCCACCACCTCAGCACCACTCCACCACCTCCGCACCACTCCACCACCACTCCACCACCTCAGCATCACAACACCACCACCTCAGCACCACTCCACCACCACTCCACCACCTCAGCATCACTCCACCACCACTCCACCACCTCAGCATCACAACACCACCACTCCACCACCTGAGCATCACAACACCACCACTCCACCACCTCAGCATCACAACACCACCACTCCACCACCTCAGCATCACACCACCACCTCAGCATCACAACACCACCACTCCACCATCACTCCACCACCACTCCACCACCTCAGCATCACTCCTCCACCACCACTCCTCCACCTCAGCATCACTCCACCACCACTCCACCACCTCAGCATCACAACACCACCACTCCACCATCACCCCACCACCACTCCACCACCTCAGCATCACAACACCACCACCTCAGCATCACAACACCACCACTCCACCACCTCAGCATCACAACACCAGCACCTCAGCACCACTCCACCACCTCAGCATCACAACACCACCACTCCACCACCACTCCACCACCTCAGCATCACAACACCACCACTCCACCAGAACTCCACCACCACTCCACCACCACTCCACCACCACCTCAGCATCACAACACCACCACTCCACCACCTCAGCATCACAACACCACCACCTCAGCATCACAACACCACCACCTCAGCATCACAACACCACCACCTCAGCATCACAACACCAACACTCCACCACCTCAGCATCACAACACCACCACCTCAGCATCACAACACCACCACTCCACCACCTCAGCATCACACCACCACCACCTCAGCATCACACCACCACCTCAGCATCACAACACCACCACCTCAGCACCACTCCATCACCACTCCACCAACTCAGCACCACTCCACCATCACTCCACCACCACACCACCACCTCAGCATCACACCATCACTACACCACTTCACCACCTCAGCATCACAACACCACTCCACCACCACTCCACCACCACTCCACCTCAGCATCACAACACCACCACTCCAGCACCTCAGCATCACACCACCACTCCACCACCACTCCACCACCACTCCACCTCAGCATCACACCACCACTCCACCACCACTCCACCACCTCAGCATCACAACACCACCACCTCAGCACCACTCCACCACCACTCCACCACCTCAGCACCACTCCACCACTCCACCATCACTCCACCACCTCAGTATCACACCACTCCACCACCACTCCACCATCACTCCACCACCTCAGCATCACAACACCACCACTCCACCACCTCAGCATCACTCCACCACCACTCCACCACCTCAGCATCACAACACCACCACTCCACCACCACTCCACCACCTCAGCATCACAACACCACCACCTCAGCATCACAACACCACCACCTGAGCACCACTCCACCACCTCTCCACCACCTCTCCACCACCACTCCACCACCACTCCACCACCACTCCACCATCACTCCACCATCACTCCACCACCACTCCACCACCATCTCAGCATCACAACACCACCACTCCTCCACCACCACCACTCCACCACCACCACCACTCCACCACCATCACTCCACCACCTCTCCACCACCATTAAACACATTGGCAAAGTCAATAGCTCTGCCTAAACACTTATAAGGCCCCAAAGGCGAGACCTATTGGCTATGCCAATGCTTGTTTAAAGGGGGGGGCACGTGGCCCCCCCCCTCCCCCGAACCTCATCAGGCTTTGGACGTCCCATCTCCCAGGTCCTTACGTTTTTTGAAGGGGACGGGGACCAAGTGACTCCCCCTCCCCGAGCCTTGTGAGGCCCTGGGAACCCATCCCCCAGGGCCTTTTTTAAAATGTCAAAGTCTCGAATCGCTATTCACAGTGCATGAGTGCCCAAAAATCCAGATTTTCTAGTCCTCACATATTTCCAACTACGGCGCTAGTCATGTTCATCAGGGTTGTAGCTTTACTTGCTGTTCTCTATTACCTCTGTACTTCCAAGCGCCAAACAAATCAACAATGCTGTTTCAATACAACATGATAGTTTGCAGTTATGTGCGTCCCACACCTCATGATATTTTAAATATTTACTCTCCACAGATGTCACTTACCATTACAAGGCCGTACGTAACGTTCCTCCTGCGGCAGTGCTAAATCAGCACGCCATCCTTAATGTGATAATTCTTCCGTTCTTGTAAATTAGCCGCCAAAATACTGGAGAGTTGATTGGTGGTGCTGGAGATCATGTCAACGCAGCTGAAATGCTGCTGGCTCCTCTACCAATTGCATCAATTACAACAGCGAGCTTCGCCTGCAGCCTCAGGTGCCTTACGACGCCCCGGCCGCAGAAAGCCTGCAGTGCTTATCGATAACAGCTCGGGGAACTCAGTAGTGCATAATTTCATATAATCTTTACTTTTTAGGTCTCGGCCTGCACCAGCGCTTGCGCTGGTCTGGCCGAGAGTTTTAGTAAGCGGGTTTTGGAAGTGCAAACACTGGCTTTCGGCTGGCGACCAGCTTGAGTTCACGATGGCGTGCACGCGCAGCTGGCATCTGGGTTTCCTATCTCTTCATTTCCTCGTCATGGCTCATTAACTCTCTGGACTCTGATGTTTCAATCGCAGCAGCAGCTCACATTACCAACTGAGGGCCCTGGACTACAGTCACATGAAAAACAACAGCGATTAGCATTGAAATGCAAGCTTTTTTTTGTCTAGTTAGAAATATTGCTTCGGTGGGTTGATTTCACCTTATATCGCTCTTTGTTTTATATTGGGAGTCACAGCCTAATTACCAGTATTTTTGTCTCACTGTTTTTTTTTAAAATATTTATTCGCGCAAAGCACAAAGCTATATTTAAGGTTACTTTTTCTGCGTCACTTCTTCACTCTATTTAAACTCCATTTAAACCCCCCACTCTTATTGTCTCTCTCCTTCTCTCTCTCTCCCCTCTCTAATTCTCTCCCTACTTAATTAACTCTCCCCTCTCTATCTTTTTTAGCCTTTCATTCTCTCACCCCTTTATCTGTTTCTCTTTCAAACTCCTTCATTCACTCTCTCTCCCCTTCTTTCTCTCTCTATCCCGCTCCACTCTTTATTCTATGTACACCCTTTCTCTCTCTTTCTCTCTCACCACCCTCTTTAATTGGGCATTATATCTTCACTCTATCTCTCACTCGGCAACACCACAGCATCACTCGGCAACACCACAGCATCACTCGGCAACACCACAGCATCACTCGGCAACACCACAGCATCACTCAGCAACACCACAGCATCAATCAGAGCCAGCACAGCATCAATCAGAGCCAGCACAGCATCAATCAGAGCCAGCACAGCATCACTCAGCACCAACACAAACGCCAACACAACATCTCTCAACGCCATCACAGCATCACTCAGTGCAACCACAGCATCACTCAGTGCAACCACAGCATCACTCAGTGCAACCACAGCATCACTCAGTGCAACCACAGCATCACTCAGTGCAACCACAGCATCACTCAGTGAAACCACAGCATCACTCAGTGAAACCACAGCATCACTCAGTGAAACCACAGCATCACTCAGTGCAACCACAGCATCACTCAGCACAACCACAGCATTACTCAGCACAACCACAGCATCACTTAGCGCCACAACAGCATCACTTAGCGCCACAACAGCATCACTTAGCGCCACAACAGCATCACTCAGCGCCACAACAGCATCACTCAGCGCCACCACAACATCACTCCGCGCTACCACAGCATCACTCCGCGCCACCACAGCATCACTCCGCGCCACCACAGCATCACTCAGCACCACCATAGCTTTACTCAGCGACACCACATCATCACTCAGGGCCAACACAGCATCACTCAGGGCCAACACAGCATCACTCAGCACCACCACAGGATGACTCAGCACCACCACAGGATGACTCAGCACCACCACAGGATGACTCAGCGCCACCACAGCATCGCTCAGCGCCACCACAGCATCGCTCAGCGCCACCACAGCATCGCTCAGCACCACCACAGCATCGCTCAGCACCACCACAGCATCGCTCAGCACCGCCACAGCATCGCTCAGCACCGCCACAGCATCACTCAGGGCCGCCACAGCATCACTCGGCGCCGCCACAGCATCGCTCGGCGCCGCCACAGCATCGCTCGGCGCCGCCACAGCATCGCTCGGCGCCGCCACAGCATCGCTCGGCGCCACCACAGCATCGCTCGGCGTCACCACAGCATCGCTCAGCACCACCACAGCATCGCTCAGCACCGCCACAGCATCACTCAGCGCCAAGACAATATCACTCAGCACCACCACAGCATCACTCAGCGCCAAGACAATATCACTCAGCACCACCACAGCATCACTCAGTACCACAGCAGTATCACTCAGCAACACCTGAGTATCATTCAGCATCACCTCAGCATCGTCTCCGCAACAGTCACCACCACCACCACTACCACCTCAGCATCACTCAGCACCACCTCAGCCTGCTCTCGGAATCTGGCAGTCAGTCAGTCAGAATAACTTTATTTCGCCAACACAATGTAGGCATAAAAAGTATACTACAGTTAAAAAAAAAAAAAAACGTTTCACAACATTTCACAGCATTACAGTAAGGTTAAAATGTATAAAAAGTATAAAAATTATTGCATTAAAATTCAAGTTCATAATTATTTACACAATACAGTAAAATCGATCATTGTTCGGGATATAATTTTAGCAGATTGTACACCTCTTTTTAAAGCAGATAACAAAAAGGACGCCAAAGAAAAACAGATAAAGGGGTCAGGTAATAATTGCAGGTAATAAAGGGCTACACGACACTGTTTGAAGTTCATTTTACGTAAAATGGGGATAATAAATCGTTTCCTTTTCATCACAAAATTTACAGAAGAACAAAAAATGTAGATCATTCTGTACAGATCGCTGATCACAGGAACAAAATGGGAGATCAGAAGCAACATAAACGTTACGGGAGAACCCAACATAAGGGGAATATAATTTAAACGAAATCTCACCAAGATGTACCTGTGCTGTAAATTAGTAACGAAGGATAGATATATTGTATTTATGTCCATTTGTACTATACTAGGGGAAGCCAAGTATGTTTTTACTGTCGACAGATTAATATTTTTAGTCTCCCTTCTTATGTGTCTATTAGAAAGCAATTGCGCTTTTAAATCATCCTTAGAGATAGAACAACAGGTACTAGGATCCCAAAAAGACGATGTAGCCCAACTGCTTTCAATGTGGTTTCAACATAAGTTAACCAAGGAATGTTACCCACCCCATCCAATTTCAGAACATCCTTTATAATGTCTCTTGTTAAAGCAAGGGTCTCCTTTCGCCATACTGAGTGCCACATTAGGGTCGGAGCCACTGCAATTTTATCAGTAATGTAAGGTGCTCTCAATTCCATGTGGCACTTATAGTTGGCACATGACTTTGGTAAGGAAAGGACCCTTTTAAAAAGTTATCTTCAATAATCTGTAGTTTTGCACAATCTCTCATTCCCCAAACAGCTGCTCCATAGGTGGCGGCAGATACAGTCTTAGCTTGATACACTGTTTTAATTACATCTATTGGTTTTAAACCAGTTTTTTTTATAAATTTAGTTAGTGCACCAATATTCTTTTCCATCTGGGACCCTCTGTTACCGATCATTTTTTGCCAATTAGTTTGGGGGTCAAACATAATCCCTAGATAGTTAAAAGAATCGACAACTCCCAGTTTTCCCCCTTCAGTAATAATTTGCGGATGATTTCGCTGTTTAGTACCTGCTACTAGGATAAAAGACTTTGAATAGTTAACTTTCATATCTAGATTATTCATAAATTGCGTATATTCCAGGACTAAGCGGCGCAGTGCATTACTAGTACGAGCTAAAAGCACTGCGTCGTCCCACAATATCACTCAGCACCACCACAGCATCACTCAGCACCACAGCAGTATCACTCAGCAAGACCTGAGTATCATTCAGCATCACCTCAGCATCGTCTCCGCAACAGTCACCACCACCACCACTACCACCTCAGCATCACTCAGCACCACCTCAGCCTGCTCTCGGAATCTGGCATCTGTTGATTCTCCCCTAGCGTCTGGCCGCTGCTAGTGTTATAATACAGGTACTAGTTCCCAACCTTCACCCTCTGATTGTTTATGCCCCCTCAAAAAAAAAGCTTTAACAAACAACCATTGCAATAGGCAGAAACAAGTTGCCAGCATTGCAAGAACAAAAGAAAACTGAGAATTTTTATTGTAAATACTTTTTTAATATGGTCGTTCAGTTTTACATAATGCCTTCTTGGTCATATATAAAGTAACAAAAATGCTTCTGACACTTTTTTATTATAACTTTTCAGCATGCCGCACAGCAGCCACACTTCTCTACAGCACAGCTTGAAGACATTGGCAAAGTCAATAGCTCTGGCTAAACACTTATAAGGCCCCAAAGGCGAGACCTATTGGCTATGCCAATGCTTGTTGCACTGGCAGCCGTGGTGCTCCTGAACGAGGGGCATGGCGGGCTCCGATGCTAACAACTCAAAAACACATTCCAACCATAGCCTGTTCATGGAGTATAAAACAGGCTCCTGCATTGCACTGGATGCAGTTTTCAACCACTCTGTCTTTATTTTAGTAAAACAACCAATGTGCCGCGTTTCGGCCGAGGCACCGGCCTTTCTCACACATAGCGAGCGCCATACTAAATTCACCATTTAAGCTGTTAAACAGTGCACGTGATGCATAGAAATAAAAGAACACTGCAAATGCAGCTATCCTCTGTTCTAATATCAAAATATTAAACATGTCTAAGCAGACCCTGTCAATATGTTTTTACAACCGTTAAATCCTACAAGTCCAGTTATTCATGTATATTATTATTAAAGTGTACTCAGCATATCCAGTATAACATGTTCCAGTCTTCAGGAGGTGGACATGTTGTAAAGGGAACTTGAACATATTGAAACTGTGATCATGGCGTACCTGGAGCTTCTAATAAACTCTGTCCTTCCCTACCACTGGCTGCTGCAAGCAAATTTGATTAAGATAGCTTTGTCCCCACAGAGCTTATTGCATTAGTGATACACTGGGCGGGGGTTAATACTGTCCTTGATATTATTATATGAAGCTATAGTATGCAAAGTTTAGGCTATGTTTGGAAACAGTTGGCAGTTTGATGGAACAACAAAGTTTGCAAATGTTTCAGAGACTCCTAAAGTGACACTTAATGAATTGCTTCCTGAAAAAATTAGGTATGTGCAGAAGATCAAATGCTTACCCTTTTCTTTGATAATGTAATGATAAATCTCGGAAGGAAGAGTCTGTGATGGCGGAAACTGTACCTCTTGTGCCTTCATGTTTCTTGCTTTTCTCATCAAGGCTTTAAAAATTGAAAGATATTTACTAAACATTTTACAAAAGCACAAATAGAGTGGCCTTAAGCAGTAAAATCTCTGTTGGAGTCCTTCTTAAAACACAGATGAAAATTCAATACTGGATATTAAATTTGCCCCTGCATCTGTTGAAGATTGAAGAATGTGTCTAGCCAATTGCATCTTTGGCGATTTTTTTATTTTTTTTTATTTTTTATTTACCACTTTCAGTGAAAGAATAGTTTTGTTACCTGCCTTATTTAAGTTAGTTTCTGTAACATTGCTTTACCCACCCTTCTTCAGGGAAGATTCTCACCAGTCCATCTCACAGTAGCACCCATTCACACCCTTGCAGATCCTCAAAAAGACTACCTTTTCAGAAAAACCCTCCTTTGAGGCTTCTCCTCCTCTTCTCTAAAGAAGGTTAGGGCCAGGGCTGCACATGTCCACAACCCTTACTCACTGCACCCAGGGTTCCTATTCCACTCCCTCATACACCTCCACATCCAGAATCTCCACCATCCCCACGTTTGTCAGTGCCCACTGACTCGGACTAGGAAGACCCGTACCACCCCGGGGACCCATTGTATGAGCCTTTATCACCTGGGAAGGGAGAGGACTCTCCACATGATCCAGAGCTGGATCCATACCCCATTAAAGCTTCCTCACTGGACAGCACTACAGAGGGCTGCATAGTACCACAATCTGTGTGATGCAGGAGGAGGAAGAAGACTTCCACATCAAAACTCTCTCCAAAACCAAGAGGTCTATATACTACCTTCCACTGCTTCAGGGAATTCTCAAGACTGTCTCAGAAAATTCTACGGGGACATAAGAGGTAGGGGCAGAGGTTACTCCAACAGAGATGACTTTGCCTGAAAATGTATCACAATAGAACAGTACCCCAGAATAAACATGCACCATTTCCAAGAGTGTCTAGCGAGGCAGTGGTCACAGGAGGAGGGTCATTTGCAAGATCTATTGTTGGTAAATGCCAAAACGCAACACACTGTCCTCTAGTGGAAAAGCAACAACTTGTTCCTGGAAAAGCCATTCGTTGAACCATTTCCGCTGGTGACCGTTATCTCAGACCCTTAACTCCTGGGTTGGGGAGCACATCTCAACCACATAACTGGTCAAGGTTCCTGAACATCACAACAGGGTTGCCACCACAATTACATAGGACTCATGGCAGTCCAACTGGAGCTCAGGGCTTTTTACAATCTTGTTCAAGGCCAAACAGTCCTCATAAAGCCGGACAACATGACAAGTACATACTACATCCAGAAATGGGGAGAAACGCACACTTTCCAGCTTCTCTGCTTTGACTCAGGAGATATGTCATTGGGCTGTTGACAACCAGATTCTAATTCTAGCAGAACACCTCTCCGGGTGAAGACAACAACTTTGCAGGAACGTTGGTGGGAAATGCATCTCCAAGTCCTTCAAAAGTACTTTAAAAAATGGGTCACACCCACCATAGATCTGCAGCAGCAAGAAACGCAGAAAGCCAAAGCTTCACCTCCAGGTGTCCACCCACATAGTCCATGGTCAGTCCACTATTGATGAACTGGTTGACTTTTCCTCCACTTAGCCTGATTCCCATATGTGCTCTAGAAGATAAGGGAAGTGTCAGTGGCCATTATCCTGTAGGCAACCTTGATATCCCATGCTTCTAGAGATGTGAGTGCATTGGCACAAGAAGCTTCCACTAAGCCCGGATCTCTTATCTCAACATTATGGTCACTTCAGGCATCAACAGACCACTCAATCTAGCGATTTTGTACCCGAGACGTATAAACCCAACATGTGTGTCTGCTCCGCTGCCAGGTGGAAAAGATCTGGCCACTACCTCTTCAGTAAGCAGCTAGAACCCCATAAAATCTCTGTGCAGCACATCATCTGCTACTTGTTATATTTGTAAAAAAAAAAAGTAGGATTAGTGTACTCCTCTATCAGTTTGCTCCGGTTTCTGCCTACCCGCAAAATAGAGAACATTTATTACTCTTCAAAATTCCTGTCATTAAGGCCTTCATGGAGAGTCTCAAAAGTCATCCTACGGAAGACATTCCGCGACTGTTTGGAACCTGAATATAGTCCTTACAAGGCTTATGGGCTCACCCTTCAAACAGTTGCACTCCTGTGACATGTAGTTTCTCCAATTGAAGGTAGCCTTTTTGGTAGCCATTAATTCTCTAAGGCGCATCTGTGCGTTAGTCTTTTACTGTAGAATAATCTTTCATCCAGGTTCACTAGAGCTCGGTAATCGTAAGAACCAATACAAAATTGCAACCAAAGTTGGTTTCCCCATTCTATGTTAAACAAACAATTGAATTCCCCAGGTTCTCCCCATTGAGACTCTGCTGCAGAGAGGGTATTACATACATTAGATGTTAAAAGAGCACTCAGCATTCACATTGATGGAACAAAATCCATCCATAAGGCAGGTCATGCATTGCCAGATGTATTGCCAGATGTATTGTGAAATTCTTACAAACATGTTGTGCAAAAGCCAAGCAAATACTTCTTGTACCACCCAAAGCACATTCCACACATAACAAATGAGCCACTATGTCTTTCTTGGGAAACATTTCCTTTGTAGTTGTCTGTACACCTGCAGCATGGTCAACACCATACATGCTCACTAAACACTATTGTGTGGACTTGTAGCCCGCCAGCAGACTCTAATTGGCCAGACTGAATTAAGAACTTTATATCAAGCATCTGCATCAGCTGCCTGCTAACCACAAGTTAAGGGAGAAACTACTTTACAATCTGTGCACAGCCATACATTCTATGAATGTAAATGGTTACCATGTAACTAATAGTTCATAGCATGTAGTGCTGTAGATTCACATGCACTTATCCTACTCCCCAGAAGCCAGCAGTGATCACAAATGCTTCACTAACACTTCTCACCTGCTGAGCAGAAAACAATCTGAGATGTGGAGTCTTTGTAGACTAAGTGTGGAGTCAGAACAGGTTTTCTGACTCAAAACCAGCTTCGAAAAAAAAATAAAACCTGAAATCCTCCTCGCACCAACACTAGATGGCAGGAATATGCAGAGCATGTGAATCTGCAGCACTATATCCTATGGAATGGTTACGGAGTAAGTAATATTTTCCTTCTACTGTACTATGTATGTGAGAGACTCCCTGGAAAGATATCTGCTCTCTTAGCATATTGGCTACATTTCACAGCATTTCGACCTTTTCTTCAACTTGGCTGGAATTCTATTAGGCTTAGCTTCAGGTACACTATACAGTGAGTTATTTCTCTATGGTTATTTGATTTTGTTTTTCCAGACCAGGCTTGAAGTTCAAACTGTCTTGACAAACAAGAAGAGATCTCTTTTCAAACCTATTCCCCTTGTGGACAGCAAAAGATCTATGCTGATAAACCTCATGTCAACTATCAATGTTGCTTGTACCCCAAGCATAAAGCTTCTTGCTGTGATGTTGGTCAGACTTTTCCTTCAAAGCCTCGCGAGGATTGAGAAAGGAGGCTGGTATTGTACCTCCTGGATATTTCCCCCCAAAAAAGCAAGATTATCTGCCTCAAAGGTTTCAATGGCTTGTGAGCACTCTGCGTTCAATGTGGTGCATAAATGCAACTCCTGAGAGCCTCTGTGAGAGTACCAGCTTAAACCATCGTCAACAAGAGGCCTTTTATTGATGACCTGGAGATCACCTTCAAAAACCGCTTTGCCGTCGACTTACATCTCATCAATGATTAATTTGATGAAGAGCCTTTTGACAAAGAGTGCCCCGTTCATGGTGACTCCATCCACATTGTCATGTTGGCAGCAGCTCCATTTTTGACACTGTTGACCTTCTCAACGGCATTGTCCACAACATGGTTCCAGACATCACTAGTCCACTTCTGCTGGAAGTTCTTATATCTTTTGATGGATTAATTTAGGATTTCACAAAACTGCTACTCAATCTCGATTCTGACTTAAAAACAGACATTAGTGAACAGGAATAGTCTTATATAGCCTTCAATCCTGCCCACTTGGAGGTACAATGTATTCTGAACTGAGCCCTCTGGAGAACAATATGCGTAATCGTCCTGCATTGGAGACTTCAGAGGTGCATTTCAGGAGCAGTAAGAGTATTACGACTCATAGAGGCTATGAGCGGTCCTTCTAGGCCTAATCGCAGCACTGGGAACCTCATGATGCAGGTGCTTCTAAGCTTTCTTTATACCCTGTAATAACTGATGGAGACCTTACAAAAGACAGTTTCACAACCTTACTACGATGTTCCCCAGCAAATGCGTATGCCTCATATTCCTCAGCAGCCTCCACTGCTGCAACTAGCCCGGCCACTAGTGGCAATGCCACCTCAGCTACCTTCATTTCCAGAACAGCCTCCACCTCTTTCTAGGCAAAACCAACTTCCATTGTGCCCAAAACCTCCCATATCATAGCATTTGGGCACATGTGAAGAACAGTAGGACAGTAGCCAGTGAGATGAACCAGAAGAAGGAGAGGTCCCAGCGCTTAATCTGGATAAGGTCTATGGTGATATTCATCAAGAAGATGACAAATTCAGGCAATTCATTCTGTGCAAGGATGGGACTAACACACTGCTGCAGCGGGAATCACCTATGAATGATATTGCTTGCTTGCATTCTTTGAGAAAGTAGCTAAGAAGTTTGGCCTGCCAGTGGTATGTAAATATGCACTGTTTATATAGCGCAAGCCTAGCCAAAATGTAGAGATCAGACAATGGAACAAAAACACTTCGGCTATGACTTCAGAGAAATGGCTAGAAAAACTTGAAGTCGGTCCTGATTCTGGATTACACTTAGAAAGAGGGGTTAAACCTGATGACGCTGCCTTCCGTGGTCTGGAGAAAGAACGGCGCGCCAGATTTAGCACTAGCATGCCACACTGATTATCCTTTTTTTTTTCTTTTTTTTTTTTTCCAAAAACCTTTATTGAAAAAAAAATTGCACAGCACAGTTACAAGATTCCACAGTTGCACGGGACTAAGCACAGTGATACAATACAGCACAGCAGAGACTACCTCGGGCTTGTGACACTTGGGGACAATGTCAGGGAGAAATGTCATGTATCCGCTGAAAGGGTGAAAAGTGCAGAGAAAGAGGCACCAGAAGTAAAGAAAAGAGGCAGAAGGAGCAGAGGGGAGCGAGAGCAGAAGGGAAGTTGCTCATTGACCTTCACCGGCGGCCGCCGTGGGCGGAGCGCGGGAGAGGTCGCAGGGCGCTGAGAATCATGGTTTGAAAGGTACCCCATATGTCTAGAGGGCGAGATCGGGCTGGTAGAAGGTCCCAGAACTCAGATAGGAGGGTCTGGCAGCGGGAAGCGTCCTCGAGCCAGAGGGCAACCTTAGGCGCAGGCCTACGACCCCAACACATGGAGACCCTGCGCCGCGCGAGGACCAGCAGCATGGCAGTCAAGCGGCGGGAGGCGTCTGGCCAAGATTTAACAAAGCCTAAGAGGCAGAGCAGACGGTCAGGTTGGACCAGTGACGAAGTGATTTCAGAAATAATAGCGCAGACCTCGCGCCAGTATGCAGAGACCCGGGGGCACAGCCAGGCGAGGTGGGAGAAGTCAGTCGCGGGCGCAGAGCAGCGCAGGCATCTGTCACTTACGATAAGTCCTAACCTGTGCAATTGGGCTGGAGTCCGATACAGCCTGTGTATGTACTTGAAGTGAATAAGGCGCAGACGATAATTTGGGGAGAGACGTTTGATCTGATTACAGCAATACAGCCAGTCGGCTTGAGAAATTTCGACTCCTAGGTCTTCGCCCCATGCAACGCGCGCCCGGTCAGTGGAGGTGGAAGACGCTGCCAGCGTGTAAGCATAGATTTTAGTTACCAATTTCTTAGGGGAGGGGGATGCATAGAGAAGATCGAGAGTGGCCATCGAGGGGGGAGGCTGGGGAAACGAGGGGTGAAGCTTCCTACAGACAGCCCTGAGTTGGTAGTAGAGCAAGGTGTCCATGGGGCCAGAGTCGGCGGCAAGCGAGAAGAATGTGTTCCCAGGGTAAAGGTCTGATACTGTGGAGAGCCCCAGGCGAGTGGCGCGTTTAATCATCCCAGAAGACTGAAGAGGGGGAAAAGCCGGGTGGTGAGCGATTGGCATAGTGTTCGCGGAAAGCATATCGGAGCCTGAAAATTTGCGTAGCCCGTCCCAGGCCCAACGCAAGGTCTCAACCGTGTCAATTTCAGTGCATAGGAGTTTCGCCGGGGCGAATAATGCCGTCGTGAGTGGCCACGGAGCGGCGAGTTCGGCCTCCACCACGACGTGAGGCTGGAACGGAGTAGGGTGAAGCCAGAAGTGAAGAAAACTGGCCTGAGCGCTGAGGGCATAGAGCTTGAAATCCGGGGCGCCGAGCCCGCCACGCGACATCGGGAGAGTAAGGATGCTATACGCGATCCTGGGTTGCAGACCGGCCCAAATTAGGGTGATGAGCAGAGAGCGAACCTTGCGGAAGAAGTGAGCAGTGAGAGGGATGGGGACATTGACGAACAGATATAAGAACTTCGGAAGTACCACCATTTTGGGGATGGCTATGCGCCCGGCTAGGGACAGAGGCAGCCGGTTCCAAAGAGGAATCTTGTACTCAAACCAGTCCACTGCTCGGCCAAAGTTAACTTTCCAAAGTTCATCCACATCCCTGCTCAACCAAATGCCCAAATATCTAGTGGGCTCCGATGCCCACACAAAGGGATAGTCAGGAACAAAAGGTGTTGTGGCATCTGTGAGGGGAAATAATACAGACTTGTTCCAGTTGACCTGAATTCCGGAATAGCCACCAAAGCGTATCACCTCACGGACCAGTGGGCTGAGGTTCTCCTGGGGATTGCGGACATAAAGAGTAATATCGTCCGCGTACATAGAAACTAATAGAGCGCGAGCCCCAAAACCAATGCCTCTCTGGGTATGATGTTGTCGAAGACGAGCTGCGAGGGGTTCCATTGCAACGGCGAAGAGCATGGGGGATAACGGACAGCCCTGTCGAGTACCGCGCCCGATGGGGATAGGCTCAGAGAATTGGCCGTTGATACGAAGACGGGCAGTAGGAAGAGTGTAAAGGAGTTGCACTTTGCGTAAAAAGACCGGGCTGAAACCCAAGCGGGAAAGAAGGTAAAACAGGAAAGGCCACTCCAGGGTGTCAGAGGCCTTGGTGGCGTCAAGCAGGGCGGCCACTGCCGGAAGCACTGGGTTTATTTGATGGAGAACGGAGAAGATGGTCCGGAGGTTGTGAGAGGTCGCGTGACTGGGAATGAAACCGGACTGGTCTGGACGGGCGATGAGCGGCATGAGAGGGAGAAGACGGGAAGCGAGTAGTTTGGCGAAAATTTTATTATCTGTATTGACGAGGGATGGGGGACGATGGGAATCTCGCAGCTCGGGTGGTTTGTCCGGCTTTAGGAGTAAAGTTAGCAATGCCTCTCGTAGCAACGGGGGGAATTGCCCTGTTTCAAAGGACTCATTATACATGGCAGCTAAATGAGGGATCAGAAGCGGGGCAAAGGCCTTATAGAAGGCGGCAGGCCGTCCGAGCCAGGGGCCTTGTCACCGGGCATGCTGGTAATTGCCGCTAGAATTTCTTCTTTAGAGAAGGGCTCGTCAAGGAATTCCCGGTGGGGATTGCCAAGCCAAAGGAGCTGAAGGGTGTCAAAGTATTGGTCGAGAACCTCACGCGGAGGTACCGTTCCGGCCGTGTAGAGTTGTGTGTAGAATGTAGTGAAGCGCGCTTTAATTTCCTCTGGGGAGGTAGTACGGGCAGGGCCGCCATCCTGAAGGGCAGTGATGTAGGACGCGGCCCGTACACTGATTATCCTTGGCTGGATTCCATATTTGCAACAGTAGCTCAAAGGAGAACCAAAATTTCTGTTGCAACTGCATCACTGCCTCAGACAGGGATGAAAAACACATAGATAGCGTTGGGTAAGGTCCATGGCTGCAACCTTTATTAAAGCGGCCAGTTATATTGCCATATATTGCATGCCATTTTTCCTCTGGTTGATCGTATCTCCGAAAGTACATGGAACGACACCAAACCCTTCATTAAAGAAGATGTGAATGCAGATACTACTATAATAGATGTTCCCATGGACGTCACCTAAATACGATTCTGCCAGTTTCCAGGATTTGCAGTACATAGAAGACCGGTGTAGTCAAAGTTCAGGTCTTGCCACCATGCGGTACAGGCCAAGATCCTCAGCATACCCTTTGAAGGGGAGACTCTCTCTGGGACACATGTTGGCATCCTCCAGCTAATCAAGACAAACACGAGTACTGCGCGGCCCATTACAAGCAAATTTCCTTTGGTGGCTCTAGCAGGCACCTTGGGATAGTAGGGTGAACAATGCAGACAATAAGACTCTTACAGTCCGTCAGAATGCAACCAGGGATATACCTCAGTGTCAACTCTTCCACTGTCTTTCGGGCAAGAAGAGGAGCTCTCATTACAAACTCAAGCACACCTAACTTTTAATGCTTTCTTTGCTACAACACGCCAACCTTGCCTGACGGGATTGGGGGCAATCTCACACTTTGTATGAGAATGGAGAAAAATCGTGACTGACAGCAGGGTGCTACAGATTTTAGAATCAATACAGACATTGGAGTTGCTCTAAAAGCCACCTTGTCACCCTCCACCAAAGGAGCATATCTTGAATCTTCAAAAAAACAGCAGGAGTGCCGGAGTAGGAGCAATTTAAAAAGTTCCCGAGGCTCGAAGAAACTTCTGCTTCTACTGCAAATCCTATCTGGTGACACACAAGACGGGGAGATGGAGAATAATCCTGAACCTCAGTCCTTTGAGATGACAACCCTTCAAAAAGTCATTCTGCTGCTGCACTGAGGAGAGTTTGTCACCTTTCTGGATCTATAGGATGCTTATGTCCACATCCTATTCACCAAAAACGCAGGTAGTATTTGAAATTCTCAGTGGCAGGGAAACACTGTGAGTTCAAAGTCTGAAAGCTGACCAATTCCTCTCCCAGCCCGGATATTAACAAAGTGTCTGCCCCTAGGGGCAGCCTTTGCTCTGAGCCTTGTCCACCAGGTATTGCTATACCTAGATGATTGGCTAGAGAGGTCCCTCTGTGGAGGAAGCCTGTGCCTCCACTAAGGCTTGGATCAATTTGTTCCATCAGCTGGGCCCGACACTCAACGTGAAGAAATATTCTGCCTGCCCACCTAAAGACTACAAACTTCCACTGACTCAATACAATCTCATTCAGAACATGCATGTCACTGCTGAGCCTTATGTTGGCTGCACAGGTCTCCATCCATTATGACATCTGTAGATAAAGGTGGGCCTGTTTACTGGATATTTGGTGTACTTCCTGTTCTGATTCAAGCATGTGAATCTATGAAAGATACAGTGCTAGAGACAAAGGGCCAGATGTATCAAAGGGTTTTACCCATTCTGTGTCTATGGGAAAATGTGTTCGTACATATAGCCCAAAATGAGTTACTTACCTATAACTAGTTCTTCAGCATTGGGATCTTTCATAGAAACGCATGTCCCCCACCAGCCCCCTACTTCCCATTCACTATCTATTTTTAGTATCCTTCACAATTGTGCTATGAAATCGAGGCTATGGTGGCCATTAAGCGGAATAGAGCGCTCTGCACATTCACCTCACTATGTGGTTGTGCTACTAAAGAAACTTGCTGAGCCAGTGGCCATTTGAACATTGTTTATTTTAAAAGTGCAGGGGCTTCCCAGCCTGACCACAAGGAATAATTTAAGCATGTGGATCTATATAAAAGATACCGCCACTGGTAAACTGGATTTATAGGTAAATAAGTAATTTCTTATTCAGTTCTTATCACTATTTATGATCTAAAATGAGGATTCTGCGCATATCCACACTGAGTTATGTGTTGCTGCTTCTGCACATCCTCACAGATTCTCTTTTTTTTCCCAGTAGGTCGAAATAACAATGACATCACCTGAAATCCAAGACCAGAGTTAGTTGATCCCCCATCAGCATTCTGAAAAATAAAATCTACTTTTGTTCACCACAAAGCAATGTCTTGGTTTCCAATAACCGCTTCGCCCTCATCTAGAACTCTTGTATTCGATGCAGCGGGTGGCCTGTTCGTTTTGTGGTCATTCTTTGCAGCTATAAATATTATGACTGATGGTTGGCCTGTGAAGAATGGACATCGAGAGGAGAACATGTTTTACCATAGATGAACTTCTGCAGAATGCACAATCAAGTGGATGTGTATGAACTGTGAGCTCCAACTTTGCTGCTTTGAGGGGGATATATTGATCTGTTCCCCATAGCAGCAATCTTCAAGCCCCTATTATTCTTTGCCGTATTTTTATGCTTTTTTTTCTTCTTATGCCTCACAACAAGTATTGTCACGCTGAACAGGCACAAAAAAGTACTTTTTATAAAGTCACTTCTTGCAAACAATTTAAATGTCTCATATCTTAAGTTTAAGACAGGACGGCCAACCAGAAAATATATGGCCTCGGGCAAAAGTGTTTTTCATTTGCTTTCACTCTTGGCTATATAATTGTGAATGCAGTTGCATTCAAACATTAAACCATTTAAACATTTAAAGGAAAAAAAGCAGTATTCACCTTTATCTCTATTTTTTGTGATGGACACACTTCTTTCCTACGGAAGGTTATATGATGTGTGCAAAGTTCAGCACCGCTTCATCGAATGAGGAGTCTCTGATAGAGGCAATAATGTTTTTTTTATATATATCAGTGTAGCTGCTCAGGAATTCTGCACTATTGGCGCTCAATAAAGGGATGCTTTCTAAATTTGTACTAGTCTTGTTCATGCTCTGTTTTGTTAAAGAAATCTATTAACAAAGGAAGATACTCTAAAATTATTCTTGTCGGAGAGCCTATTTTATTGCTCCATGTTTCATTGAGACAATAATGTAAATGTCAAAATGTAGTATTTACCTGTGTGATCAGACTGATCCTAATCCTAATACAGTGTACTATATGCATGAGGAAAATGTGTAAAATGAGGGCTTGCAGTGTGTTGTAGGCATGGTGTGGAGTGATTGTGACCAGGCTGTGAACTGGAGCATAGTGCCTTGAGATAGCGGCTGTTTATCTGTACAATTGTCTTGGAACTGAGTAAACTTCAAATCATAAGCTATAGAAAGATATTGACTCCGTATAATCTTTTTTCTTGCCTGGGTTGCTGAAAAATTGAAAAAGAACATGGTGTACTTTACCTTGAAAACCGGAAGTGCCATTCTAAACTTGTGTCCACGTCCTGGCAGAGATCTGCTGAATTTCATGGTTAATGTACTTGACTTGAATGGATAGGTTTCCTGGATGATTTAAACTGTTAGGTGTATCTTTTAGTCGCACAGTATACAGTAAAATGTACTTGCAAGTAAATAAAAAGATAAACAGTGTATCCATTTTGAAAGTGAGTTTACCAGTGGCCGCTGCTGCTTTGCCTCACAAGGATCTCTGCTGGAGCTGATTGACACCGCGTGCATCATTTTATAGATCTTCTTATGCCCCAGGTCTTTAGTTCTGCTTTTGATGCTTCTTCCCGTTGAACGGTATCACAGCAATTGCCTTAACACTTAAAATGAGCTAGACCCAGGAGCCATACCATGGCTGGCCTCGCTTGTTGCCAGATTTGCATAGTCTTACTGTTACCTTAGTTGTTTTTTTCCCTACTGATTTGGGTTAATGGTTTGCATCTTTTGTGGAGAGTTGGACTAGTTAGAAAATGTGATTTCACTTGAAGAATTCTGTTTGAATTAGTTATCTATAGGATTTCTCTACTTTCGGCTCCTTTCAAATGGAAATCTTATGCCTGTAAAAGCAGGTTTTATAAAGTGCAACTTCAATAGTGTGCGTTACTTGAAAGGCAGGTGGACTTTCCGGGAGGCACATACATGTCACATCTCTCTCGCTGTAAGTGCTGGTAGGTGCAGGTAACATTTTCATATTGGTCCGAAATAGTTAACATTCAGCCGTCCAAAGAATATGTGGAATCTTCCTAAACATCAAAAAAGCCATTTTATTTCTTCGAACCTATTTTTCCAGGCTCGTTTTTTCGCCTTCCTTTCCTACTTGAGTCCGAGGGTTTACAAGTACACCTGCTGGCAAGTCCACTATCGGGACTAATTGTGAAGCAGCCTCATTCACCACAAGGCCATAAAGGAACGGAAAGCAATGTTGTTAATCAGGTGATGCTGGGCTTGGTGCCGTTTGTGCTCCAGATCAAATGCAAAAAGAACAATTGATGGACGGAATGCTGAACTGAAATCTGGGCCTAAATCCATAGTTTTTTTGCTCCCCATGCCATTCCAGTTAAAACCCAGCCATATGCAAATCAGTCTTGACCCAGCCCGAACTTACAGGCCAGGTCCTCCCTGGCCTAGAAACGAGCATTCTGGGACCGGTTTCGGGGTTTCACCCCTCATCAGTCAGCCTAGCTTGACGACAACAGTGGCATGGAGAGCACAGGACCCACGTCTGAGCATACCCGTCCCACTCGGGGTGACCAATGCAAAAAAAATAATTGGTGGACAGAATGCTGAACAATGTCAAATATTCACCCCAGTACAGAGATCTGGGCCTAAATCCATTGTTGTTTTGGGTATGCCCAGACATGGGTCCCGGGCTCACTATGCCCCTCGATCCAAGCTAGCCAGGCTTATGAGAGGTGATACTCTGAAACTGGTCTCAGGATGCTTGTTTCTGGTCCAGGGAGGACCTGGTTTGGCAGTTCGGGCTGGACTATTCTAATGGGGAGCAGGGTCCAGGCTGATTTGCATGTGGCTGGGTCTAAACTGGGGTGTATGGTGAGCAAAAGAACAATGGATTTAACCCTGATCTCTTGACTGGGGGGTAAATGTTTTATTTGTTCCACATTCCGTCCATCGGTTGTGTATCTTTTGCTGTGCTCCAGATCAAGCATGTAGAGTGATAGTCATTCTCCTCTAAATCATCGAAGCACAAGAAGAGACTCAGGCGAGACGACTCCAGCCCCAAACTCCATTCCGGCTCCACAGTTAGGTCTCTGATGCTCCCAGCGAGCAAAAGCACTTCTCTGAGCTGGTGTTAATAGTCACTTCCCTGGCAGAAGAACTAGTGCTGGGCCTGGCTCAACCACTCTTTACTGTCCAACTCCGCACTTCCGTCCGACAAACATGGAGTATGCTGCACCTGCTGCAGGCCAATGCCTTCACACAAGCAACGCAGGTGTTCTCCCATTGTGCTTCAGTTCCCTCTTGCTTGTATGGAACTGGTGGGGCCTTCGACTAGGATGCTGCCTGCAGCTCCTTTTCTGAGACTAGGAAATCCCCGGTCCTCCCCCCACCTCCACCCCCGCAAGGCACCAGATCCAATTCCAGAGTCTTTACCTCAAACCAAGGCCATACTCATCCGCTCAACAAGGAAGGCACAGAGTATAGTGGAGGAGATCTGGTACAGAAGATGCGTCTCAGCCCAAACTAAGGATTGATGAAGTTTTCTGGATGGACTTGGTCCATATTCAGATGCTACAAACTTTAGAGCGTGATGATATAGTAATGAGGTAGCCAGTTTGCTCCCTCACACAAACATGGATACAGCGGGCTATATGGCCCTTTAAAATGCCAGTGACCTTGACACTTCTCTGGAAGTGGAGGTGGAATGCGCTTCGGGACCACCATGTGCGGAGGTAGCAGTCTCTGCCTTTAAGAGATTTAAGATGGGTAGTACTAGGGCTTATTCCCTGGCGTTCCCATCCCCTGCCCATAAATTTCAAAAGCAGTACATCAGGTTTTGCTGTTATTATCTACAATCCGTGCCAAACTTCAGTAGTGGACTAGACATCTCTGAGCCATCTCTCTTCCCTATAGGATTCTGGACATTGATATGATTCCAGTGTTTCAGTGGAGAGTGCAGAATCCGGGTTTGAAGGTTCTCTGTCTTCTGTATTCCTGCATTCTGTTGGTCACTCACGAATGCTCACAGATGAGGGCTCTGCAGTGGTGTCTCCATCTGCTCTGGTTCCACCATAGGGATGACCTGAAGCACTTGATCTTCTCGGACCCCACAAAGGATCTCCAATGGTGGTCGGTAAAGGAGAACCTGACCTGTGGAATGTCTGTTTTGTCCACCACCAGCGTTGGCACCAGTGATGATGGATGCCTCCACCTTAGGTTGGGATGTTCTCTTGGAGGAGTTTGAGATCAGAGGCCTCTGGTCTACCGAAGAGTAAGGATTACATATGAACGTGCTCAAACTGCACACAATATGCCTGGCACTGAAGGTCGTCTTGTCCTATGCAGTTGGTCCATCCACACCCTGACGTGCAACATTACGGCAATGAGGTGTGTAAACATTCATGATGGTGTAGCCTCTCTTCTTTTCTGTTATGAAGCCAGTGGCACACAAAATCTAGCTAGTGGGCAACCAACTGGCAGGCTCCTTGAACACAAGAGCTGATAGGCTGAGTTGGCGTCTTCTTTCCCACCATGAGTGGCGTTTCCACCCAGAGGTGGTACAGACAATCATTGCCTTCTCTACCTCACCATCGGTTGACCTCTTGGATATGCGCCTTGCCCACTGTCCTGTACCCTTCAGTTTCTATCGCAGAATTCTTTAGGGAATGCTTTTTGTCTGACATGAAATGCTCCACAGCACTACGCATTCCCCCCCCCCTCCCCCCAATGCGTTTTGTTCCTCATACGCAGAGGATGATGCTTCAAGACCGGGCACAAGTTATTATGGTGGCCCTGGATTGGCTGAAGAGGGTGTGGCATGTAAACCTGAGAGTTTGTGTCTCCCGCGCCCCCTCCCTCCGAATACGCTTCAGTTTCTGCTCAGTACAGTTTGTCTTCTCGCAGTCTGGGGAGGTGAGGGCAGGTTCTGCATCCCAACCTCCAGAATCCCTACCTTCATGCTTGGAGATTGAGAAGTACTATAAAAAAGGTGGCTATACTCGTCAGGCCTCGTGAGCCTGGAATATGTACAATATGTGCTAAAAACAAATGACTCTCACTGACCATGGATTTAGAACAGTGGTATTCAATGTTAAAAACACCAGAACTCTATTCAAAGTATTGAGTTGCACTTAATTCATTTATATATCTTTACTAACACGTTCCTAGAGCATGATTATAATCTTTAAAAACAAATTCAGACACTTGCATGTCAAGCTTTAAGCGAAGGTGAACTTGTACAGAAACGAACATTTATCACATATAAATTACACATACAGTGTGGTCTCCCTGTCATAGGTGTCCACACAAAGCCCGGTCTACTAGGATAGCCTGACTGGGCTTTGTGTCAGAATCTAACACCTCCTTGAATCAATGTTAACCAGCAGAAATGTTTTCTTTTTTCAAAAGAAAGTCTGTAGTCTGTGAAAAGCCTTAATCTCCGCTTTGGTGTAAAATACTTAGGCAGGTTTCATAATTTAACTTTTCTACAGGGATCATCAGGAGTAAGATTTCAGTTGTTAAAATATGCAAAATGTACTGTTTGAGGAGCTGTAAGGGACATACAACAGAGCCTGCAATCCCTGTATAAAAGCCTAGTTTATTACAGTCCAGTTGTGCCATCCCTAATCATTTTTTTTGTTTAAATATCTTTATTGTTGTTTATAGGTTTCTTTTTTTATTTTGTCTGTCATGGCTTATCTCGAATTTTGTACAATACTTTCTGTAGGCTGATAGTCAGCATTTATCTCAAATGAGAAAAAAAAGAAAGCAGTGTTACATATTTCCACAACAGTACGCCACTATTTATACATAGTTCATAAACATCAGCCGCCGTGTCGCGCATGATCACTCATGTTGAACTTTCTTTGTGCTATTGCATTCACTTGTCGTTACATCCTGAATCCAACCTTACAGGCATAGTTGGCCATCGCCCGTCAAGGAGACATCTGGTTGGAATCAGCATGTCGCTATATAATGTTTGGGTGGCTCCAATACATGTGGGGACAGTTATCAATCCGGATCAATGCGATGTTACACAGACAATAAGAGATTGCATAACTTTGAAGAGACAAGAGGTCTCCACCATTAAATGATAATTAAACAATGTTTCTTATAACATTCAATTAACTTAAACAGAACATATGAACTTGCCATCCTGTTATAAATGCAATTATTACACTACTAGGTGTGACTCGTACGACCAGTATTTCATTGTGTAGTTCCTCACTCAGTTGGTGGTAAATACAGCCCGCCCACCCAAGCGTTAAGGTAACAGCTAATCATTCAGTGTCAATGGTACAAAGGGCACGTAGGTCTGCCCTTCCCCACCCTCCAAGAGCAAGTCGGTCCCCCCCGACCGTGCATTAAGTCGTGTTCATGTATGTTGCGGACTAGCTATAGGGGTCTCTACGTCATCTGAGTCTTCACGTCGGAGGGCAGCTAATAATATGTCCCAGCTTTGGGCGATGGGGTACTTGCGAAGTCCTGCTATCTCCTCCCTGTGCAGCACTGTGCTTTCTGCTTGCGCCCAAATTGTGAATGAACCTTTCCAGCTGATTGCCACTGGGGGGTCTGCGTGTTTCCATTTCCTGGTTATCAGCCGCTTTGCAGTTATCAGCCCCAGATCTCGGAACCTCGTAGTTACTTTATTTTTTTGGGATCGGGGATAAAGCCCTAGAATGCAGACTTCCCACGATAGCGGCAGGAGTGTGCCTGTACTAGCAGCAAGAGTCATGGTCACGTCTCGCCAATACTGCAGAAGGGAGGCGCAGTCCCACAGCATATGCAGTAAAGTTGCATCTAATTGTTGGCAACGTGGACATGCAGAAGTGTCAATGCGAAAATATCGGTTTATCTTATCAGGTGAAAGGTACGCCCTGTGAATGATATACGTTTGTATAAGTTTGAACCTGGCGTTCCGTGGTACATTCCTGGACCCAGCCAGGATGACACCCCATTCTTTATCTGTCCAGGGCCTGGTTCTGTCCTCTTCCCACCTGCCTCGGAGCTGCCGCATCGGTGTCAATATGTGCGTAAGGAGCGCTTCCACCAGCCAATGCACTACATGCGATCCTGCCCCCATAACATGTAAGTATTGTAATACTAGATGTGTTGGTGGTTCTACCGTCAGATCACCCCATGCGGCTGTCAAAGCCGACAGGAGAGATGTATGGAGGAGGAACTGTCCCGCTGGCAGCCCAGTGTCCTCGATCAACGCCTCAAATGTCAATAGTGCGCCATCCCTGTAAAGATCTCCCAGTGTGTCCAGGCCCACCGCACGCCAGGGCATCAGGGCGATACTCGAAGTGCCTGTCCTGCCCCGGGGTGCCCCTAGTAATGGCAGTATAGGGGCATATGGGAGTGTCGCGCGTGAGGTAGAGGCTCCTCTTATAACACCTATGTGCCAGTCCCATATATAACTGCGTCGGCCGCGGGGATTTAGCTACCGGGTGGAACAGGTGACATACCCTCGGGTGGGTCCAGGGCTGCTGTAATGTCGCCGTGTCCTCCAGACACCTGCCATCTAGCCATTTCGTCACCCATTGAAGCTGGGCAGCTAAATAGTACAGTTCCAAATTGGGGACCGCCAGCCCGCCCTGGTCTGTGGGGGCATACATCTTCCACAGAGCAATTCGTGGCCTCCCCTTATTCCATATGAGGTCTCGGGAGAGACGCTCCAGCTCCCGAAAAAGTTTGTTGGGTATGTAAATTGGGAGATTTGAGAAGTAATATAGCAGTTTGGGGAGTACGATCATTTTCAGCAGGGCGACGCGGCTCATAACACCCAATGGTAGCGTCTTCCAGAACTGTATTTGAGCACGGATCGCCGATATTGCTCTCATCAGATTGCCATCTAATAAGTCTTCTGGCGTCCGGTATATAAATATACCAAGATATCTGAAAGTGGTGGGGTACCATGCAATTGGCTGAGTATTGAAAAGTACCTCCTCTTCCGATATGCCCTGCCTGAATGAGTATAGTCCTGATTTGGCCCAGTTCACCCGGAGGCCCGAGTATTCCCCGAAGGTTTTAAGTATTTCGGCAATGGACTCCGGAATAGCAGTAACATCTCGAAGATACAACAGGTCGTCAGCGTAGAGGGAGACAGTGTGCAGCCCATCCCCCAGCGGTATTCCCCAGGCTCTACCATCTCTCCGGAGCAGCATAGCCAAAGGTTCCATCGCTAAGGAGAACAACAGCGGGGACAGAGGACAGCCCTGTCGCGTCCCTCGCCGCACTCTAATAGGGTCAGAGATTAGCTTGCCGGTGCGTACCCGAACTGTGGGACGCTGATACAATAATCGAATCATATTCAAATAATTCTCCCCCAACTCGTATGTGTCCAAGACTGCCGCCAGGTAAGGCCACTCCAACGAATCGAATGCCTTTTCCAGGTCCAGTACCAGGCAACCCGATCGGGGCCATCTATCCACTGCATATTTTTGAATTCTAAAAAATCGACGAATGTTAAGCGATGTGCACCTAGCTGGAACAAATCCATTTTGGTCTGGGCGCACCAGTGCTTTTACTAAGGGCGAAAGTCGTCTGGCCAGGAGTGATGCGAATATTTTGTAGTCCGTATTAAGGAGTGCTAATGGGCGATACGAACCCAGGAGTCTGGATTTTTGTCAGGTTTTAGAAGGGACACCAGCAAAGCCTCATTCTGCGTAGTTGGTAACGTGGAGTCAGCCATCGCGGTCCGGTACACCGTCAACAGCTGCGGCACCAAAAGATAAGCGTACGCCTTATAGAATTCCGTTGGCAGCCCATCCGGACCTGGCGACTTCCCGTTAGATAGGGAGAAGATACTTTCTCGGACTTCCTCGGTGGTAAGAGGGGCATTTAGCTCCTCCCTCTGAGGACCTGTGGGCTGCGGTAGGGCCAGGCCCTCCAGGTAGTGTTGCATCTCTAGAAGTGTAGCCCGCGCGCGCGATTTATATAACTCCTGATAATGTGCCACAAACGCTTCATGTATATCTCTCTGCGTGTGCGCTACTCTCCCATTCGCTGTGCGGACCGACACTATTGGCGCTGACGACTCGCTTTGGCAAATGAGCCATGCAAGCAGCCTACCGGCCTGATCACTCATGTGATGTGTCCGTGCCGCGTGTGCAGCATAGTTGAGGCATTTCAACCGCTCCAACAGCCGTGCGTGTTCCTCTCTGTGTTGGCTTCGCTGTTCCTCTGCCCCCTCCGCGGCCTCCTGCTCGTCAACTAGCAATTTCCGTTCAAGATTGATAAGGTCTTTCTCTAACTGCACTCGCATTCCCGCCTGTGTCCCCAGACAGTGGCCCCTGACCACCACCTTCAAAGCATCCCATTCTACTAATGGCGATGAGGCCGTGTCTGCGTTTTCCTCAATGTATTTTGCTATGGTGGTGGCCAACAGATCCCTGAATGGCGCATCCAAGAGCACATCTGATTGAAGACGCCACAATGGGATTGGGGGCTGCTCAACCTCCCATCGCAAGTCTAGTAGATGCGGGTTATGATCAGAGTGTGTACGTCCCATATAAGAAGACCCTGTAATACATGGTAAGAGATCGTCGGACACCATGAAGCGGTCCAGGCGCGTATGCAGCCGATGGGCCCCCGAATAGTAGGAATAGACTCTATCCTGCGGGTTCCTGTGGCGCCACGCATCCGAGAGGTGCCACTGCTCTGCCCAGCGCGACAGCGCCCTCATAGCTACGTGTGTGGCTGTGCCTGGCAGGGGAGGGAATGAACGATCCAGAGAGGCATCTAATACACAGTTATAATCACCACCTAAGATCATGCGTGTATCATGCCAGACAGCCAGTTTGTGGGTGATATGATCCAGAAAGGCTGCCTGCTCAGTATTTGGTGCATATAGTGACGCTATGACTATCGGTTTACCATCCCAAACTCCCTTCACCATGACATATCTGCCACCCTTCGTCTATCACTGTATCGGTCACCCGAAATGGAGCTCCCGGTCGCACCCATACTAGGACCCCACGCGCATACGCGGAGTAACCTGTCGCATAAAGCTGCCCCCTCCAACGCCTGCGAAGACGTACAATTTCTGTCTGTGGTATATGCGTTTCCTGGAGTAGCGCTATCTGTATGTGGTGTCGCCTCAAATATGAGTATATTAAATATCGGCGCGCTGGGTTATGGATGCCCCTTACATTCCAGGTTCCTATTTTAAGAGGCGCCATGTCTGTGGGGTATCAGGGGTGTTGAGGGGTTCACCTGGCTGGAGGGTGAGAGGGGCCAACCGTAGGGGCACAGGGGTTACTCTGAGATGAATTGTCTGGTACGTACTCGGCTTGCAGCCAACATATCTTTGCTGAAATAAGATGGCATACAAAATATTAAAAACATATAATATAAAAAATACCATGAGAGCAACTATGCAACAGGCAAGTGCCCAAACCATCTGTACAATAGCACACAACTAATATCCTGGGGAGACTGTGGTGCACAGCAATGTGGAAGTTATCCAAAGGGAAACGTACTGCAGAGGAAAGATAGGAGAAGTTAGAAAAGGGTCGCCCTCTGCAGCTAAACCCATCCCTGACCACATCTTAATAAGGTAGGGCCACCACCGATGTATTATTTATACTATTCCCGTATATGAAGGGGCCAGTGGAAGGAGCCTATCAGTGTGTCGTGACCGTACCAGGACTGTCACGTCGTCATAGCCAAAATCTATAGAAGTGTGCAGCATCTGAAAATTATACAGACAATTATATACTTGCGTGTCCGGTGAGGTTATGCAGCACTTGGACTGTCCAAAATAACAGAAACTAACAAACGGAACACAGAGTGTCAGGCAATGTTCTCCGAGGTCTGCGGAGTGACATGAGGCAGAATATCGGATCCCGGAGAGGCAGATAGATTGTCCAACAGGTCATCATCGCTAGGCGGCCCATGCCGGTCAGAGTCCGAGCGTGAATGGGTGTCCAGCGAGTCCCTGATGTTTGCCACCGCTTGTATCGCTTCCAATTGTCCACTCAGTATCTGTTCCGGCGCAGGGCCAGAAGATTGCGATGTACGAGATTGTGTCGGCCGTTGTCGTCTACGTCTCCTCCGCTGTGGGGGTTTTGGTGCTCGTTCCCCCCTCCCATTTGTTCCTGCAGTGTAAGAGTCAAGCCATTCCTCAGCACTTTCTGGGGTAGTGAAAAAGTGAGTCCTGTCATGTGCTATGACTCGCAGTTTCGCTGGGAACAGCAGAGAGTACTTTAGATCACACTGTCGCAGTCTGCGCTTTACTGCAAGAAAAGAGTGTCGTTGTTTCTGGACTTGAAAGGTATAATCGGGAAATATCATGACCTTCTGGTTGTCCACTCGTATTTCCTGCAATTTTCGAGTTTCTTGGAGGATGGTGTCTCTGTCCCGATAATTCAAGAGGCGGATCAGGAGCGGCCGTGGGTTGGAGCCAGGTGGAGGGGGCTTTGCAGGGACTCTATGCGCTCGCTCTACCACAAAATGCGGAGAGAGGGCACCTCCCGGCAGAAGTGACCGGAGCCAGTCTTCGACGTAAGCCACAGCTGTCCTTCCCTCTGTTCCCTCCGGCAGGCCCACTACGCGCACATTATTGCGTCGGGCCCTGCCTTCCGCGTCCTCGGCTCTGTCCTCCAAGAAATCCACTCTGTTCTGAAGTTCACGAATGTCCTTTTCCGCCACGGAGACTCGTGGAGAGACCTCCGCCAGGTCCCCCTCGGTGGCAGTAGTGCGATCCGTGAGCTTCCGGTGATCTGCGTGCAGCAGCGTGAGGTCGAGCGCCACTTTATCTATTTTGCCCTCCAAGGAGTTGCGGATCTGATTCATTGTTTCTCCTAGCTTTTCAACAGCTGCCAGGACTGCGTCTAGTTTATGCGACATTGGGTCTACCGTCTCCACCCCTGCCATCTTGTCCGCTTGTGCCCGAGTCTGTGGAGGGGGGGCTGCCGTTCCCCCGGTTCCTGCTTTCGTTCGGCCTCCTCTCGACATGGAGCCGCCAAAGTTGTATTCTTGACTGGGTGTGACTCTTTCCGGTGGTTGTCAGAGCGGGGTCTAGGATCTACACCTTTCTTCCACGTCCGGTGTAGTTCAAAGGCGTCCGGTCAGTACCGAACTGCCTCATCAACAGTACCCGTGGTTATCCTGTAGTGTCCCCCAGCGTAGCAACTTACAAGCGTAGGGCTACCCGCCCTCAGCGAAGCACCACGGACGAGATCAGCAGGGTGTTCAATGGCAGCAGGGCACCTCCCGTTGATATGTAGAGGAAGGGCCCACCATTCACGAACCTCCCCCGCCTTGGATTACACACCTCTCGCGGCTGCAGCAGTCCAACAAGTCCCTGCGAGCCGTGTCGCACCTCTGCGGACTCCTCGAGGGGTCACTCAGATTCCCGCACCCCGACCCCCAGGTGTTGGGGCGTGTAAGGCTCAGAATGCTGCCGCAAAAGGACTGGATCGCTCGGGCACTGTTGAGGCCCTCCGGTCGCTTCGCGCCACTCCTCCGTGTCTTCACCGCTTAGGTAGTCACTAGCCTCACCCGGCAGCCGGCTCCCCACCTCCTTCTGTTCGGTGGTTGTGTCAGGGGGTTGGCCGGTCCTCGGTCACCACCGCATCAGCACTGACTCCCGCAGTCCCTAGCGCCGTCCCCACAGCGCTGACACGTCCTCTCCAGGCTAGGCTCGAGAAGCGGCCCGGCTCCCAGCCGCGCGTGATATCCGCCGGCAATTATGGCCATACAGGTCCTGGGGCCTCACCACCCGACCGACAATGGGCCGTCCCGGCCGGGTCTAATGTTGGGCGCCGGCGTCTCAAAAGGCGAACAGAACACGCTCGTCAAACAAGGCCCAGGAGGCGGGGCCAGTCCCCGGGCTCACGCACTTCTCAGCGCCCGGCCGCGCGAGCCGTCCTCAGTCCGCTAGCAGTCGGGGAGGCCCGCATCGAGCGAGCATAGCCTCCAGCGTTCACAGATGCTCCGGAGCATCTGGGGCCCCTTCCAGGACAGCAACCGTGTGTGGTAGCCCTCGGTCCTCCATTGTCCCCGAGGTTATGTGGCCAGGATTGGGAGCCGAAGACGGAGCCCCGCTACTGCACGGCTACCTCCATTGCTGGCCAAGCCACGCCTCCTCGTGCCATCCCTAATCATATATAATAACAAAATGGCTTAGTTGCTCAACAGTAATAAGTTATTACAGTTGAATTGTGACGTCAAAATGCCTACTGGCAGACAGCAGCCAAGGTAAAAGGCAGATCACAGAACATAATTACAGCTGTAGTTTAAACAACGGAAACTAAAACAACTTTTACTTTCTTCCCTATGTTTTCCTAAAATATACAGTGATCATCAGAAAGGAGCAATTTAAGGCACTATTTATTTTTTGCATGTGTTAGGTTAATGTAGAAAATCGAGAATCTACACATTCTAAACCGCACAGTTTTTTTTTTTTTTAAATCTGATTTTCGTAAAACTCAATCTAATATATTTTTTGGAACAAGTTGGTGTGTTTAATTTTGCACAATTTATTCCGCTTGTATTCTTAATGTCTATAACCCTACTAACTCTTTCATACAAAAGAGCAAAACACCATGGATTTAATCGATATCCCATATATAGCATTCTTTCTTGCAAAAAAACGTATTTGGACAGGACAGAAGGGGCCAGGCTGTAGTGGATGTGGAGAGGCAAAATGCTTTACACAGTGTGTTTAAGGTTTGCTACTGGAGTCCTCATATGGATAAGTTTTGTGATTCCCTTTGAAACAAATAAAGTGCATATAGACCGGAGTAAGCGATATTTAATAGTCGAGGGGATATTAGATGGAGAGATACTGTTTAAGGTATCTACATATACACCTAATGTCCGCCAAACTCACTGGCTGGCAGGAACATACAGGGCTTGATTGGAGAGTTGTAGCCAGATATATATCTGGCAGTTGATTAACCCTGAGAAACCAGAGTATTTGTTTTATGTGTATTTATATGATCTTCACACATCAGATTACATAGGATTTTATGCTCTGCTGTGGTCATGGATATGGTCACTAAAAAAACAGGCCTTTTGTAGACCCCCTTCCCTTCCCACACACACTTTTGCCCCCATTTGGACCTCTTGATGCTGGTTTTCGACTTGCACTGAAGCGTGCTAACCAAATGCCAATGCTCTCTTCCTAAAACTGACATGAATTGGAAACCCCAATTGGCAAGGACTTTAATCCCCTTAAAAGTCCCTGGTAAATGGGAGTTAAAGGGGTCACCAGGGCCTGAAGCACATTGTGCCACCTTGAGTGACCCAAGTAAACAGATCACAGTGCAGGAGCAGTGCAAATTGCTTGAACTCAATGTGTGGCAAGGTCAAAGCACTATTTTTAGTATTTGCCAGTCACCCCTAATGAAGGCCTTCTGAGCCCAGGAGGCACGGTGCTTTATATTAAAGGTGAGGACATATAAGTGCAAGCTTATATGTCCCTGTAGTAGCCTTTTCTATTCAGAGCTACTATAAGTTATCAGCGGTCCGAGGATAACATGAAATAGCAACCAGGCACCCCTGAGATTGGCAGCTCCGTTATGGCATATGTCCTGTTTAGTACCAAACAACTTACCTCATCCCTGACACGATTCTCATGCCAAGATCGATGTGGCATGCACCCAGGTGGCTATCTTAGAGGTTGCCCAACTGTTTGCCCCAGTCTTTCCTGTGCTCTGGCTGTCAGCCCATAGCAGCTGCCGCCAAGACAGGAATCTGACCCCCTTTCAGGAGGTGTAAACTCTCCCAGGAGTTGCAAACAATGGCCTAGACAGGATGGAGGTCACACTTCCCTCCCTGACAGAATGGCTAATGAAGTGGCACATCAAGTCAGCGAGCTTCAAAGCTGACACCCCCTGTGATATGCAACCAGGCTGCTTTCCAAAAGAGGAAACAGTCCTCCCCCTGCCCCCAGGCACATTTGCTCTTGGGCAGGTGGAAAAATTATGCAGCCAGGAAGTGTACACCCCCAGAAGGATAGCCACATCTCTGGGGTGGGCTACTGTTCTGTATAGCTAAGAAAGGTTTCTGCCATTTTTACAAGTGGCAGAATAGAGGGTTCTGGGTAAAAAAAGGTGATTTTCCCCCCCCCCAGATGTGGTCACCTCAGGGGTGGACTGGCTTCTGGGGCAAGTAGCCCATTGGCCACTTGCACCAACACCCCTAAATCCAGGATTTAAGGGTTACCCATAACACAAGAACCTCAGTTCTAACCTGACAGGAGCTGCACAAACCAAAGGTGTGATACTCTGCACCTGTGGCAACCTTCCTGGAACTGCACGACTGCGACTCGTCTTGGAGCAAAGACCGGTTCCCGCAGACAGACGGACCCCTTTGAGAGCCAAAGGCAACTCCATACTCCCTTGGACTAGTGGCACCAGTCCCCTGCAATGTACTGGAGCCAAAGAATCACTGGCCATTGGGCCCTCCGAGGGATCAACCAAAGTAGATTGTCCAGCGCATTGTGGGAAACGTAGTCCTGAACTAAAAGTGTCAGGCAGCTACTGTTTTCCCCCAGACCTCCGTACGTTGAAATAACTTCTTGCTGATCTTACCGCTGCCAAGGCTTGTTGGTGGTCACCAGTCCAGCAACCACCACCTTTACTCGACGATGCCACTCGAGGGAATGCCGCAACACCTTCATCTGACCACAGCAGTGGTCCCATTGTCGACTTTTTGCACCCGTTTTGTCAATAGCACTGTTTAAGCGGTAAAACCACCTCCCCGTGGCTCCTGCCTCTGCACCAAGGACAGCCAGAACAACTTTGCACCCGGGCTTCAATCTCGAGCCAGGTAAAATCGAACTGATTATCGTGGCTTGGTCATGGGACCCACATCACCTTAACCCTCCTTGGGTTCCACGCAACTCGACCTGCAAGTGACCGTCTGTCACTAGTGCTTTTTCCCTTTGACCGCAATGTTCAAGTTTTGCTGTATTGATTTCCACTGGTTTAATTTGGGTTCTAAAATCCATAACTCTGGTTATACTTATTCGGTTTACTTTGTTTTGGTATCTAAACGAGTCGTGTCAATTACTTATCGTCCATTCTGGTACTCTGAAATGCTTTACAGGTTCCTCTAGTAAAGCCTGACTGCTCTTTGCCACTCTACCAGGACTGAGCTAAGGATTTATTATTGTGAATCCAAGGACCATCTTTTGGGTATTGTGAGAGTATTGCATAGTGAAGCCTAATTAGCCTCACTACATAATACTCCACCTTCCTACGTTCACTAACCCAGCTCATTTGGCTCAGACACTTCCCACAGTCCCCTGCTTGTATTAAATGTCATACGATTCTAGTGTTGGAGGATGCACACTTCAGGGTGATAAGAGAAGCATATAATAATGACCTGATTATATAGGAACACTCTATACTTTCAATGTAAGAGTGGCAGTATTCATAACCAATCTCTGCCACGAGCAAGCTCCAATAATTGAACAATCGTGCCCAACTCTGTGATCTTTAAACGTTTGTCAACCCACCATACAAAGCCTCACATCATAAACAGAGACAAAAAAGGTGTGAAAGGTCAGAAAGTACCTCACGTAAGCATCACCCAATGAGCTACTGGTCGGTACTCACCAGTTTGCTCACATTGTCATCATTGGTAACTTTCATGACCAGAACAGAAAAGGGGAAAGTGGAAAGTTATTATGCCCAATTTTTGAAGTTTTGTGAGAAAAACGTGAAGAAAAATAAAAGTGTGGAATCAATGCTTGTGTCATCCATCAACCATCTAGACCCCGTAACGTGCAAATAGGGAAATTGCTTTTCCAAGCTAAAATGAGTTGTGGCTCACTTGCATTTGTACATACTTTATTCTTCGCAGTGACCGCACTCAGATTAAAAACATTACTCCTGAGCAGAGCAATATTTTTCTGATAGACACTTAACTGCAGATTCCTCACCTTGTGAATTTCCCCAGGTGTCAAACGGAATCCAGAATCTTTTGAGAGTAATTCTGACGCGCGTCGGTAGGTGGCATCTGTGTTGGATCTATCCCACCTCCGATGTGACGTCAGGCCCACTGTATCTTCACCACCTCTGCGCACGGAAGTCCGTTTCCTTTCTTTCCACACATTCTGATGTGGATCCGGAGGGTTTAAGCAGTGTCAGGATTATCATCCTCAGATGGGGGTCACAAATACCCACAAGGTCTGTCTCTGGTGCCTCGGCTCCAAACACGAATGCATCGTGTGACTGGTCCGCAAAGATGAATCACAAGGCTATCCTCAACACAACGCCAAAGGTGCCATCACAAACTCTGTAAGAAATTGAAGAAGACATGGTAGCAGTTGAGGACACAGGCACGCTCTCAAGGCCAATCTTGTGTCCGAACATCATCAAAGTCGCAGCGTTCAGGTGAGTCCAAAAAATCCAAGAAACACAAGAGGTACCTCCAGGCCATTGAGCCATTCCCCGATTTCGGAACGGATTCCAACCTTGCTCCCAGTGCACCCTGGGCCTTTGATGCCATAACAGCTTGATGAGCTCATGTTGCCTGTGGACAAGATTTTTGGTACCCCACTGGATCCCTCTGGAGCACCTTCAGGCCAGAAGGATCCACCTGACCTTGGTTGAGGCTGTTGCCCTCAATGATCTTGGATACCATGCTCTTATGCCCATTCAAATCCGGCAGTATACCGATTGCATGATGATGATGATGCCCCTTATAATGAGGACAGTATGTTTGAGGACTTACAAGATGCAGGTTGTCTTGATACCTCCTTAGACATTGGCCTTTCCCCTCCCAGTGCTCTAATGGCAACTGAGGAATCTGCCTCCTTCACCACTGTGAACATGAAAGCAGCAGAAGTACTGGACCTCACCCTATCAACCACAGAGGTTAAGACCAACTTGTTAAAAGACGTTCTGAACTCAGCACAAACTAGCCAGGAACCGCTACCAGCCTTTAACGAGACTCTCACAGGTGTGCTGTGGGGTACCTGGGTGAAGCCAGGATCTTGTTCCCAAGTAAATAGGCAAGTAGTAAGGTGGCACAGGCCTGCCCCCAGGGATCCAAATTTCCTCTCACCGCTTCCCACTCTGGAAAGCCTGGTGGTGTAAGCATCCACTAGTCACCTCAGCCACAACATGTTTCTAGTCAACACGACAGACAGCCGAAACGCTGGAGGCATTCACTAAGCATATGTTCTCTGCCAGCAAGGAGAGTGTCTGCTCCCTTAAGATGTGGGGGAACTGTCCAGAAATACCCGAACTGTGAGCTTTCTGCTACTCATGCTCTATTGTACAGTACTGATGTTTATAATGAACAAATCTCAATAAATCAATTTACCAAAAAAGGCATATGTTCTCCTCTGCAAGTCTTGCTCTCAGGTCAGATAACACCAGCTGCCTCCTGAGGGGGCACTCAAATGCGTTGTGGGACAGAATGGCAGACATCTTGCCAGCTGTCCCAGAGGACAGCTGGCTGACTCTACAGTAGTTGATTAAAGATGGCCCGGATGCAGTGAAGTACTCTGTTCGCGCAGGCTTGGACATTACTAACTCTGGGCAGGGCAGTCATGACCAGAGTGGTGCTAAAGCGCATGTCTGGATTCATTCCACTTGCTTCTCCAATGACTTATAGCAATCTTTAACGGACATGCTCTTTGATGGCTCTTACCTCTCTGGAGCGAAGGCATACTCTGCCTTGGAGAGGTTTAAAGAGAGTAGGGCTACACTATGCTTTCTAGGCCTTGCTCCACCTGTTCGGCAGTTCCCTCAGCAATTTTGCCCCTTTTGAAGCCTTGGCAGAGGATATCCACCGAGGCAAAATCAGAACGTACCTAAATAACAACAAGCCTCTCAGTCCTTTCAAGGTAGACGCAGGGGATCGGGCCAACAGCATGCAGGCCCCCATGGACAACGTGCTACCCAAACCCCAGCACCACCTCTCCCCTCCCCCATGCAGCTCCTGCAAAACCACTTAAATCCACCCTAGGCAGCTCCCGATTGCCCAATGGGAGGACACGTCATTTGTCACCTCCCAGGGTGGAGAAGCATTGCATCCAACCAATGGGTGCTCTAGATCGTGGAACATGGTTTCTCCCTACCCGTCGCACCCCCAGATATGCCAACCACACAGCAACACCTCCCAGAGGATCATTTTTCCATACTCCGTGGAGAAGTTCAAGCTCTCTGCCAGTGGAGCAATAGAGAGGGTGCCGGGCATCAGAGATTGGGACTCCCTGTTACTCCTGTTATTTTCTGGTGCCGGAGAAGGATGGAGGCCTTTGCCCCATCCAGATTTTCACCCTCTGAAAAGGACAAGTTCAAAATGCTCACCCTGGCAAAAATTGTGTCTACCCTGAACCCAGGCGAGTGGACGATGGAGTTGGATTTGCAGGACACCTGCTTTCATATTCCTGTCCTACCAACCCACAGGTGCTACCTGAGGTTTCTGGTAGGCCAAGAGCACTTTCAGTGCTCCTCTTTGGCCTTACCAGTGCTCCTCAGGTGTTCACAAAGGTGATAGTAGTGGTCGTACCCCACCTGCAGAGGTAAGGAATACCAATCTTCCCATGTCATGATGACTGTAGGTTGGTTTTCCTCAAACAGTTGTTAATCATCTCTAGCCGAACTGTTGACATTTTTGATCTTTCGGTACGTTGCTTGGAAGTCACACCTGACTCCTTCACAACGGCCTCCCTTCATCAGAGCCACCCTGAATACTGTGCTCTTCCGAGCCTTCCCTCCACCTCAATGAGTCCAGGACATTTGGGCTATGAGCCTAATGTTTCAACCCTTGACCTAGTATCAGTGCGAGCGGCTCTGAGGCTTCTGTGCCTCTTGGCTTCCTGCATCCTGCTCGTGGACCACGCCAGGTGGCACAAGCATGTTCTCCAGTGGACTCCTCACCAAGGGAACTTGTTGAATTCCATTCGGGTGTCAGAGGAGACTGCAAAATACCTGTAGTGGTGGCTGCCTCACCTCAATGGGACCAGCAGCAGACCCTTCTCCTTACCCCACCCAGAGCTAACACTTGTGACTGATGCATTCTGGCTGGGTTGGGGAGGTCATCTAGGAGAGGTGGAGATCAGAATACTGGTCTCCGGTAGAAGGTCTCTACATCAAGTTGTTGGAGCTGCAGCATTTTGTTTGCCACTGAAGGTGTTCCTCCCGTCTATCAAAGGGGAATGGCTGCAGGTTCTCACAAACAACACCATTGCTCTGTGGGACTGGAAAATCCAGGGCAGCGTAGGGTTGTTGCCCCTGTGACAGGAGACTTTACGTCTCTGGAAGTGGCTTAACACACAGGGCATCTCCTTGGTGGCCCAACATCTAGCGGGATCTTTAAACGTCAGGGCAAACTCAGCTAACATTGCCTTGCGTATCACAAATGGCAGTTACACTCTGATTCTTCACTGCAACCTGGCATATTCTGATTTCTATGGGCTCTGAATCTGACTGTATGGACGGCGATGAGAAAGAAACTGACGTCAGCATGTGGAGGTGGTGCAGTTATAATGGGCCCGACTTCACATCCAGGGCGGGACGGATCCAACGCGGAGCCACAAAGGACCAGTTTACCGACTCAACAGAATTGCTGTAAAAAAATTCCATATCCAGTCTGGCGCCTGGGGAAAATCACAAGGTGAGGAATTGGCGGTCAGATAGTCTCTACAGCAAAGGCGTTACCAAAGATAAGTTACTTGTTCTCTGATAACGTTGCCTGCGATGACATGATCACTTAATGACCTAGGTAGATTAAATACTCTGGCTTCTGAGTTTACATAATGCTTGTTGCCTTCCCGGCTCCTCATCTGTCTGAAGTATCTGCAGAAGCCCGTCTGCAGGGTTTGTTACCAGCCACCATTGGAGAGGCAATCGCAGTGCTTTGATCTAAATCAAAACGGGATGCCACAGGCACAACCTCTTACAGGCTGTTTTTATCTGTGCGCTGCACTGACTATATGATATTGAACAAAACTGTAGTGAAGTTTATCCCCTATATTGCCAAAAGTGAATCGACTAAATAAAAGCAGATTTATACCGGTAAGAAAACCTTTGCCACTTATCCGACCGCATGTCATAACTCTCATGGAGCCCACATCAACATGGAGAAAACGAGGGCGTGGCCAGACATCATGGCCGACTAGACACGCTTCGGCTGCGCTCCAGCCTCGCTCCAGCCAGCAACACAAAATCCTGTTTCTATCGCAGCCCATCTGGGGCCTCCTGTGCCTTCACTGTATTGGTTTTGCTGCTGACAGTCCCTGAAGAATCTCTGGGCCCATGAAAGTCTGCCAGAAGCCCAGATCGGGTGTTTCTCTCAGGGTAGGCCTTGGGCTGCATCGAGTTGTGCGGTGTTACGCCAAGGCCGGCACTTTGAAGTGACCCCGCTGAGTTGTTGGCCGCCTGTATTTTTCACGGATACCCCTTAAGCGAACGGAGGTTGAAAGGTCTCCCTGTCTGCATTGCAGGGCCCCGCATGCTAGATTGCCGTGAGGCCATGCCCATCACCGGCAGTTTCTGCGGCCTGCATGCGGGGTCTTGGTGGGCCTGACTCGAGCGGCAACGTTTGAACGGCACCCGCGCTGCATGCCACATCCCTCCACGAAGTAAGTGCAGCACCCGCTGCCCGGTCGGAGTAGTCGGACGCATTCGCTCTGGAGTGGGGCCGGCCTGATCTCCAGGCTGTGGGCGATGTACGCTGGGAAGTCCAGGTGGGGATATCGGAGCCCTGTATTTTGACCTAATTCGTGGGCTACCCCTCCTGACTTGAGCGAATGGATGGTGGGGGGCAGACTCAAAGTGGGGTCCCTGGACCACTAACAACCTTCTAGTAAATATTGCATTATCCTGAGAACTGCTGGTCGGCCCTCCCTGGCCCTGGATATGGCACTGTCACCTGAGACCCCAGATGCTCCCCGGCCTGCACCGGCTGGGAATCTCACCTGACACCATCCTGTGAGGACTCCCTGATTATTGGCCAGGTCACCATCCCACTGCGGGGCCTGCTTTGTGAACCTGCCCTGATTTTTTTGCACTACTGCTCATGCAAGGGCTTCTATCTCACCACAGCACGCTTTGATGCTTGCGGGGCACTAGGGAACACTGTTGCGAGATTCCTTGTAGACCCTGTGTCCTGTTCTCCCCAGGGTTTGAGAACGGAGTCGCTCTCCCTGACTGTGCCGCTTTTCATGTTCAGGTCCCTAGAAGAGCACACCATCATTGTTTGAGCCCTACAATAGCCATCTGCCCATGTGCCTGCGGGGTCACATGCCCAAGTTTTATTGGAACTGCCCCAAGATGGTTCCACTGTAATGACTGACCATCCACCGACCCTCTCTCAACTTTATCGTGCATAAAAGGTCCTGGGAGCCCCAGCGGTGTCCCGTGTTGTCTGTGCTGAACTCAGTGCTCAAAGGTAATGCTACCATCATAGTGCCCGTCCCTTATGCACGGTCTTTCCTGGTACTCACATATACTTCATTTGCATTGTCACAAATGTCGCCTGCTCCCCTCTTTGTGACTGCCTGGCCCATCCGAGCAAAGGCTGAGCCTGTGTGTGTTGCAAAGCGGCCTCAGCACTCACTACTGCCTCTGTCAACTGCATGGAGAAAGACGAAGTAACCAAGTCTGTACAATCCAACAAGATCATGAATTACTCTCATACCATGCACCGCAATGGCCCATCCAAGGATAACGTGGTGAAGGGTCCGATAGGTGATGACAGATCTCACATCCATGTTGACCGACCTACTGACAGCAATACAGAATTCCAAGGTAGAACTAGCTACCAAAATTGACTCCGTCACAACAGATGTCACCCTCCTACACGCTGACCTCCAAAAGGTTTCCGATAGTCACCACTGTGGAGCAAACTGTAGATACCCTCCAACAGAAAGGCAAGTGCGTTAAGGGCACGGTCTCTGCTCTCCAAAAACTAACTGCCCGACTTTACGATCGAGTTGAAGACACAAAGGACAGGTCACGGAGGAATAAACTAAGATTCCTGGGTTTCCCCTAGAAGGCCAAATGTCAGTCAGCGGAATTGTTCCTGGAAGACTGGATCACCAACTCTTTCCACCCTAAACAGTTGTTTTGAAACGCCCACAGGGCACTAGCCCCCTCTACCGAGACCTGGTGCCCCGCCGAGGGCAATGATCACCCACCTATTCAATTTTCGGGACCAAGACACCATTATACAACATGTCCACACGATGGGCCCTCCATTATTTGAGGGTACACCCATCTCAATATTTCCTGACTATACTCTGAAAAAGTTGAGGAGTAACAGAAAACGTTCCTGGCAGTAAAGCGTATGAGAGACTTGAACCTACAGTCTAATTTTTCTGTGAAGCTTCGTGTTCTTCATGAGGTGAGAGCTCTCTCTTTGGCCCAGGAGAGCCGTCTGAGTGGTTGGACACCCTGGGCACCACCGTAAGCCGGACCTCCGGCTGGAGGGACTCAACACAGCCGTCCATGCAAAGGAAATCTGCCTACATCCAACACTGAATCGGCCACAGAAGGAGTTTGAACAGATTGCATTCACCATTGAGAAATGTGGTGTGCCCGCATGGCACCCAGAGAGACTCCAAATTTGTTCCTGATTCCCGAGACTCATTCCTGAGATGTCGGAGTGATCAGGGCATGGCCAGTGACAGCACAGATCTGTATACTACATGATTGCTGTCTTCAAAACTGTAAGTACAGTCAGGCCAGTAATGTGATGAGGCAGCCTAAAGGGGAAAGATTTAATCCGACTAAGACTATTACTCCAGCGCATAAGGCACGAACTGTGTACATCTGGGTCTGGTCTGACTAAAGGAATTTGGTTGTGGGCTATGTAACAGGACTGTCCACAGACATCCGTGAGTAATACTGTTTTCTTTTTCACACTTATGCTGGTGGATAGCCCCTGCTGGGAGGTACTCGGACACAGTGGAGGAGCTTGAGTGTGCCTGCCTCGCACCTCCGTTGGAGTTCACTCCCTTGCACAGCACACCAACTTTGTTCAATTCTAGAGCTTGTTTTAATTTTGCTTTAAGAGCTTGGGGTATGAGGCGGCGGAAATAGTTTCTTGTCTGTCCGATTGCCAAAATGAACCCAAAAGTGAAGCTGCCCATGGGGAGGGGGAGTTGGGGAAATGTTTGTTTTCCATTAAGTTGAAGAGTTTGGGAATCACATGCTCCTGTGTACTTTGATTCACTTTTTTGCATCGGAAGGGCCTGGGTGGGTGGTAGACGTTACTTCTTGCTACATGAACTGTTCGATGTTCATTAGAAATCGCAGGACAACCAATTAAGTTTATGTCATGGAATGTCTGGGGCATTGCGGGGTATGAAAAACGTCGTAGAGTGTATACATATTTAAGGCGTTGCAAAATCTCCATAGCATTCTTACAGGAGACACTTATATGGGGAGACTGTATTCCTTGCCTTCGTAAAAGATGGTGAAGTCAACTCTACGCCACATCTTATTCTGGATTTGCTAGAGGGGTGTTAATATGGGTAGCCCCGGGAGTTCCCTTCCGACACAGGGCCATGTCCGTGATCCAGAAGGTAGATATGTAGTTCACAATGGGGATTTGAACAGACAAACTCTGCCTCATAAACGTTCATACCCTCAACATTGAATCCCCAGACTTTTTCACATCAGTGACAAAAGCTGCTTCACAATACCTTGAAGCTGATATTATACTAGCTGGAGACTGTAACTGCGTCCTTGATGGTGCCCTTGACTGCCCTCTAAACACCACACAAAACCCAATATGACTGGCTCACTGCGGGGTGTAATGCATGGACTCTATCTCTGACATATTGCGAGAGCATCATTGCTTGAACGACCATACTCCTGCTATACCCCGTCTGCAGCTACTCATAGCCATATAGACTGCGGCCTAATCTCCTCTGGTCTAGCAAGGGAGGTCCGAGATGCTTCTCATCTTCCTGCTATATTTCGGGCCACTCCCCAGTTTTGTTGAGCCTCTCAGGTGAGCGAGGACGCTCTGCGATACCCCTGTGGAGGCTAAAGGCGGAGGCATTATCAGATCCCTAGTTTGAGTCCACTATACAGGAGTCCTTATCCCATTACTTTGAGAAAAACTGGGCAGTTCCATATCCAGGGCCCTAGATTGGAAGGTGATGAAGGTGGTCTGCATCCATGGGATTTATTTGAAAACGACATATGGGGTGAGAAAACAACTAGAAAGGGATATTCAAAAGCACGTATCGAGGAAGATTTACCTACCTGCCCTGACATACTAGAGACCTGGCAAGAATGCCGTAGAATACTGCTTGATGATTGGCGACGCCTTGAGAGGTACACTTATACAGCTCAACGCCAGAGACAACATGCAGAGGGTGACAAGACAGCTGGTGTTATGTTAGCTAGACTGATCGGAGAAGAAACTCAACTGAGTCTAGTATTGTCTATCCGGACTCCTCAAGGGTCCCTTGCATGCACCCAGTGTGCAATAAACCATGTCTTTAAGCTACACCTTAGTGAGACTTATGCCGGAGGGAATCAATGGCTAGTGTAGAGGATTACCTTGTGGATATACCGCTCCCTTCGTTAGATCCCGGGGATGCTGCACTTCTAGATAGGCCCATCATACTGGAAGACATCTTTGCAGCAATTTAGAAGCATTAAACCATTTAAGACCCCGGAAATGATGGGCTTCCAGCCGAATTTTATCACCGATATGCTAACCAAATGGCTGACAAACTATTAGAGGTGTATTAGGAGGCCCTTCGGTGCGGAACCCTCCCAAATACAATGCAAGAAGCCCTAATGATAATGATACAAAAGCCAGGTAGAAATTCCCTGGAGGCTTACTGCTATCGCCCAATATCGTTATTAAACGTGGATGTCAAAATCCTTAGTACAATTATCAGAACGCGCTTTCTCGCCCATCTCCCAACCCTGGTCCACCCATACCAATCCGGGTTTATACCTAGACGCCTTTCACTCATATTTCATGCCCCTCAGATACGACAGACCCGAGTGCCTTAGCCCTCTTAGACACTGAGCAGGCATTAGATTCCCTAGACTGGTCCTATTTATGGCAGGTACTTAAAAAGATGGGCATGGGACCCAATTTCATTTGTTGGATCCAACTATTATATTCATCACCCCGCGCCAGAGTAAAGTCCGGGGGGAGGTATTGGATGACTTTCCGTTGCATAGGGGGAACAAGGCAGGCGTGTCTACTATCACCCCTCCTATTCACACTCGCACTGAAACCAATAGCGGCGAGACTCCGCACAGTCTTGCTCTCATGGGGATCATGACGGGAGGGAACACCCATGTGATTTCCACGTATGCTGACAACACCCTGGTATATTTAACCCAGCCAGAATATTCAGTCACGGTACTTTGTGCAGCAATGTGCTAATTTTACGAGCTGTCTGGCCTCAGAGTTAATCCCACAAAATCTACTCTGTTTTCACTAGGTGACCTCGCAAACATACTATTGTGTGCAATTCCCGCGACTGAACTTCCCTGGTTATCTGAAGGTGTGAAATACTCAGGGATCAGACTGGCCCATGCCTGTCCGTTTTCGATCTGAACCTTGGGAGGGTATCTTTGGGGAATTGCTGTTTTGTTGTTCTTGTGAATATTATGCCAAAATGCTTTACACCCTACTACTGGATGTGCTATTGTCTTTTATCCTAAGAAACTTCAATAAAGATCATTAAAAAAAAAAATGGAGAAAACGTTTGATAACTCAACTAGAATAATTTATTTTTAGTTTTAAAATGACTAGCTTTAGGTGATGGTCTAATAAACTGGATCAGCCCCAAACAAACTGACACCTCAGCTTGTGTTCACACTAGATAAAACATCTGGGAGGTTTGTGAGAAGAGACGGGGGAGGAGGCAGGGTTGCCCACTATTGCCTTGTCTGTTCATTTTAGCAATGAAACCACTGGATGTTTGGCTAAAAAAAAATGTGCATGATATACTTCTATATTAGAAGGACCACTGGCTGCTCCTAAAAAATGTTTGTAAAATTATTCACTTTCTTTTTTTCAAATGCATCCCATTTTCCTTTTAGGAAAACGGGCTGCATTTAAATTAAAAAAATAAAATCTTTTTAAAAGCAATCACAGACGGTAGTCTTCTGACCCCAGCAGGCCACCATGCCTTTGCCTCCAACCAATCTTAGTGGGTCTCAATTTGCGACCTACCTCATGCATATTAATGAAATAGATCAAATTGGCGCCCCCTATGAATCAGTATTATGTAAATCGACCTATTAACCCCTTCCATGCTCATGACGAGCTGGACTCGTCATGGCACACAGTGGTCGTGTTCTCATGACGAGTCCAGCTCGTCATGACACCTAGCACGGGAAATCCCTCTGGTGCGGGCACCAGAGGGATTCCCTTTCTCCCCTAAAGCCTCGGGAGCTGGGGAAGAGCTTCCCCAGCTCCCGAGGCCCCCCCCCTGGTTTCCCTGAAATGACGATCGGCGCGCACGTCGCGCTGATGTCATTTCAGTGAAACTGAAATGAGCCAAGAGGCTCATTTCAGTTTCAGTTTCTACGTGCTCAGGGGGCTATCTCAGCCCCTGAGCACGTAGAAACTCAGGAGAGGTATCGTTGGAAAGGGAGAATCTCCCTTTCCAATGGTACCCTCGCTAGTGGATCCCTGCTTGGGGATCGCCCCAGGAGGGTGATCCCCAAGCAGGGATCCACCCACTAGGCACCAGGTAGGGGGGAGCGGCCCCTTGGGCAAGGGCCTTTGCTCCTCCCATAACATTTTTGGCATGATTAGTCTTTCTGCCCCCCCTGGGGGGTAGATGGGGGCAGTAGCCCCCAATCTTCCCCCCCGGGGGGGTAGAAAGCCCACTAGACACCAGGGATTTTTTATGGGATGTTTATTAGGGGTGGGGGCTGCCCAAAACGGGCATGCCGATGCCCCCACCCCCCCGGCCACAAAATTAGTCTTTCTGCCTCCTCTGGGGGGCAGATGGGGCAGTAGCCCACTAGATACCAGGGATTTTTTTTTAAATTATAGTTAGGGGTGGGGGCTGCCCAATATGGGCATGCCAATGCCCCCACACCCCCCCGCCACAAAGGTACAGTCTTTCTGCCCCTCCTGGTTGGGCAGATGGGGGCAGTAGCCCCCAATCTGCCCCCCCGGGGGGGCAGAAAGCCCACTAGATACCAGGGATTTTTTTAAATTATAATTTGGGGTAGGGGCTGCCCAATATGGGCATGCCAATGCCCCCACCCCGACGCAAAGGTACATTCTTTCTGCCCCTCCTGGGGGCAGATGGGGGCAGTAGCCCCAATCTGCCCCCGGGTGCAGAAAGCCCACTAGACACCAGGGTTTTTTCCCCTCAATAAATTTAGGGGTGGGGTTGCCCAAGATGGGCATGCCAATGCCCCCACCCCTCCCCCCACGAAATTCCAGTCTTTCTGCCCCCAGGAGGTTCAGAAACACCCTAGATGCCAGGGATTATTTTTTTATAGGCCCGGGGTGGGGGCTGCCCAGAATGGGCATGCAAATGCCCCCACCCTACCCCCAAAGAAAAAAAGACTTTCTGCACCCCAGGAGGCAGATGGGGGCAATAGCCCCTGATCTGCCCCCCTCCCCGGGAGGGGGCAGAAAGCCCACTAAGCGCCAGGGATTTTTTTTATATAGGTAGGGGTGGGGGCTGCCCAGAATGGGCATGTCAATGCCCCACCCCAAAATAAATGCTAGTCTTTCTGTCCCCCCCCCCTGGGAGGCAGACGGGGCAATAGCACCTTATCTGCCCCCCCCGGGGGGGCAGAAAGCCCACTAGCCACCAGGGATTTTTTTTTTACAAAGTTCGGGGTGGGGGCTGCCAAGAATGGACATGCCAATGCCCCCACCCACCCCAAAAAAGATGTCACTGTCTTTCTGCCCCTCCCAGGAGGCAGATGGGGGCAGTAGCCCCTGATCTGCCCCGGGGGCAGAAAGCCCACTATGTGCCAGCGATTATGCTGGCTTTTTTATACGCAGGGGTGGGGCTGACCAGAATGGGCATCCCAATGCCCCCGACCCCCCAAAAGAATAGCCACAGTCTTTCTGCCCACTAGGCACTGACTTTTTTTTCGGAATGTGCCTACCTGTTGAATTTGGTTCCTAGCTCTGCCGGCACCTAGGGAAACCTAGCAAACCTATACATTTTTTAAAACTAGACACCCAGGGGAATCCAGGATGGGCTGACTTGACTGGCTCTCACCAGGTTCTGTTACCCAGAATCCCTTGCAAACCTAAAAATTTGTCCAAAAAACCACATTTTCCTCACATTTCTGTGGTGGAAAGTTCTGGAATCTGCGTGGATCCACAAAATTCTAACCCACCCCGCGTTCCCCAAAGTCTTTCGAGAAAAGTGGTACCTCACTTGTGTGGGTAGGACTAGAGGCCGCGACAGGAAACGGCCCAAAACGCAACATGGACACACCACATTTTCACAGTGAAAACGGACCCTTTTTTTGCAAAGTGCCTAGCTGTAGATTTTGAACCCTAACTCTGCCGGCACCTAGGGAAACCTAGCAAACCTATACATTTTTGAAAACTAGATACCCAGGGGAATCCAGGATGGGGTGACTTGACTGGCTCTCACCAGGTTCTGTTACCCAGAATCCCTTGCAAACCGAAACATTTGTAAAAAAACCCACATTTTCTTCACATTTCTGTGGTGGAAAGTTCTGGAATCTGCGTGGATCCACAAATTTCCACCCATCCTGCGTTCCCAAAGTCTTCCGAGAAAAATGGCACCTCACATGTGTGGGTAGGCCTAGTGCCCGCGACAGGAAACGGCCCAAACGCAACGTGGACACACCACATTTTCACAGTGAAAACGGACCCTTTTTTTGCAAAGTGCCTAGCTGTAGATTTTGAACCCTAACACTGCCAGCACCTAGGGAAACCTAGCAAACCTATAAATTTTTGAAAACTAGACACCCAGGGAATCCAGGATGGGGTGACTTGACTGGCTCTCACCAGGATCTGTTACCCAGAATCCCTTGCAAACCTAAAAATATGTCCAAAAAACACATCTTCCTCACATTTCTGTGGTGGAAAGTTCTGGAATCTGCGTGGATGTACAAAATTCCACCCACCCCGCGTCCCCCAAAGTCTTCCGTGAAAAATGGTACCTCACTTGTGTGGATGGGTCAAGTACCCGCGACAGGCAAGGGCCCAAAACCTATTGAGGCGACATCAAAATTGGCGAACACCCATTACAACGATGGGCTCACATCACGGTGGCATTACAACGCAAATTTTACTTCGCGGGAACGTTTACATAGTATGGCTCTACAACGCATGCTCTTACATCGCAGGGTTTGGCACATCGCATGCTATTACAACGCTAATACAGATTCTTATCAATCGGTAAGTAGTCACAGGTTTGATAAATACAGAATCTTATCAATTTTTGTACTCCGTTAAGGTAGGACACTTTTTACAGCTGTCAATATTGCATTATGGACATTGCGTGCTTTGATGTTTATGGCCATTGCGTAATAAATAATATTGGTATAATAATTTTATGTTTCATTGGGGTCTTCTCAGGGATCTCATACTCCGGCACTCTCCTCGGGTCTTCTCATCACGTTACCCCACTACTTAATTTTACGTCACCTGTAAATGTAACCACTTTAGTGATTTTTACTTGCTCTCCAATATTGTGTGTACTGTGTGTTTTCACACGAGGTAAAAGTGCCTTGGCAGATGGGGAGGTATGCACGGCTATACTGGCCTGTGCAGTCTGTGCCTTGGCAGACAGAGCATGCATGCCTATCCTGACCTGTGCAGTGGGTGCCTTGGCAGACAGAGGGTATGCATGACTATACTGACCTGTGCAGCAGGTTCCTTGGCAGACAGAGGGTATGCATTGCTATACTGACCTGTGCAGTGGGTGCCTTGGCAGACGGGGAGGTATGCATGGCTATACTGACCTGTGCAGCGTGTGCCTTGGCAGACTGGGGGTGGGGGGATGCATGCCTATACTGACATGTGCAATATGTCCCTGCTCAGACCCAGATAATGTAATTCTGATCTGCCCCATATTTTCTGGGTCTGCTCAAATTTTGTGTTAATTCATAAACCTAGATATTGCCCACTGCATGTGTCTAAAATAACTTGATGCTTGTGACTCTTTACTGCCCAAAACCCACGTTAGGGTTATAGCCAATTCTTTGTTTTTAAGTGATTCCCTTTTCATCGGTCTCTGTTTGTCATCTTCCCAGGTCTTCTGTTGCAAGCTTCACTTTATTTGTGTGATATATCTCCTCTACATGGGCTCCTTTCATTTCTACCCATTTCTCTCCAGCGCTAGTAAGTCGGTCTCGGAAGTTGTCCTCAACAATGATACCGATTGTGCCTCTCTATAAATTCTGCTGTCTCTCTAAGGGAACCTCTCCCTGGTCTGGAGCCTCGGTATCCATTTAGGCTAACACGTTACCTTTCCTAGTTCGTAGTTTGGTTACTGGATTCCAGGTGTTCAGGTGTTGGATGTTATTGCCGTTTTTTAGGACAATCCTTTTTAATTTTTACACATACCGCTGACGTTCAGTGGAGTAATATTGATTTTCCCACGCTTTACCATTGAATCTAATGGGTGGGATTGTCCTTTTTTGATTTTGACACACAACTGTGACGTATGGTGACGTCAGCGTCCAGGCGTACATTGCATCATTCGTTGGGTCGTCGCGAGACTGAGAAGCTGCCCGGAGAACTCCGTTAAGGTAGGACACTTTAATGCCTATTAGATACATATAGTGGTGGTAAAGTCGATCTTACATGGATAATGTGTTGATTGCATTGTTTAAGAAAAACCTAGTGCACATAACGCTTGTCCCTTTTTACTTTTTACAGTTTGGGGTTGACGCTGACACGCAAACGGACCTGACGTCATTCCGGAACAGACAGCAGGTGGAACGGAAAGCTACGGCAAGGTAAGGGAACTGTTGTTTATGTGCTATATAAAATGTCAGGCCACTATTTATGCTTTAATTGCTAGGGTTACAACAAGGGTGTCCATTTGTGTTTGTTTCGTTTGAGCCTTTATCCCCGCGGTTGTTGCCTCTTTGACACGCTTGCACAGCAACAAAAAAAAAAATCGAGCTAATGATCGGGATGCTTTGTGTCTGCATAACATGGCAGTCACAGCAGGTGTGCAGTGGAGTCTCATCTAAGGTTGATGTAAAAACAATGTAAGTTGCTGACAATACCTGCTTCATGTTCATAACTGGGTTCAGATGTCATGCCCATTCAATGTTTGGCCTCTTTGCAGAGCACTCAGACTAATTGTCACATATGCGCGGCAATAACAAATTATCAGGGTGGGGGGCGGGGGGGGGCCACGGATGGCCACACAAAAACCCCTGGTTTCCTGCAGCCTTGTCCCAGGGAGTTATAGAGGCAAAAGAGAGAAAATAAGCGTTGTAATGGTAACGCGATGTATATGTATACGGGTAATGCTTTGTTCCATAGGGGAAACACATTGGAGTTGAAACGGCATGCGGTGAAAAAACACGCGATGTAATAGTATTTGCGATGTAGAAACTGCGTGTTAAAAGCACGCGTTGTAACCGTTTGCGATGTCGGGTCATACATCCATCAAAATTACCTATCACAAACCAACCTGGTTTTGCAAGGGGGGGTCCCATGAGTTTTTGGCCCCGCGCTCGACGGCCATCTAGGGAAACCTACCCAACCCACACATTTCTGAAAACTAGACACCCGGAGGAGTCCAGCGAGGTATGGCTTGCGTGGGTCCTCCAAAATTTTCTTACCCAGAATCCCCTGCAAACCTCAAATTTAGCTGAAAAAATCACGTTTTTCTCAAATTTCTGTGTGGGAAAGTTCTGGAATCTACGTGGATCCACACATTTCCTACCACCCAGCTTTCCCCCAGGTCTCCCGATAAAAATGATACCTCACTCGCGTGGGTGGGTCAAGTACCCGCGACAGGCAAGGGCCCAAAACGTATTGAGGAGACATCAAAATTACCTATCACAAAACAACCTGGTTTTGCAAGGGGGGTCACCTGGGTTTTTGGCCCCACAACGTATTGAGGCGACCTCAAAATGGCCTATCACAAAACGACCTGGGCAAGGGGGGTCCCATGATGTTTTGGCCCGAGGCTCGGCGGCCACCTAGGGAAACCTACCAAACCCACACATTTCTGAAAAGTAGACACCCGGGGATTTCAGGGAGGTATGGCTTGCGTGGATCCCCCAACGTTTTCTTACCCAGAATCCTCTGCAAACCTGATATTTTGCTGAAAAATCCCTTTTTCACACATTTTTGTGTGGTAAAGTTGTGGCATCACGGGCTGACACAAATTTCCTACCACCCAGCGTTCCCCAGGTCTCCCGATAAAATGGTGCCTCACTCGGGTGGGAGGCCCAAGTACCTGCGACAGGCAAGGGCCCAAAACATTTTGTGATAGGCAATTTTGATGTCGCCTCAATACGTTGTGGGCCCTTGCCTGTCGCGGGTACTTGGGCCTCCCACCCGAGTGAGGCACCATTTTATCGGGAGACCTGGGGAACGCTGGTGGTAGGAAATTTGTGTCAGCCCCGTGATGCCACAACTTTGCCACACAAAAATGTGTGAAAAGGGATTTTTTCAGCAAAATGTCAGGTTTGCAGGGGATTCTGGGTAAGAAAACATTGGGGGATCCACGCAAGCCATACCTCCCTGGAATCCCCGGGTGTCTACTTTTCAGAAATGTGTGGGTTTGGTAGGTTTCCTAGGTGGCCGCAGCCCCGAGCCAAAACGTCATGGGAACCCCTTGCAAAACCAGGTCGTTTTGTGATAGGGCATTTTGAGGTCGCCTCAATACGTTGTGGGCCCTGCCTGTCACGGGTACTTAAGCCTCCCACCCGAGTGAGGCACCATTTTTATCGGGAGACCTGGGGGAACGCTGGGTGGTAGGAAATTTGTGTCAGCCCCGTGATGCCACAACTTTACCGCACAAAAATGTGTGAAAAAAGGGATTTGTTCAGCAAAATGTCAGGTTTGCAGGGGATTCTGGGTAAGAAAACGTTGGGGGATCCACGCAAGCCATACCTCCCTGGAATCCCCGTGTGTCTACTTTTCAGAAATGTGTGGGTTTGGTAGGTTTCCCTAGGTGGCCGCCGAGCCCCGGGCCAAAACGTCATGGGACCCCCCTTGCAAAACCAGGTCGTTTTGTGATAGGCCATTTTGAGGTCGCTTCAATACGCTGTGGGCCTTTGACTGTCGCGGGTACTTGGGCCTCCCACCCGAGTGAGGCACCATTTTTTTCGGAAGACCTTGGGGAACGCGGGGTGGGTGGAATTTTGTGGATCCACGCAGATTCCAGAACTTTCCACCACAGAAAAGTGAGGAAAATGTGTTTTGTTTGCCAATTTTTTAGGTTTGCAAGGGATTCTGGGTAACAGAACCTGGTGAGAGCCAGTCAAGTCACCCCATCCTGGATTCCCTGGGTGTCTACTTTTCAAAAATGTATAGGTTTGCTAGGTTTCCTAAGTGCCGGCAGAGCTAGGGTTCAAAAACTACAGCTAGGCACTTTGCAAAAAAGGGTCATTTTTCATTGTGAAAATGTGGTGCGTCCACGTTGCGTTTGCGCTGCTTCCTGTCGCGAGCACTAGGCCTACTCACACAAGTGAAGTACCATTTTTTCGGAAGACCTTGGGGAACGCGGGGTGGGTGGAATTTTGTGGATCCACGCAGATTCCAGAACTTTCCACCACAGAAAAGTGAGGAAAATGTGTTTTTTTGCCAATTTTTAGGTTTGCAAGGGATTCTGGGTAACAGAACCTGGTGAGAGCCAGTCAAGTCACCCCATCCTGGATTCCCTGGGTGTCTACTTTTCAAAAATGTATAGGTTTGCTAGGTTTCCTAAGTGCCGGCAGAGCTAGGGTTCAAAAACTACAGCTAGGCACTTTGCAAAAAAGGGTCATTTTTCACTGTGAAAATGTGGTGCGTTCACGTTGTGCTTTGCGCTGCTTCCTGTCGCGGGCACTAGGCCTACCCACACAAGTGAGGTACCATTTTTTTCGGAAGACCTTGGGGAACGCGGGGTGGGTGTGGATCCACGCAGATTCCAGAACTTTCCACCACAGAAAAGTGAGGAAAATGTGTTTTGTTTGCCAATTTTTTAGGTTTGCAAGGGATTCTGGGTAACAGAACCTGGTGAGAGCCAGTCAAGTCACCCCATCCTGGATTCCCTGGGTGTCTACTTTTCAAAAATGTTTAGGTTTGCTAGGTTTCCCAAAGTGCCGGCAGAGCTAGGGTTAAAAAACTACAGCTAGGCACGTTGCAAAAAAAGGTCATTTTCACTGTGAAAATGTGGTGCGTCCACGTTGCGTTTTGCACTGCTTCCTGTCGCGGGCACTAGGCCTACCCACACAAGTGAGGTACCATTTGTTTCGGAAGACCTTGGGGAACGCGGGGTGGGTGGAATTTTGTGGATCCACGCAGATTCCAGAAATTTCCACCACAGAAAAGTGAGGAAAATGTGGGTTTTTTTGCCAATTTTGTAGGTTTGCAAGGGATTCTGGGTAACAGAACCTGGTGAGAGCCAGTCAAGTCACCCCATCCTAGATTCCCCTGGGTATCTACTTTTCAAAAATGTATAGGTTTGCTAGGTTTCCATAAGTGCCGGCAGAGCTAGGGTTCAAAAACTACAGCTAGGCACTTTGCAAAAAAAGGGTCATTTTTCATTGTGAAAATGTGGTACGTCCACGTTGCATTTTGAGCCATTTCCTGTTGTGGGCACAAGGCCTACCCACACAAGTGAGGTACCATTTTTATCGGGAGACTTAGGGTAACACAGAATTGTAGAGCAACTGTTATTACCTATTGAATTTCGATGCATTTCTGCCTTCCAAATGAAAGACAATGTGTAAAAAATAAGTCATTTTGAAAAATGACCTATAATTCTCATGCTAGTATGGGTACTCCCAATTTCGGAAATGTGCAAATATCTACTGTTTCTAAAATCTACATTTTGTTCCCATTTCAGAAATACATAGGTGTCTTTCATAACAATTTTTCCATGTATACATTTTCCTAAAATAATTGCTATATACCCGGTACATAATAAAAACCATTGCAAGATGCTGCTCAGTTATTGGCTCTGGGTTCGTCGGGTTCTTGGTGAACCTACAAGTCCTATATATCCCCACAACCAGAAAGGTCCAGCGGATATAACGGTATATTGCTTTCAAATAGCTCATAATTAGAAGAAGTTACAGGTGAAAACGTTGACACAAATGGCTGTTTTTTTCAACTAATTTTCAATTTTTCCTTTATTTAACTGTTAGTTTCTATAAGGAAAACTTTAAGGATCTACACAAATGACCCCTTGCTGAATTCAGGATTTTGTCTACTTTTCAGAAATGTATGGCTTTCCAGGATCCATTATTGGTTTCATACCCATTTCTACCATTAACTGGAAGGAGGTTGAAAGCACAAAAAATAGCAAAAATAGGCTATGTCCCAGAAAAATGCCAAAACTGTGTAAAAAAGTTGGTTTTCTGACAAAAGTCTGCTTGTCCCTGAAAGCTGGGAAGATGGTGATTTCAGCACCACAACCCCTTTTTGATGCCATTTGCAGGGAAAAAACAAGACGCTTTCATCTGTAGCCCTTTTTTCGCATTTTTCCCCAAAAAAACAAAACTTTGCTGTATTTTGGCTAATTTCTGAGTCCCCTCCAGGGGAATCCACAAACCCTGGGTATCTTTACAATCCCCATGATGTTAGAAAAAAAGGACGCAAATTTGGCGTGGATACCTTATGTGGTCAAAAAGTTACAGGGGCCTAAGCGTGCACTACCCCAAATAGCCAAAAAAAGGCTTAGCACAGGGGGGGGGAAAGGACTAGCAGCGAAGGGGTTAATACCATAGGTTGGTTCACAAAATATCAATTCATTCAGTAGAAGTACGTGTGCAAATTGCACCCATGTCTATCGAATCAATTTTCGGAGATTCCTAGTAAAAAATCGGAAATTGTTTTCTGATGCAATTTAGAATTTCTTATTAGAAATCTCTACACCAACCCCATGGACCCTTTATGTATCAAAATGTTTCCCCATTGACACAGAGTGGATGAAACCCTTTGACACATCAGGCCCTAGATGTCTAGTCCATTGATCTGCAATGGAACGCAGGGTGTTGTAGTAAAGTGTTGGGAAAGCTCCAACTACCACCGGGTGAGAATGGTTAGGAATGCCGGATTTTGAGCTTTACTAGCTGGCTGCCCAGCTTCAGTGGGTGGCTTGGTGGATATCTGGTACCTCCAATGCAGAGGCAGAATCACTAGAACTACAGTTGGGTTCAGTCAAGATGGTCATTGTAGGCGTGGCCAGCCATCACTGCCGCAAGGGCGTGTCTCCGATCGGCTCCGCGATGAGCCCCGTGAGTCGGACCGTTTTGCTACGCAGCACCCGGTGAAAACACCCAGAAATGCCGATGCCAAGCGTGCGATCGTAAGCGGACACTTCTGGACACTCCTTACTTGGCAGAGAGAGGCGGTTGCAGCTTTCAGACGGCAGCGACGGAGCCGCATTGTTAAATCAAGATGGCGGAGGCACCCGGTGGCTGCTAGGGGCCGGATCGGGAGTCCTCCCGGGGGATTGTCCCTGCGGCGGTGCTCGCCCTGGGTAAAGGATTGCTGCCCGAGGGGACGCCTCTAACCCCACCGCGAGAGAGAAATGATTGGGCCGTGGTGAGGAGCGGTGACGCGCCCGATGTGATGTGAATGGACTGTAAGGGCGGCCCTCCCTGCAGCGCTTGAGTCACGCGAGGGTTACTCCCAAGGAGCATCAAAGGGCAAAATCCACATGAGGAACCAGCGATGCGATCTCAACCGCCCAAGAGAGATAGTGAACACCCTCCCAAATCGATCTGATTAATACGGGGGCCAGTGCCTTACTTTAAGATGGCGCCCGTCACTAACGAATAGGAGACAATAAAAGCAGCATGCTGCGATGAAGAGTGAAACCCAGCAATTGATCTATGCACCCTGGAGGCTGAGGAGGGGCCTCTAGAGGAATCACCACCTGGACTGATCTGAGGGCGCCCAGGAACCTCCGCGCTCCTACTCTTCCAATGTGACAGGGAGTGGCCCTCCAGCGCCCACACCCCGTGCCTGACCATATAGCTCACGCGGTGGGTGGTGCGGCATTGACCATAGGACCTGCCTCTATGCCACTGAAAAAAGCCCAACCCAACAAGGTCTCCAGCTATTTTGGGTCATCTAGGCCTGGTGGAGGTAAGGAAGAAGGAAATCCAGTGACTGAGAAGTTGGCTCTCACCAGTGAAGACCTACTAGCAACCCTGAAGGAGTTCTAGAGGGAACTGCGGAAAGATATCAAAGCGGACATAGGAGCCTCATTTGACTCCTTCAAAGCAGAAATAGGAACAAAAATGGTGGCGCTTCAGGCAGATATGGACTCAATCGGGACGCGCACCCTGGATATGGAGTCGAAATGTCAGGAACTGGAAGGCCGACTTCAACCTCTGGAGGAGAGTGCGGAATCCCTCACCGCTCAGCAGAACTCTGCTCTACTAAAATGTGAAGATTTGGAAAATCGCTCTCGAAGAGACAATATTAGAGTGAGGGGCCTTGAAGAAGGTGTGAGAGGGATCAGATTTGGACTCCTTCCTGGTAGGCCTTTTCTCTAGTGTGCTGGGTGAGGATGCTGCGGAGGTGGGACTGAAGCGCGTACACAGGTTGGGCCCGGCACAACAAGGTGAGAGCAGACGCCCGAGGGATATCCTAGCAAAATTTAGCTCCTTTAGAATCAAGGAACTGGTCCTTCGAAAGCTAGAAATAGGTACTCTGTGGAATTCCAGGGCGCTTTATGTGCACTCTTCCAAGACGTGGCCCAGGCCACGCTCGCTCGTCGTCAACAATTCTGCCTGATCACAGCGAACCTGCGGAAGCACCAGATAAAATACAGCTGGACTTACCCCTTCCGGATAGCATTTTCCCTCAGCAATAAACAACATCACTTCACTGCGGTGGAGGGGGTGGCAGCCCTCCGGCCTCGGGGAAATCGACTCAGCAGGAAGCACCAACAGGGAACACGAGAACGGAGCAGCCTTCGGATCGAGGGACGCCCGGTCCCTGGCAGACATCTAAGAAGGGGAGTAGGTCAGTGCAACGCTAACAGCGGGGTCGCATCCCTATCCAGATACCGGGCAGAGCAGACACACATTCTCAGCTACCCCATAGAAGGGCATGATACAGGGGAGGGGGTCACGCCAACAGAGGAACTGATCCCTAGGTGATCTCAGTTATTGGGAACCAAAATAGGGAAGGCCCCCTGTTCTTTTTCTATCTGAGAAACAGTTTTCCCTCGAATGCTCTCTATCTGTGTTGACAAGGACTCCAAGTATTGTTGTTTCTGAAACAGTGTCCAAAATGAACACTCACGGGGTTCTGGGAGCGGGAAAGGTCTTGCCCCAGAAGCCGCCAGGAAACTAAGTCCTACGTGGACTTTGCGGACTTCCGAAATTACTTTTTTACTTGGTTAAGTTCGTTGTTAATGTTTTTTCCAGGGTGGCTAACATGGAGATCTTGTAAGAGGTTTGAGGGCGGAGGGGGTAGAGGGGGGAGGGGTCCAGATGGCGGAGAGGTCGCTGTGGAACAGTGGTCCTCAGGGGGGCAATACGTGGTGCCATCGTAAATGGTAGTGAACCTTATGTCTTGGAATATTAGGGGCCTCAACTCCCCTAACAAAAGGCAACACGTGGAAATTCCTTGAGGATCAGCAAGCACAATTAGTAGCCTTACAGGAGACTCATCTTAAGGGGAAGACCACAGTCTTAAGCATAGGAACTACCCCATGATTTATCGCTCCTCCAACTTGAAAAAGCAGAATGGGGTGGCTCTAGTGTTTCACTCTTCTATACAGTTTCATCCCCATGACACTAAAGCAGATAGGGAGGGGAGGTTCTTGATGGTTCTGGGGGAGTTGATGAGTCGGCCCTGCACTATTGCCACAATTTATGCTCCTAATACTGGGCAGGCAGATTTTCTTCTCACATTTCTCGCAACACTGGAGGGATTTGCATCAGGACTTTAATCTTATCTTGGATCCCAAGCTGGACACCACTCATCCACAGAGAGCCACGGGGGGAGTTTTTAGTAAGGCGCTGAAATCATCCTTGCAGCTAATAGGGCTGCTGGATGTATGGTGGGCCCTTAATCCCTCAACACAGGATTACTCCTTCTCCCACTCCCACAGATCATACTCCAGGATCGATCATGTCTTTGTTTGTCAGTCACTCCTACAAGCGTTCACGGGTGCCCACTTCCACCCCATAAGTCTTTCGGACCATGCCCCCCTAACTTGTTTACTAAACTGGCCGGCGCCACGATCCAAACTGGCTAGATGGTACTTCCCCAATATTTTATGCCGGGATAGGCTTCACCGAGACGACTTGCGAAAATGGATTAAGGATTTTTTCATCACCAATGTCCCTGCTGATACTTCCTATGTAAACAATTGGGATGCCTTCAAGGCTTTTATATGAGGGCAATGCATTGCACTCACTACCTCCTTGAAAAAACTTCAGACTAAAGAAAGGTTGTCACTAGAGGAGTTACACAAGGCAGAGTGGGTGCACAAAAACTCTCCGTCCGCCCCCTCTTTGCGGAAAGTTACAGCCATCAAAGGGAAGCTCCAAGCCATCTACACCAATAGGGCTGAGAGAATTTTTTTGAGGCTCCAGGCACGAGGGTATGAGGGGGAAGGATAAAATTGGCTCACTACTAGCACGACAGCTTAGGGCAAAGCAGGAAAGGGAATATGTCAAATAGATTGTCGATGGGGAGGGTGACCTACAACTGAGCGAAACTAGTAAAGCTGGGGTATTCCGCTATTTTTATCAAGCCCTCTATACGGCTGAACCCCCTCTAGAACGAGACCAGACCCAATATTTGGACACTGTTGTGCTCCCCCAGGTAACCACAGCTGCCAATGACGAGCTTGGTCGCCCCATAACACAAGAAGAGGTCCAGGGTGCAATGGACGGGCTTAAGCTACATAAAGCCCCTGGACCTGATATTCTACCGAACTTTTGCCACTGAGCTAACCCCCAACTCACTGATCCCTTCAACGATATAGCAGCGAACCAGTCTGTATCTTCTTCCATGGGGGAAGCCCTAATCACGGTAATCCCAAAGGAGGGGAAGGATCCCCAAGCATGCGCCTCATACAGGCCTATCGCCCTGTTAAATTTAGACACTAAATTATATTCTAAAGTCCTAGCCAATAGATTAGAAGAGGTCTTGCCCATGCTCATTCATCCCGACCAATCGGGCTTCATCAAGGAGCGCCAGACCCATGACAATCTTCGTAGAGTGTTTCACCTCATAGATAAAGTCCAGAAACGTATACCCGCGGCTCTGCTTTCCCTGGATGCAAAAAAAAATCCTTCAACTTCGTCGATTGGATCTTCTTCCTACATACTTTACGCAGTTTTGTGTTCTGTGAGGCCTTTCTGGGAATCGTGAAAGCTAACTATAGTTCCCCGAAGTCAAGGGTATCGGTAAATGGGGTTGCTTCTGATTTCTTGAATCTAGCACGGGGCACTAGACGGGGCTGCCCCTTGTCCCCAATGCTTTTTGCCCCCCCTTGCTGCGAAAACTCAAAGCTGATCTTAAGAGATGGAGCTCAGCATATCTAACATGGATAGGACGATTTAATGCTATTAAAATGAACGTCCTTTCCCGCCTTCTCTATCTCTTTCAGGGCCTCCCTATCACTCTAGTTAAAGAACTATTTAAAGAATTACAAACTATGACTACAAAATTCATTTGGCAAGACCAAAGGGCACGTCTCCCCCAACGTCTTTTGATAAGACCTCGATCGGAGGGGGGTCTTGCTCTCCCTGACTACTTTCTGTACTATAGAGCCACTCAGCTCCGGGTCCTGGGAGAATGGTCCCTTAAGGCCTCAGAGAAATTGTGGCTTCATATGGATAGACAGGTGGCGAGAAGAACTATCTGGGATTTGCCCTGGAAACGGAAGATTGATAGACCAACTAACACCTATTTGAGTATCCCCACAGCGACCACCCTAAAGATATGGGACAGTGTGACTAAAGCCCTTCCATTGACCGCTTTTCCTTCCCCTTATACCCTTATTCATTTCAACCCTGCCTTTCCCCTGCGCTCGAAGAAGGGCCCTTTGATAAATGTAGAGAAGGGGGATGTCTCATGATATCGGACCTCTTCCATATGGGAGAGGTACGGACATTTGCAGATTGCGTAGCCCAGTTTCAGCTCCCATCTACGGAAGAGTACCATTATGTTCAGTTAAAACACTGGGTACAGCAACCTCCACTGCGACAGGCGGTGACTAGAGAGCTGCTCCCAGTGGAAATATTTGTCCAATCCGGTATTACAGCTAAGGGTTGCGTCTTCTTCTTATACGCCCTCTTGCTTTCCCTCAGCCCACACCAGACTCCACGACACAGGAGATTTTGGGATGGCATTCTACAGGCCCTTTCTACGGAGAAGCAATGGGGGTCTCTCTATAAAGATATTACCAAGTACAACCATTCTATGTTCTTGAGGGAAGCCCATTACAAAATTATGTATGAATGGTATCTCCACCCACAGAAATTACACACTATCTTTCCCAACACATCTGATCGATGCTGGCGGGGATGCGTACTACTGGGAGACTTCCGACATATTTGGTGGGACTGCCCCTCTATCCAACCCTTCTGGAAGGAGATCCTTTCCCAAATCAAACAAATCCTGGGCTACCCGATCTCTGACTCTCTAGAACATGCACTCTTGGGTATCCGAGACCCTGGCCTCAAACACCAAACCCAGGGAGACCGTTCCATTGCCCATTGCGTAAAGAGTCCAATTTAAGGCACTCTGTATTGTTTACAGGGCAATACATAAAATTGGACCTAAATTGTTGCAAAGGAAATTTGTATGGTATTCCCCTGTTAGACAATTGCGCTCTTCCTCTGCTAATCTGGTCTGCGTTCCCCATGTCAATAAAGCGCGAATGGGCGGCAGATCCTTTAGCTTCACAGCATCTAGACTTTGGAACGCTCTGCCCCCGGAGCTTAGACAATTGAACACCTTGTCACGCTTTAGGAAGGAACTGAAAACCAGACTGTTTCCTAGAGATTGATTCCTGTCTATCTCAGCTTAGTTACATGCAGTGGATGATTGGTAACTTAAGCGCCAGGATACCCTTTGGGTGGCAGTTGCGCTATATAAGTGTGCCTTACATTACATTACATTACATTACATTACATTATGTGGCTATGCTCAGGGGCAGCTAAGATGGCCATAGCTGCTGCCTGGAAAAAACCTGAGGCCCCCTCTCTTACTCAATGGCACGCCCGTCGGTGGCGCGCCTTGGCCCTTGAACGGATGACAGATGTCATCGAAGATTCCCAGAAAAGTTTTGATTACATTTGGAGTCCCTTGGTGGGATATTTGTCAGAAGGGTTACCATTGTTTGCTTGTGGGCCTAGGCTGCAAGCCTTCTACCTCTTCTTGATATAATTGATAGAGCCCCCCTATGGGGTTCAAGGATCCTGATCTCCCCCAGGCCTTCTCACGCTGGTCGTGGGAGGCGAATGCTCCGCTCCCCACTCCTCCATATTGTAACTGTGCGCTTTTGACACCCTGGAAATGTTTGTTTTTCTTTGCTTTTTGTTTTCTTTCTTTTTTCTTTAATAGGTTAGGGTTTTTAAATTAGAGTTATTTGTTAGCGCCTACAGAGGGAAGCAGAAATAACATGAGACATGTAATGTGTTGTCTGGAGATATTGCATAGATATGGCTTCCTATTCTTGACTCAATTCCTCAGGCAAGCGGGGAACATGTGAATAAGCTGTACACTATCTTTAGCTATCTAATGATCTAGCTATGTACCTGTTGGAATATATGAGCTCGGTTGAGCTATAAAGCTTGTATCTTTGTGTAAACTCAATAAAAAGATTTTGACAAAAAAAGATGGTCATTGTAATGTTGGGTATGAGACAGACAAACGGGTCATTCCGGGGCTCATTCGCACTGACCGCTTCTTTTGGGATAGATGGCTGAAAATGACACAGATGACAGTAGCATATGCCCCTCAGCTACTGATATTGTGTTGATGGAGACATGGCTGTGGCTTAGAGCAGGGATGTCCCTAATGGGAGTTGTTCAAAAATGGTTAACACAGAACATCTGAAGAGATGAGATCTGTTTATGATGTTTTTTCTAATAGTAAGGGTGATGCTTTTGACATGGGACTGTGGCCTGAGGGATCATGATAACTCTGCTACACTGATCACTTCTTAGCATGTCCAAATCTGCCCTTACAGATCTAAGTCATAAAAGGAATTCGACCTAGATAGGGAACTCTAATCTATATCTGTAAGACTGGAATAAGATTGAGCAAACTGACCCTTGACCTAATGTGGCTGTTCAATGCATCATGTCACAAATGTATGCTATACTGACGCACTGGCTATCTTCAGATGGCCAGAGACTGATACGAGCTCTATTCGACATATGTTTGTGAAAACTGTGATTAATACGCCCGAAAGTTGTTTGCAAGCTTGAATAGAGTTTGGTTAATATGTTAAAGCAGATGGAAAGAGAAGAATTCTCCACATAGATGGCACATTCTTTCAAGGATAATGTGCAAGTTCACAATGTGTATATAGAGTGATATGCCAATAAAAACATGTTTCTAGAAAGCCCCTGACACCTATGCTGCTCCTTAATTTTATCAACCAGTATGCACAGACACAGAATTTTCAGATGACAACACCTGCATGATGTACAGCATAACTGTGATCCTTGTTTTCACAGTGACAAGGGACTACCGTCCCTGTCACAGGTTTCATCCATGAAGCGTGGTGGTGGCAGCATAACACTTTATTGAATTATTGAAACAGTCCTTTTTTACCTGTGAGACATTAATCCAGAATGCAACACCATGTACATTCTACATGTGCTTGTGCTAGAGATATGAGTATTCCATGCATAAGTGATACAGGCTTGCAGGTTCCATTTTGGAATCCCATAGCCAGGAACAGAGTACAGGATGGAGAAGAGGTTACTTTCCTCAGACGGCATATGTTTATTGCTAGTATCTCATAGATGGGAGTAGTGAGCACCAGATGCTACGATGAGGGAAGAGGAGATAGGCTTTCTTTAGAATTGCCAGATCCCTTCCTGATACATGGGGCTGTAAATGACTGACTACAGCTGCTATTAGGTAAATAGCAGGGGTGCAGGGTGAGGCTTGTAGTATCTATTGTTAGGGAAAGGAGTCCTTTGACGGAGCACAGATTTGTTACTCGTCTTAATAAGATTCTTGTCTTTCTTCTTGATCTTTGTGAGAAGGCTTCGTAAACAACTGGGTGCAGTGTGCTCTCACCTCTTTGTGCTTCTGTGGTGGGCATTCCACCTGGAGATTGTCCTGCTGAGCGGAACATCCTTGCAGACAAAGGCCAGGCCTGGAACATGGCCTGGACAGGACATATGAAAGGGGACTTGACCCAAACCAGCTTCAAGAAAGCAGACCTGGAATACACATCTTCTTTCTGTGAAATCGGTATAAAGATGGGAGCTCAAGACCCAGCAATCGGGGTCGGCGCTAGGCACCCAGGTCAAACAGGATTACTTTAGAAGCCATCCCAGAGTCATTGGATGATCATTCAATTACTCTAGAAGTCATTTTCACATCATCAGACATCATCAAGCTCTTGAAGTCATCAGCAGAGTTTAGAAACTTGAGCCTGATGATTTGAGGATGACTTGAAAATTAGTATCTGATGACTTCACAAGATGTGATTGATCCTGATGATCTCAGGATGAGTATTTGATTACTTGACAAGAGGAAATTGTTCCTGATGATCTGAGGATGACTAGAAAATGGGTTTCTGATTATTTCACAAGCACTAACCATATGGAATAATTCTTTTTGATTCAAGGATGATTTGCTAAACACTTGAAGAGCCTATTCTCCATTTTTGCTCCATTTTTTGTTTAACATGTTGACTAGTTTCATGATTTTGCAATTATTTACTGATTACTGCTCAATGAACTCAGTTTAGATATTGCATAATTTTTTAGTTATCTGCAAATATGCATAAAGTCTGATTAAGAAAACTGTGTGGAGTCAGTCACTGTTAACTAGGACTGGGGAAATTTACATTATGCCAGCATGATTCTCGTAATGCTGGGAATATTCTCAAAATTATGCGATTTCGCCAGTACGTGTAATTATGCGCCATTCATGGTAAAACTTACTGCAAACAGTGCCATTTGCGGTTAACATTTCCGCTAACGCACAGGACTTACAATAATGTGAGCACCTGACACTTTAATTTGGTGTATGTAAAGTTACACATTTTGGTGAATCGCAACTGTGCAACATTTTTATGCGCTCTGATGCAGAAAGGAAGTAGACAAAGAAATTTAGAAAACATACACTGGGTGAGTTACAGCAAAGGCACAATGTGAAGAATTTATTACTAGACATATTAAATGCTAATTATACAGATTTCCAATATGGTTTCAATCTCTTCCAGATACACCCAAGTGGCAAAAATTGATATGTAAATATGCATTGTAGTGCACCAAGTAAATAAAGATGGGTAAGCCAGGAGATGCATAGAGCTGGACCAGAGCCTAGTCAGGGGTTCTGGCTTGGCTCTAAGAACCAAAGCAGCTATCAAAAGATCTAATATGAAAATACTACAGCAAACGTAAAAAATACAAGGCAGAGTCTCTGTGATTAAAATTGATTATTTCTTGAATGCTTATATTTCACTTTAGAATATTAAATTATATCACTGCAGTGATAATTGTTAAATGATTTTTTTCAGCATGAGCTGTTCCCCACCTACAATACTCTGACAGCACTGATATGAGAACATCAAGATATATTATTTTGTCGTGAGCACTGTATACATGTCCAGTAATGTTTTTTGTATATGGAGCAACGCTGTTGCCTATTAAATCATACGTGTGTGCTTTTTTGTATAACTGAAGTGAATGTATTCATTGGTGGTCTCAGATTTGTTTTTTAATTAATATAATGCACAATGGAGTAAAGTGATTTTCATAGGATCACACATTTTGGCTAAATGGGAAAACTTAGTAAAGTAGGTACAATCAGGTGACCAGCTATATGTGCATCTCGATTTGTGCGTCCTAACAGTGTACATTATTTTTATCAATCAGTAGCGGCCCGTGGAGGGAGTTCCGTGGGGCGTGAGTTAGAGGCGGGGAGGGGCAGGGTGGGGGGTAGTAAACACCGGAATATAATGCGCGCTGCATTGCAAAATGCGTTGCAGCGCGCGCAACGAAATTTGTTTTATTTATTTAAATGTTTACTTACCTCCATTCATCCATATTCCGGTGTTTACTACCCCCACCCTGCCCCTCCCCCGCCTCACCTCACGGAACTCCTCTACGGGCCGCTACTGCTTATAAGCGTTTAGCCGGAGCTATTGGCTTTGCCAATGTTTTTAAAGTGTGTTGTAGAGCAGCATGTGTGATGTGCAGCATGTTAAAAAGTTATAGTCCAGAGAACAAAAACAGAGAAAATGTACATTTAAAAAATGCCAGGTGAAACCGATTGAAATGATGAGACGCCAACTACCAGCTTAATTATGCTAGTGAGAACACATTGAATTTCCTGCATACAGTTCGTTATGTATCCTAACACCTATTTGGTAGGAAATAGCAGGTATACTCCAACTGCCTGCTGTTCAGTAGATATGAAAGGAATCACTAGTGGGCTGCCTACTATCATGGTCGCACTGGGATTGAGAATGTGCACGGGCACCAAAATAAAAGTGACCCCTATTAGAGAATAAAATAGCTGGCTAACCAGATTAAACTAAATAGAAGCATGGATTAAAGATTTTCATACTGAGGAATAAAAATAAGACTCCACCAGAATTGTAATGAATACTAAAATTACAGATTAATTTACAGGCTTAAAGGAGTATGCCCAACGCCACCAAAACTATTTTAAAAAACCAGGGAGACAAACATACAAAATTGTCCAAGATAATCAACAGCACAAGAACTACAGATAAAGTAAGGATGTTGCAGCCTAGCCCCATTGAAAGAAGTTAAGGCCTCTTTAGGTCAATGATGCTTAATCTGACTGAAAGTATCTATGATCATTAAAAGTAATCATTAATTCCACCATTTATGACCTAAAACTCCACACAAGCAATCCAGCTGAGTCAGATGTTCTGTGTTTATGGAGCATCTTTAAAAAGACATAAGGACCTCATTAACCCTTTGGTCATCAACCACTGTAGAGATGGGTTGTAATCTCCTTGAACACATGAATGCAACATGGGTGGAGAAAGTTGTGCACACTACTCACTGTCCACTAGGTACACAAAGATGTTCACTATGCACTGTATTAGTCAAAAGCGCTAAAATAAATTACAGATGCACCCTGCGCAGAGAGCGTTGTTGCAGTGTCAGGAATTCGCTGTGCGGCCACATTCAGATGCTGACACGTCCTGCCTCCAAGAAGCTCCCTTTCCCAATTCCAAAACATGAACCCCAGAGCGAATGAATAATAATGAGGGACTTCGTAGACACTTTCGTAGATACTCTCGTCGGTGAGGGGCGCCAACAAAGAGTGTCGCACCACCAACACGAAAAAAGTCAAACCTGACCAAGTTCGAATCTCGGCATCAGCTCAACATCCTGTCATTCTGAACAAATCATTTAACATCCCCGTGCCAAGAAAAAAGATCTGACCGTGAATTTAATCTGGTGCTCATGAAAAAGAAAGTTTCCGCTACATAAAACGTGCAGAAAAGAATTCTTGCACATACTTGAAAAACGATCAACATAATTTTTGGGCATAAGATTAAAAAATATTTAGCAACTTCTCAATTATGTTATTTTCATCTGATGTTTTCCGGCGCCGTTTTTCATGGATTTGCATTGATAACGTGGGGCTACAATTGAAACTACATGCCCCATAATGCAGTATGGAGAAGAAGAAAGGGGGCGTGTGTGACGCTTGTTTGGTGCCCGAAATGCAGCTCAAACAAGCTCCTCAAACACAGCCAAATGCCCAAATCCCTATTTCGCACCGTTTCAAATGAGGATGTCCTCACCCTTTCACATGCACTCGTCTCTAAAGGTGCAATTGGACTAGAATAGGGACTGGTCAGATTTTTTTACCTCACGCACTTCCGGTCACGCCGGAAGTTCTGCAGTTGGAAAGCCATGTTTGGCGAGCGTTGTGATGGCGAGGGCAAGTGAGAGCCGTCGAGATCTTTGGGGGTTCAGGGATGGCGATTTCTTTGTGATTTCTGAGACCTGGTTATCCGGACTGCTGCAGGAAGATGTTGCAAACGAAATAATTGGAGATTGTTTATCCTAGCAGGAGGTAGCAGGTAATGATTGCGGGGCACGGTTCTGGGATTGTCTTATTTTTTTGGGAGGGCGGGGGAGCAGTTTTATGTAGCGCGAACTCAACCTGAAGGTATCGGAGCGCTTTACACGAGCACCAGTTGCCTTACAGATGGACACATGCATTTTTGGGTGGCACGAGGAAATGAAGTGATTTGCCCCAGAATCACAGGATGTTGAGCCCACGAAACTCGAACCTAGTTACAGCTCCAAAGCCGGCAGCTTTGGCCGTTAAGCCACATCCTCATTACTATGTGTCCAAGACACGATTTTCTTTTTAGCGCAGAATGTATTTTGTTATTTGAAAAGGCATGCCTTCGTTGAGGTCTTACTAGCCCAGAAGTGCCTTCAGCAGGAGGTGGCGTAAGTTATCTGCATGTTTGAGCAGGCAAGAACTGTTTCCGCTTTTCCATTTTATTGGATTCAGAGGCGGGTGATGCCCTTCATTGGGGTCAACGGCCGCGAGCGTGATATCTCTGCTAGATAAAACAATCGTTCCCTTTCTGTTTTGCAGGGGGCTTTTGAGGGATCGAGTACATGCAAAATGCTCACAGAAAGATTAGTTTCAGGCAGTGACTTCTTAGATAAGAAGAGATATATGGTTCTGCTGATATTTTGCTTTAAGCGTAAGGAATAAAGAGCAAAGCAAAAGCAATCACAGCAGACTCCAGCTGTCTTCAACACTCACTGTGCCCTTATTTTAAGAAACACTGATGTACATGTTGTGGCTTTTGTTAAAGAATTTCAAGCAGCACCTTTATTTTTCTGAGCACTCTCTGCAGCTGGCGGCATGCTTGTGCTAGTGTTCACCCAACTCTGCTCTTGTTTTCCGCAGTCTTTTTCATATGAGCTGCCTGGCTTAGTGCTGATGAGCCAGGCCCTCCACCCCCAACCTTCCCCATGAAAACGTTGAGGCCTTCTTTTGTGACCAAACCAGGGCCAGACGAATTTCCTGTCCCTCGTCAGAGCCTAGATTTGGGTCTGAAGAGCTGCCACTTCCTAGGGAGTGTCAGATCAGCACAGGCTTCTGTAAGGAGAATCTTTTTCCCCGTTCTTATTAAGTGCCAGGAGCAGGCCATGTGTCTGAGTCCCATTGTGCCCAACACCCAACTGCCCATTCTTTGGACCTGAGCCTGCCTGAAATGTCCATTACCATACTTTCTGTAATCTTTCAGGTTATGCTTATTCTCGACCACTGTGTAATGTTCATATTTTAATGATTTCAGCTAAATTAGTTACAGAAGTGGGTCTTTGCGCTGCCTACAAAAACATTTCATGTACTAAAGCATATGTATATTGGCCCACCTGTTCTGCCTATTTATCTGCTATTTACAGCTCAGTGTGCAGCCACCATAATTTTCCACTTCTCTACATTTTCACTGTGATTAGATTATCCATACAACCACTGGCATATGCCAGCACAACCACAACTATATTTGCACGTCGCCATCATCATACATCAAATGAACCCACTTCGGTAAGGTTCACCCAATGTCATGTCCACACTCCCTCTGTCCTTCTCCAACACATGCACAACCAACATCATGTGACAACTTATCCACCACACAAGTAGCAGCCTATGTCAAAACAAGCAACTTAATATGGCCACATACTCACCCTCATACATCCATTCAACCACCGTCCTACATCAGCAAACCTACCACATGTTCACAAACCACCGTATGCTGAACACACCCAGCATCCTATGACCACACAACTAATATCGTAACTTCATACACCAATACATCCACCATCCTACGTCAGTACGAGAAGCAATATATATTAATTTGTCCACCATTATACATCCACACAACCTATTTCATAAACACAGGACCCTATGCACACCCAACCACTGGTGTATGCCAAAACACACCAACATCACAAGGGCACACAACTGCCATAACGAATCTGAACTACTGCTGTCACACTTCCACCGAACCACTATTGTGTCAAGCCAACCCCAGTCATTCGCCAATAAAACCAACAAGATATCCCACACTCCCACTGGGATACATCGACATAAATGCCATCATGCACCAGCACATCCACCATCATACATCAACAAAAATACACTATGCACCCATTTATCGACCTCATATGTCCACACAATCAACATTATACAACAATCATCATCATACAAGCTACACCAGATGTCTACACAATTAACCTCATGTTGGCATTGATCGCTATAGTACATCCACAGGACCACCACCATCATAGGCTAACATAGAGAGTGAGAAAATAAAATTCCGTAGGGAAGCTAAAGTTGAAGGGGAGTTAATATATCTAATATGCCCTTGTTGTTCATTGCACGCAGCACTTTCTTCGGGAGCCTTGCTACCTGCATGCAGCACCTTAGCGGCAGCACCGGACCACAGCGCCTAGCAGCCCTTGCGCCTGGAGGCGCCATCCCACATCGCTTAAAGGCGGCCGTGGGCTCGCGGGACGCGCACGGGCGAAGCCCGGGCCAAGGGCGGGCCCGTCTGCGCCCGTCCGTGCCTGAACGAGGTTGGGCTGGGCCACCTTGTTAACATCTGACAGCGGACATCTAGTATCTGTCCTCTTCTACCAACCCCCAGGTGAGCGCCATCCCCGTGTTATAGTGTATAAACACAGTCTCAGCGAACCATGGGGAAAAAGACTGGGATACCCTGCACTCGTACCACAACAAGTATAGACAGTATGTTAGAATTAAAATTAAAAGCAGTAAGTATTGTAGCTAACAAAATTGAATTAACGGAAAGGCGTTTGTCTTTGGGGATCGTGTCAGCACAGTCTGGACTTCTGGCAGGGGCAGGGGACCCCATGGTTAGCCCATCAATTCCCATCTCACAGCTCAATGCTACGAGCCCTTTGCCACATCTAACTGCCCCAGGACTGCATTGTAGTAACACTAACGAGGACTTGTCTATCGCCTTAGGCAACGGAGACAGCATTATTAACTCTCCAGGTATCCTGGTTTCTACGTCAACCTCCGTCGCCCCAGGGGCCAAACGTAAAAGGAAGGCGGCTAAACCCTCATGCTCTAAAAGGAAACAACCGCCCGTAACACCTCATCTCCTACAGCTTTGAGTTCCTGGATACAGGGCCCCTTACATCTCGTAAACCCAGTGACTGCTGATCCGGCCCCTATTAAGGCCACAAGCAGAACCATCTCTTCTCAGACTGATGATTCCTCTTCACGTTCCTCTTGTGGTCTATCCAGGGATATTTCCATCGATAACATTGTGAATATCGTCTCAACCCACATAAAAGACTTAATTGATAAACATTTTATCACCTTGTGGAAGCGTTTAGGCAGATTGGATACCCTGTCAAACAAAATAAGTTCTCAAGTTAAAACACCTAAACCTGTAACCAATGTTGGGGTAAATAATAGTGTGACCAACTGTGAGAATCTCACTACTACCCGAAATCTCCAAGCATCAATGCCTATCCCTCCAAGTGACACCTGTGTTACCTGTAGTAAAATCAAGGTTTTTTTATCAGGACCCATCACAGCTACGGATAACATGTCTACTGCATGTATCCTCAGTAGTCTCACAGGTACAACATCTGCATTAAACCCTCCGGTTCCATCAGTCCCCAGCGTTATGTCGCAGAACCTCCCGGGTAGAGTTGACCCAAATGCAGAAACACATAGAGTGGGTATCTCAATTCCTGCGACTATAGATACCTCGGAGCCCAGTAGAGCGGTATTAAATTTACCCCCAGCAGCATGTCCATACGTTTTGATTTTAGCGGGGTACCACCACTTAGAAAAAATCAGGGAGAATCTTGGGTCCAACTCCGTAATAAATGTGCTGATAAAACTTGGCTTACAAAACATAGGGGTTTAGGAGATTCAGAGCGCTCATCCTCAGTTTGAGGCCTAGCAGCCGGGAAGTAAAGGGCACCAGCAATCTGCAGCTTTATTAGTTCCAGGCCCCAGCGATGGTGCGAGTGAGCTGCTTTGTGTTTCTTTGGGACATCAGTACAGTGTACCTAGAAAATAATGGTCGGGGGCAAGACTCTGCAACTGGCAGGGTCAGGTTCGCTCCCCTCTGCGTTGTAACGCATGCAATGTAATGACTTGCGGGGTAACAGCCGCATTGTAATGGCTATTTACTGCCTGTAAGACGTGTCACGGGTTTGATAGCTCACACTTTGATTCCGTCGTGGTAAATTCTAGCTCACTGCCTCCCAGTGTGTGCTGCGGAAGAAATTGGAAGGTGCCCCACTTTAGCCGGGTGTCGTCCGGATTTCCATGCATTGCGCAGACTGTGAACAAGGCTTGACATGCTTGGGCAATGTGTTTTCCTCCCTCGAGGCGCAATGCTAGGGCCTGCATTGATGACGGGCAGTTCTGCCTGCCGATAGTGCTATTCCCTGGGAGAAGAATCACTGCGGGGTAGGCCTCCACTCTGGCAGGGATCCAGGTTGCTGTTTCTTGGCCATCACTTCCAGGTGGCAGAACACTTTAAAGCAACCTCTGGTGAATGCTGTTTTCTCATCCTGCCGGGCCTAACCAGCTGCCCATCCTTCAGAGGTGGATGCATCCACTTTGTTTCAACCGCAGTAGGCGTCGTGACTTGCTGTCGGTTTCCAGATCAGAAGGGAACAACTGTGCAATACAGCTCCTAAGCGGGGCACGGGTGCAAATTAGTGCAGGTCTTGTTGCTCTCTACAATGCAATTCTTTGCAACTGCCGTATTGACCAAACATTTCACTTATTCAGTAGTGTAATTCTAAATTTCACCGCCCGCACTCCAGGAAAAACTGTACAGTGTTGTACCAAAGGATGCAACAGGGTTCAGATGCCCAGCCAGCATTCCACTCGGAGCCCCAACATCCCCTTGTTCCACAGTGGGGGCAGGAGGTTGAAAGGAGGGCATCGATGGTGGGCACATTAGGGTGGTTGGTCGTGCACATAACTGAAGAAGGTGTCTTGTTACCTCCAGTTGCTGTTGTGGCATGCGCCTGGGTCCATCAGTTTAACACCGATGTGATGCGGCCTCAGACTGCAGGCCACAGACCACGTGTGGTGCAGGTATAGAAGGGGGCAATTGCGCCCTAATCACCATACCAGCCGCCTAGGGAAATAACAATTGAATAGCACAGAGTTAGGACAGAACAGGAGCACTACCCAGGGTCCGACTCCTTGCGTCCCTCCGAATGGCTGTAACAGATAAATTGTTCAGATATAAAGGGATAGATGGAGAAATGGAAAACACTTCCCTGACACCTGTAAGGTGGGTGCCACAGAGCACATTGAGGCAGGAAAAGGAGGCCTGGGAGGGGCAGACACCATACTGACCCTTAATATGAGAGATCGCTGAGGCCAAGCACTTCCGGTGCATCGATGGTATGTGTGTTAGGGGGCATGAATAACTCTCAGTACTCCTAACAAGGGGTGAGAGGATGTAGCCTTACGGCTAGAGCGGTCGACCTCGAAGCTGGAGAGCTGGGTTCGAGTCTCGGCAACGACGCTCAACATCCTGTGATTCTGGGCAAATCCTTAAGAAATCAGGAAACTAACTTACATCTATTTTCTCTTTATATCCAGCCCGTGTTAAATAAGGGAAACAAAAGAACCGTTTTTCCACTCTCCGTGGATCAGATAAATCAGATAAGTAACTGTGTCCTTCTAACCATATATAACATAATCATCCTACCATATACCTGATAGACGAGGATTCTTTGGTTAAATATATCTTTCTTCTCTCATTGTATTCTGTACAGGACGAGAGGCTGAAGAAACTCCGGCGTGAAGAAACAGAGCTACACAAGCAGGTACCTCCGGTGAGGGAATATGGATGCGGACAGGAACCCGGAAGAAGAGATCAACGACCTGTAAGAGGAAAACCCGCGTGAAGGAGCCGTAACATGTCAGAGACATCCAATCAAGGTACCACAAATTCCAGACTGCGGGACAACAGGACCCGAGCAGGTAAGTCGACAACACAAAGGGAGTGCGGGAAATGCTAGGCAGAACTGTGACTGAACGCGAACCACGTTCTTGTCACGGACCGACCAATTTATCCGCACTTGACTCCACCCAGCTCCCTGCCTGCAATAGGAGCGGGCGTGACTGACCATGCCCGCACCCTGCTCTCCTTGAGCCTTGTTCTGTCTAATACTGGGTGTTTAGGGCCTTGTTTTTGTGAACCAGCTTTTGTGTCATAGATTATGGCCATCTTCAGTATTACCTGTTTTAGATGCTGAAAGGAGGATGTAGAATGGATCCTTGTTCAATGAATTTGAAATGCTTTGATAGTTATGGAACAGATAGATCACTGGTATCCTGGAAAGCTATCACTCTGCCCTGATAGTATTTCTAGAGGAATATTTGTTTGAATGAGTGGTGAAGGGGCTTGGTGCCACAGTCATGCAAGTAAAGGGACAACATTGAATCAGTCAACTGTTAAATGCCGAACTTGTCACTTCCCCAAGCTGGAAAAGAACACACAAGATATCTCTCTCCTGTCTCTGGATGTCTTAGACGTCTATTTCTGACCTGCACCATCACTTGGCCATGTGAAAGCCACTGCAACCGTGGCTGTGCATTGAGATTCAGTCTTACAAAAATGTTTGAACCCTTGCAGCGATAATATTACCTTTCTCATGCTACCTTGGCAAAAATATTAAAGTATGTCCATGTGCTAATATATGGTGAACCCTTAGTTTTTCCAAGTTTTTCTCAGCCAGTAAGACTAAGCAACTTACAACCTGAAAAAGAAATAGCAACTGGTGACCTGACATTATATATCCATTGTCCATGGTCTGGAACACAGAGTTGTGCCCTGTTCCTTATAATCATGAGTCCATTAACTTATGTGGTCAGTACCCCATTCCGCATGGCGGTGAACAGTGCCATGGGGCAAAATTGCCTTGTTTTGCTCTTACTAAGCATGGCCTTATGGCTCTGTTTGCACTTGTCAACTGGTATTGGGGGATTCTGTTGCCCAAGCAGAACCACACCCAGCCACTACTGGCACAATTTCCACTCTGATTGATTTAGGACTATGAAAATACATGAATATACATACAGTGTTAAAATATATGTTTGCATATGTGGTCCTGGATCATATTATTGTACACGGACTCCTTCACACTTAACTAACAGCCGTCTGCAAAAGAGCAATGGGGGAGGGATTGTAACTCATTGAGAATTTGCGCTACAAATGACATGCAAATCTGGCGGATAGCCTTGAGTTGGGATTTAATATCAGCTCTCCCAATAATTAGATCAGTTGCCCTGTTCCTAGCATTTGGTTGTAAGCTCCTATTTGGATTTCTGGTCAGTATGGTAATTTTTTAGACTGTTTTCCAAATAAGAATACTGTAAGTTGAGTTCAGGCTCAACATGGCTGCCTCCATGATGGTTTTGTAAATTAAATCTGGTATTGATTGCTTTCTGTTTGCAGAGGAAGCGTGACAGCGTCTGGTGAACAGCGGCGGTTTCTTCACTTGGACAGGTGAGTCTTCTTTCTTTACCTCCTGCCCACCTCTTCGTCAATGCCTTTCTCTCACCATTACCTCTTTGACCAAGTAACCTTAATGTTAAACTTATGAACCCTTGTAACCATATCTCATCGGGCACACTATATGAAATAAAAGGATTGGAACATTTTAAAGGCAGCCCAGTCCTATTAAAAACCTAAAATAGTGGTATTAACATGATAATGATGTATGTTAATTTCTTTTTCCTCCAGACTCTATGAAGTCTATGTGCAGGGATGAAGGCTGGCCATCACTGGACAACAGAACTATGAGAAGGAAGCTGGCTATAAAGATTTGCAATACTGGAAGAGGAGTAAAGAAAACTCTGAATCTAAAAACAAACATTGAAGTTGCTGGCTTTCATTAAGCCTTTTTGTTCTTTTGTGGTATTCTGGCATTTTTCCCCTCTTGAACATTGTCCTGGACTTTCTTTATGTTCTCTTGTTCAGTATCCTGGCTCCTATGGGGCCAAAGGTGTGTTTTAGATCAATAAAATTACATGTTAACACATCCCCTTTGAGGCTTTTTCATTTAACCATTACTTTTTCAGTCTTTTGCCACTGGTCACCACATTAAACAGCTTCAGATAATGCTCTGTACCTCAAAGTAAGGCAAGTCCCAGTGAGTCAGGAGTATGGGAGTAGCTGCACAAGTTGTTAATCTTATCTGAATGCAAAGTATAACATTGTTGAAGCCACTACATTTGTATGCATATGGTATTTCTACAGCACAAAGCTAGCCAAAAGGAATGTTTCTGAGATTTATTTTGTACAGTGCCCGCATCTCACGGTAGAGTTTAAAAAGTAATCTTTCCAGAGTAGGAGAATATTGATCTTATAATTGGGACCAGATTTATGGAAGTTTTGTTTTTGGTTTGCTTAAGTTTTATAATGCGGACTTGACGCAAAATCTTTTCAGGATTTATAAACCAGAGCAAATTGGTATTTGTTACAACACTCATCCACAATGGGGAAAGTTTTCAGGTTTTTCTAGGCATAGTATTTTTTGTACTGCAAGGGGGCCCTTCCAGTACAAAACCTAAGCTAGACTCTCGCAGACATCTTTGCACCATAGTGCAAATGTGTGTGCATGGTGCTCGACTGCCTAAAGGTGCAGTGGTGCAAGGGAGAGGGGTAGACATGGCACTTTCCTGCTCTCATCCTGTGATGCAACGCAGCAAATTTGGGTGTTGCGCTGCGTTAAGTGACACTTTTGTAAATCTAGGTCTTACTTTAGAACTCATGGCATTGCAAATAATTCATGGTATTGTATAAAGAAGGCATATTGCATCCAAGAGGCCTGTTTTTGACAGGAAGGTTCATTGAGGAGGTGATCCTCTAAATATTTCCCTACCAGCAAATCCATATTCCTAAACTAATAGTGGGACCCTGCAAGGGAATACTGGCAGTCGGCTAATGTGCTTGTAACATGGAATTTTTAAGGTGTAATCCAGCCCGTAATGAATTATTAGTGATCCACAGCCACTCTAATTTATTCATTAAATCACCTGGGAGCTATCTACACTTGGCCTGCCGTTGGTATAAAATCCTGCAAGAGTATTTCATAACCATCTTAAAGACCATATGTAGTCATTGTCTAGTAATCCACGCTCATTCTGTAGTTGTCCTAATATAATTCTTAATAATCTATGCTCATTTTTGAGTTATCATTAAATCATCCTGGAGTAATCCACACTCATCCTGAAATTATCATGGGATCATTCCAGAGTAATCAACTTCCATCCTAAAGCGGTAATAGGATCATCCAGGAATAATCCACAATCATCCTTAAATTGTCTGGAGCCCATCCTGGAGTAATTCACACTCATCCCAAAGTTGTCAATTAGTATTCGTGGAGTTGTAAAGGTAATCGCTCCCTGCCAGTGGAAGTCATCAGAACACCATCCTAGAGTAGTTTTTGTGATTCCAGTAAGAGTCATCCCATTTAAATATTTTCCCCTATAGGCATACTTCAGGATGGCTTTGGATGACATCCCCAGTTAATTGCAGGAATAGCCTGGCTGAAGTCATCGGATGACTTCAGAATCACTCCAGGATGATCTTCCTTTTTGACTTGGGCATGGGCAGTGTGGGCGGCTGCCCAGGGCCTCGCACTCAGCCCACCAGCATGGGGCCCCGCACCGGTGGTGTCCTCTTGTTTCCCTGGCGATCGAACTGAAAAAGTTGTCTCCTTGCAATTAGGGTCCATGGGAGGGGTCCCCTCCCCAGGCCTCTCGGATGGTCTGGAGGCCTAGGGGAGGGAGACGCTTCCTCGTGTCCCAATTGCAAGGAGACCATTCAGAGACGCTGCGGGAGGCCCATTGTCCAGCATTTTAGCGCCCCCACAGTTTTAACTTTTAGCCCACAAGCAATTCTCACACCTATCGGGCTGAAGTGTGAGAATTGCTTGTGGGCTGAAAGTTAAAACTGTGGGGGCGCTAAAATGCTGGACAATGGGCCTCCCGCAGTTTCTCTGAATGGTCTCCTTGCAAGGGGTCACTTATGTAAATTAGAGGGGCCTCGCACATTCCCTTTTGGCCCGGGCCCCCGCAAATCCTAGAACCGGCCCTGCCCAGCATTGTTCATAGTTGTAGTCTCTTCTACCGAGGAGGAGGTACCCCACAGAGTACTCAGGGACTACTATGCAGCCAAGGGTTGGTGTCGGCCAACTCCCCAGGGGCAAGGGAACATCTCCTTGAGTCCTATCTGAAGGAGGAATTACTGAGTGTCCAGGGTGCCAAGACATCCTGCATGTAAGCAAGAGAAGGAAGCGCCAACCCTGCAGGAGGAGCGGATCGTGGAAGGGACTGCCATAATTCATCTTAATGTAGGGTCCTTTGACAGAGACTCACTAAGCAGCAGTGTCAAAGGAATTGAGGTACTGCTGGATGAAGCAGTGTGGCCTTTGACGACTGTCCCAGTTGTAGCCGCCAGTCCCCTGGAGTGATGTGCCCGATTGAGGCTGGGATAGGCACCGGCTTGTGGCGCATGAGCCCTGCAAGTGGACTGTGTGACCATAGCACTGCCAAGTGTGCCATTGCGTCGAGACCAGCCCTGAACAATAAGTGATCCGAGAGGAACCCTGAGAGGTGCCTCATGAAGAATCAAGGTCATCACCTTGAGGCACTGCGTGCCGAAGATAGATTCTAGCATCCACCGCCCCAAGGAACAGCCATTTGTGGATATGTGGCCGGCATGCCCAAGAAGAATGTGCCAAGTACTAGCCAGAGCACCGGAGAGAGCTGTGATATGAGTCAAGAACACACCGGAATGCCTGAGCAAGCAGAAATCTGCTGCTGCCCAGAAGATGGCCACTGACCAAAGCCTCCGCTCCTGGCGTGAACCCTTATAGTGACGCACTGCACAGCTGACTGCCGCACAGACCCTTAGAGGACTGTTATGTACTGCCTGGAGGCTCCTGCCTGCCAGTAGGAGGATCCTGCTACTGCGAGAGGGCCAAACACGGCCCACACTGCTACTAAGAACTTGGCGAGGGACTGAAAGGGCCTAGGCCTAGGAGACTGAATACTACAGTCGAACAGGGGGCATGCAAGCATCCACAAATGACTCTCTTTAGACCCCGAACCTTCGAGAGGTTGGGGCTCACTAGAGACAGGTGAAGGCCTAGTCAGCGTAGGCCCCTGGGAGCACAAAGACTAATACTTGTGAATATGGATTTTGTGCATGATTAAATGTGTAGTGGAATCCTATGTTTTTTCGTTATTAAGTGCTTGTCCTTTCTACAAAGAGAAGCACTGGCCAGGCTTGACATTAATCATATCATATGCTGCTGGATGTAGTGGTATTGATTCTTGAGTTTGAGTACCCCCACACTAACCTCCCTGAGAAGCTTGTGACTACTCGCTTATGCTACTACTGAGTGTCAAGTGGGGAAAGTGTTGTACTTAGCTCAGTGTACAGTGCCATAGTAGGACACTAGTGGTAAAAGGCCTCTACCCCCATAGTTGTGGCCCAGTAGCCCCTGTCTGCCCTGGGGACTCCTACTCAGGGTCTGACAATTGGTGGCAAGTAGTGTGAGATCCTACAAAGGCTAACTTCAAGCCACTACAGCACTACAAGTTTAACCATATTTAAAACCTACACAGCAAGAATCTCAGATACTATGTTGAAGAGAGTCCACCTAAAAACCCTGCCCTTAGATCAGTTGAGGGATCTCTGTGTGGATACAGACAGGGTGGAGGGCTCAGAGAAGCAAGGGGACAACGATCCTTGTGAGTTTTTCGGAAAACCCAGTGACACAAAATTTAAGGAGAGAAAAGAAAATGTTAACTCTGTTTGCTAGCCATTTGTCAGCCAACATTGCAAGTTTCCTGGAACCCTGTCTGTCAGATCTGAAAGGTATTTTCTAAGTGGCGTAGAGCACTCTCCAGGAGCCGCTTTCTTTTTTGTCTAAGGAAGTACTTGTCTTTTTTATTTTTTAACAAAGAGAAGCACTCAACTGGACGTTGATAGTATTGTGCCGCTGTTGGGGGGCGGGGGAGGGAGGGGCGGTGGTATTTATTCTTGAGCCTGTGTACCCCCTACACTAAGCTCCTTGAAAAGCCTGTGACTACTTTCCTACGCTTCTACTGAGAGACAAGTGTGGAAATGGTTGTACTTGGCACATTTTGCAGAGCCATAGTAAGGATAGCCCTGGGTTAGAAGTGGAAAAAGGTCCTAATTCTCATGGTTGTGGCCCAGTTGCCCATTGATGTCATTTAGGGGTCTCCAGGGGTCGCATCTGCGACCCCTGGCTTGTTCCTTGTGACCCTGGGCACTACTTTTGTGACACAAGCCTTAGAGGTGGCAAAATGAGTGCGAAGAACGCTGGGGCTGCTCCCCCTGATAGGACTCTGGCTCTACCCTCCTCTTTGGCCGATTTATTATTATTCTAAAAGTGAATTATAGTATTGTATTCACTATTAGCATAATAATAAATGAAACAAGTGCTGGAATGGGATCTTCTCTGGCAGCTAATAACATTATTTTAAATGCATGTTGAGTGCATGTGGGTAAGAGTATTTGTGTGAGAGAAGCATGTGTATGTGTGAGCATGTGTCTGTAAGTGTGAGCTTGTGTTTGTGTGCACATGAAAGTGAGCAAGAGGTAGTGAAAATGACTGATATTGAGGAGCAGTTTTATCAAGACTTTCCGCTAGTGCAAAGTCACGTAAAGTGACAAAATCTGGTGCAAAGTCTTGATGTACTATTTTCTTTCCACTGCAAAACATTTTTTTTACATTGGAAAAAAGCCTCAAAGTAATGTAAATAATCCTTTGTGCTGCTTTGCACTACTTTGCCCCAAGAGGGCATGACATGGGTGCTATATGGACATTCTGACGCTACAACCTAGGGTTTTTTAGGCAAATCCTGTCTACTAAAAATGTTAAATCCAAAAAGAACAATTGATGAACTAAATGCTGAACAATGTCAAACACTCACCCCTGGTCAGGGATCTGGGCCTAAATCCATTGTGGTTTTTTTGCTCACCACGTCAAACCTGTTTGGATCCAGCCATATGCAAATCAGTCTTGACCCTACTCCCCATGGGAACAGTTGAGCCCGTACTGCCAGGCCAGGTCCTCCCTGTACCAAAAACAAGCATACTAGGACCGATTTCGGGGTATCATCCCTCATCAGCCAGGATAGCTTGAATCCAGTGGCATGGTGAGCACCACGTCTGGGCATTCCCGTCCCACTTGATGTCACAAATGCAAAAATTGATTGACGGAATGCTGAACAATGTCAAACACTCACTGTCAGGGATTTGCCGGTAGCCACCATACTTTCAGCTAAGGAGATGCTCTGCTTGCCTTTGCCTACAAACATGTGTTTCTCTTGGCACCATCTTTGGCATTCCACGCTTGCACCAACGTGGCCTTCTGCGCACACTTTCAGTGCATCATGGTCTTGGGTATGTAGGGTAAAGAGCTTGACACCTTAGGTCACCTTTTAGGGCAGAACATTAAAGGGGTCTGAATACTGGTGACTCATCCTCAGTTGGCGAGTCATTAACAATGCAAACACAAGGAGATGATGGACGGAGTGCTGAAACTTTTCAAACACTCACCCCCAGTCACAGATCTGGGTTGAATCCATCATCATTCTTTAGCTCACTTTGCCACCCCAGTTCAGACACAGCTATATGCAAATCAGTCTTGACCCTGTGCCTCATGGGAACAGTCCAGACCGAACTGCCAAGCCATGTCTTCCATGGACCGGAATCAAGCATCCTGGGACAGGTTTCGGGCTAACAGCCCTCATCAGCCAGGCTAGCTTGAATCCAGTGGCAAAGTGAGCAAGGGACCCACGTCTGGGCATTCCCTGCCAACTTAGGGCGAACAAAGAAAACACAAGCTTGATTCCGGTTCAGGAAAGACCTGGCTTGGCAGTTCGGGCTGGACTGCTCCCATGAGGCACAGGGTCAAGACTGATTTGCATATAGCTGGGTCTGAACTGAGGTGGCGAAGTGAGCTAAAGAATGATGATGGATTCAACCCAGATCTGTGACTGGGGGTGAGTGTCTGAAAAGTTTCAGCCTTCCGTCCATCATCTCCTTGTGTTTGAGTCATTAACAATAACATGAGATAGGGGGCTGAATACTGGTGAGTCATCCTCAGCTGCCAAACTATCCACAGCAACAATAGAAGGGTCAGTCATCCTCAGCTGCCAAGTCATCCACAACAAAAACATGAGACAACTGGCCAAGATCTCGCAAGACCTCAGTCACGGTGGTCATTTTAAAACTCTGAATGATAAGTAACCTGGCTCCTGAACATTCGATGCTTTACATCAAGGAATCCAGACTTGACGCATCTCCTGTCCAGCCTTCCGAATTCGGATCACACGTCTCCATCTAGATACCAAAAGTACTCTATTTTAGAGCTCTCCCACTTTGATATTAGTCCCGCTGGCGCTGTGCTCATTGGGGAGGACTTGTTGTCTTGCTTGGGGCTCTGGCCACGAACCTGGATAAAGGAAAGCTTGGTACCTCTCACCGCCGGCGAGAACATTCTGAAAACAGCTACTCTAGGGTTATTTAGCTGTGCAGTTAAGTTTGTCAACCTCCCTAGGAACTCTTTATTTTTGTGCAACTGGTGTGCTATCGTGTGAGGAGAAACACTCAACATCGGTGTGTACTTTATCAACGTACTATTGGAGATCACATATATACTAGGTACGCAGGTTGATATTCTTCACAAGTTATGTGTTGTGATCTATATAACGTTGAACTGTGACAAATAATGTATGTACGAATGTGATATTCTTGTCTGTGTACACCATCGTGAGGTCATAGTGTGATGCCCCTCCTCCAGTGTGGTTGATTAGTAGACGCCCCGTTCCTTTGGGCTATTTTTATCAACCTAAAATATTTATTAAGGATATTAGACCAAAGGCAATATTTGATCAGAGATCGACGATGGACCATAGGTACTTGGTCCCAACTTCGAACCACTTTCAGAGTCTATCGATTTTGGACGGTCTAGATTGACTTAATGACTGCCCATGTACAGATAGTAAAGAACACACTATAAGAACCAATCCCATAGAAAAGATTGACGAGGGTAAAACTCCACACATAACGATTAAGGATGTTACATTGACAAGTGACACCATGACTCAACTGGGCGGCAGTAACAAACTAGTCCCTCCGATAGACATTAATAATCCAAAACTCACACAAGATAATCGTGAACTCTTAGGTCACGTGAGTTGGAATGTTGCTGGCCTGAGAAGTAAGAGCCAAAACCTGGAATGGTTAGAGTTTGTGTCTGACTTCCAAATTATTTGTCTGCAAGAGACATGGCTCACGGAGCCCATTCACATAAATGGGTATAGGACTTATTTTACAACAGCCATTAATTCCAGCCATGGCCAGGCAAAAGGGGGATTGTGTATCTGTCTCCAACAGTGTACAATTTACTAGTATTAATATGGTTAAACATAATCCATACTATCAATTATTATTATGTGAGTCGCCAGGTGTGGCAAGGTTGCTGCTAATCAATTTTTATAATAATGCCACGACAAGTGAAATTATAAACATTTTATATAATTTGAACACTGATTTAGAGCACATTATCTTAGATAACGGGTATCAAACTATAACCCTCTGGGGGAGACTTTAATTTGCAACAATGTAATATTCAAGTGGATAAAATTTGTGGCATGGCAGATGTAGAGGATGGAGTTCAGTCCCGCTTTAGTCACAGTCCTTATGGGGATAAAATCAATGACTTAGTAACCAAATTTGATTTGGCATTCGATAATGACATAACTTCCCCCTTTACTATTCGCAAGCCAACTTTCAATGGCAGAAACAGTCATAGCATTATTGATCACACCCTACTTTCAGATAGGTGTACCGGCTATGTTTTTAATTTTTCTACTGATACGATCTCAATTAGCGATCACTTTCCCCTGAGTATCCAATTAAATACAGTTTTATTTTTCAAACCGAGATGTGGCAAAATTAAGGTACAAGCAACAGAAATCGAATTAGCAGGGCGTAATGGTTACTCTCTACGCTGGGCTCAGATCGCCCCAGAAGGTTTCCTTGGAAAAATTGATAAGTAATAACAAAGGAGCCTTCGAGCATTGCCCAGATGATACCACCCCAAATAACGAAATTATTACTGCCTTCCTGTCCATTACAGACGGTATAAAGGAGGGTCTTTTTGTTGACAGAGAGAAGGCAACACGGAAGGAGAAGGGGTGGTTTGATTCATTGTGTTCCAAATCCCCGAAAAGACTAAAGGATGAGTTACATAAGACACAGAGGAGTACAACAGAGGTTAAAAAACGTAGAGCTGAATATAAGCAAGCAGTGATCCTGAGAAAACTACGTTTAAGAGAGATGGCCTGGGAGCACTTACAGGAAGCTAGCTCCAGCAACGATAATAGTGCCTTTTGGCGGGTAATTAATTCTTCTCCTCTGGCAATGGATAAAGTCCCTAGGGTGGAGCTCGCCATTCTTGAGGAAGAATGAATAAGGCATTTTTCTAATATCTACTCTCTGCCTGATGTAACACTAGTATCTGAGCCCGAACACAGCGATAATGACACTACCCTCATATCGAAAACCACCTCCATTACACCTTTTACATTGGAAGAAGTTAATGCGGTAGTAGGCCGCATTATCTTAAAAAGGCTCCAGGATTGGGCGGAATCGCAAAACATCTTGTCAGACTTACAATATGGTTTCCGCCCGGGGATTGGGACGATAGAACAGAGCCTCAATTTAAATATGTTAATTGGAAAATATGTTAACATCAAAAAGGAAAATTTATACTTAGCATTTGTCGACTTGTCATCGGCCTTTGATTGTGTTATACATGCGAATCTTTGGTCAAAAATGAAAGATATGGGGGTGGAGGCATCGATTATTAGTTTACTGAGGGACCTTTATACGGGATGTAAATCTAGGGTCAGATATGGTAGAAAGGGAGAATGCACTGAAGCATTCAGTGTGGAGAGAGGGGTGAGACAGGGATGCATCATGGCCCCCTTCCTGTTTTCATTATATATAAACAGTGTGGGAGAGGCACTTGTGGCATCTACTAGAGATTTACCGCAAATAGGAACGCGTGCTGTCCCGGCCCTCCTCTACGCTGGTGATGCTGTTTCAATGGCCCGTACACCTTTAGCTCTTCAGTCTCTGCTTTAGAACTTTGTAGAATATATGAAGGAACTTGGCCTCTTAGTTAACCAAGGTAAAACCTTCATCATGAAATGTGGAAAGACCAGCAAGAAATGCAGTGACATAAAAATAGATGGTACAACTATTGGTGTTACGAATACCTTTAGCTATCTGGGGATTTTATTTGATAGAGATGGCTCATGGAATAAGGCCATATCTAATAGGAAGCAACAATTCAGTAAATCTTGTATGGCCCTTAGGAGCTTTGCGAAACGCCTGGGCTCAAATCCCCCTGAGGTGATGATGAAAATTTACAAAGTCAAGTGTCTTAGTATAGCCACATATGGGGCAGGATTATGGGGACATAGAAAATGCACAGATATTCAAACTGAAGAAAATGAATTTTTTAGATATCTACTTGTTACACCTAAAAGCAGATCAGTTTATGTTTGTCACGCTGAATTGGGGGCACAACACATTACAGATTTAATAAATTTGTAACCAATTCTCCTTTGGCATAAGATCTGGACCTCGGAATATACAGTGCTTAACCGAGCAATTATTAGGGACTGTCTTAAATTAAGTTTGCATCTAAGCATTTCATGGTTAGCATATGTTCAATGTTTCTTTTGCGATATTGGCCACCCTGAGTATTTTGAAAGACCAGAAACATTGAACAATATCAGCAGAAAGACTCTGAAAGAGGAAGGGATGATGCATCTGGATAACCTTTGACTGTTAATTGAAGTCCCCAAACCAAGTGTACTAAAAATCCAACTGATTTTAGCCTTTCTTATCATGCAACCCTACCTTCGAGTAGTATTGAATGGTAGACACAGATTTGTTTTGACCCATCTAAGACTAGATATATTTCATAGACTAGTCAGTTTTCCAAAAATGAATGACTGGTCAACAAACTTAAGCAGCTGCCCCTGTGACAACACGATGCCCCAGGATACAATGCATGTGGTCTTGTTTTGCAAGTTTTATAGTCATCTAAGGAAAAGATCATTCTTACTGATTATTAAACCACATTGTTTTACACAATGTCGCCCGGCATATCTACATTTGCAATCATTGCCCACCTTAGAGATTTGTTGCAGATTGTCATCCTTTTTATGGGCGTTTTGTTATACTAGAAAGAATATTTTACTGACTCCGTGATTGGATTAGGTTATAAGTTGCAACTTTTACATGGACCTGGGGACTTTGAAATGCCAACTGATGGAATTTAGAATCCGATTCATATGGTGTAATGCCTTATATTTATCTATTATAATCTGACTGGCCATGTGCAATATTTTGTATTTACGTATTTTTATCTCCAATTAGTTAAGCGTATGTGTGGATCATACTTATGTATTTTTATCTTTGATTAGGTTGGCGCATGTGTGGATCATTTTAGATGGATGGATAGGTGGACCAGGTTATAGGTTATTTTGTCCCCCCCCTTTTATATTGGTCGCGCCCAAGCATAGGTCAAATTGCAGGATTATGGAACGATGGAGAATTGTAAAAAACAGAACCTTATTTTTTCTAGATATATGATGAAATATGTACAATAATTTAATGTTATTATGTAGGCACTTTATAAATTGTTTCTGGGAATGTTTGATACCGAAGGCGTTCCTGCAAAGTGGGCTGGTTGTTATATCCTATTAGGATACTTATATATGTACAAATAATCACCGACAATTGATTATTTAACGACCTAACAATTTGAGACTGTATTTTAACCAATAGTTGATGTCTATTAATATATGATAAGTACTGGACAATGTTGTTTGTTTTAAATGTTACTTTTATGGATGTTTTTTACACTTCCGAATAAAGTATCTGACTGACTGATTAGTAGATGCAGCATCTTGTTTCCTCCCTTTAGGAAACACTAAGTACCCTTCAGGTAGCGTCTGTCAGTTTCTGTTTTTGGTGATGTGACTGTCCTGCTAACTGTATTAACATTTTCCGTATGATTACTCGTTCTGTAGGTCCAAGTGGGATCTCTGGAGGATAGTGGATCATGACGTTTGTTATTTTGGTAAATTGTTGTAGCCTTTTGTTTTAGCTTGTTATTTTAGTTTGTTTGTTCCCAAAGCCCTTTCCCTTATGTTCATCCCAACACCATTGTGTTCTTCTTCTTCTACCGATGGTTGTGTGCTGGATGCAGGGAAGAGATGGTACATGCCGATTCCACAACAGATGATCTTGAACCTCGTAGATGATGACCTAAAACTGCATTGCGCTCTGACACTCACCCCCAGTCAGAGATCTATGCCTAAATCCATCATTTTTTTGCTCACCATGCCAAACTAGTTTGGACCCAGCCATATGCAAATCAGTCTTGACCCTGCCTCACATGGGAACAGTCCAGCCCGGACTGCCAGGCCAGTTCCTCCCTGGACCGGAAACAAGCATCCTAGGACTGGTTTCGGGGTATCTCCCCTCATCAGCCAGGATAGCTTGAATTCAGTAGCATGGCGAGCACGAGATCCACGTCTGGGCATCCCTTTCCCACTTGGGGTGACAAATGCAAAAAGAACAGTTGATAGACGGAATGCTGAACAATGTTAAACACTCACCCCCGTCAAAGATCTGGGCCTAAATCCATCGTTTGTTTGCTCACCACGCCAAACTAGTTTTTGACCCAGCCATATGCAAGTCAGTCTTGACCCTGTTCCCCATGGGATTAGGTATAAGAAACTGTGAATCTCTTACACCAACTCAATCACAGTCAACATGCGGAAATCCCTATCAATGCCAGAGAAACCGAAAGTGTTTTTGAGATATGGCTGTAGATACATTAACTTTGGCCATTACTACATAAAGGGGAGTAAGGGCATTGCAGAAAAATATTCTTCTTTACCAGATGTCTCAATCACTGACAGTGAGGAATATGACACTTTTGGGAATGATGGCTTTGTGTACTCAGTTGATTACAAATGCAAGACTCAACATGAGCTCAGTAAATTAATGGCTTTGCAATTAATGTTCAGAGATTAATGGGAACTGTGCGGATCCAGTGGTTGTTACAGAAAAGTATGCAAAGAATTGAAATGGTGAACAAACAGCAATACATTAAAGTGTAGACACTTCAAACCACCAGTCCCAAAAATCATCATCACCATTAAAGCATCCTAGGTATAGTGAAACACCTAAATGATAACCGAAAGCTGTGATTTTTGGCACTAAAAGCTCTCCGAAGCCACATCTACGGCAAAATGATACAATGTTGATTTTGTGTACCCATGAATTGCTGAAAGTAGACTCACCCGATTTAATGGGGGTTATGCTAGAATTCCCAAAGGGTCTGAAATTGGCGTTATTCAATATATATGCTAGGTCTATGCCCTCAACTAGCGAATCACCGATTATATCACTTTTAGATGATTTGATTATACAGTTCCAGCAGAATGCTAAAGTGATTGTAGCTGCTGATTTTAATTCTTCATTTAAACCCTCTCATTCTCTTAGTGTGATAACAGAAAAGGAGGATGAGCAATGGGATATCTCTAGCCTTCAGGGCAAATCTCATCACTGTCTCTCCAATTTTGCCCTAAAAATTGCATCTGTGACGGTGGGGCGTAGTCTGAGAGCATGTAATGGGAGAACCTGCTCTGACCATATGAGAGTTGCTACATTCAAGAGGGGAGCCTCTGCTAGAGTTATTGACTACATTTTTCTGCAGGTCAGTCTCTGGCCTCTCTGCTCTAGGACATGGTGGTTTTACCACATACAGATAGCGACCATAATGCTCTGATTGTTAAACTTGTAGGGAATGACCTTTCAAGATTATCTACCCAGAGCACAGTGGTTCCTGAACTTGTTGTGGCCAATAACTACAGAAGAGTTTCTGGGCCTAGGATTATGGCCAATGAGAACATTCTTGCCGAGATATATCAGTGGTTCATACACTTTTTATCAAATTATGAGAATTCCCCTGAGGAGGCTATACCAATTCTAGATATTCATGGCAGGTTTTCTTTAACAAATTACAAGGTATTTTAAAAAGAAATTCTAGTGGTAACATGGTAGCCCCTCCCAAAATGGTATTCGCCTGACTGTGAGCAAGCCAAGGAAGGGCTGAGAAGTGCTATTAGGGACCGCAATCAACTCGAGATTAGTACAGCCTGACGGGACTACAAGTGCGCTATCGATCATGCAAAAAGGAAGTGGGAGTGGCATGACATACTCCAGGCCCTTAAAATGAATGATGGACGGATATTTTTGTATATTATTGCAAATGAGACAATTGGAAGCTTTAATTCCAGGAGAAACAATAATCCCACAAGTAAGATAGTAGGAACACTTTGCAAAACTATACTCTCATGCCCCATTTACAAAACATCCCTTTGATGTGGTTGATGAGTGTCCCGAGGGCGATTCCATTAAGCTGAGAAATGGTAAGATCACTGAGATATCTTTCAGTTTAGAAGGCACCCTATCTGCTATTAACAGTCTTAAGGCTCTAAAGGCACCCAGTCCCTATCGCTCCTCTGGTGACCTATATAAATCAGAACCTGGGCTGTGGGCTAGTTACTTGAATATACTCTCTAATGCAATAGCAAGGGGTGCGGAGATCCCGGATACCTGGAGGGGGCAGAAATAATCCTGATATTTAAAAAGAGAGATGCCAACTGTCCATCTAACTATAGGCCTATAAGCCTAGTAGATAACTTTAAAAAAATATTCGCCATGCAGATCTTAAATAGACTACAAGATTCGATGGAAGATTTTGACTCCCTTTCAGGCAGGATTTCGTGCCAAAGTTAGTACTTAAATCAGGTTGTTAAATTCGCCCTACTCTACTGGAAATATGTCCTGCTGGGTAACCAAAACTCTATGTGGCATTTGTGGACCTGCATGCTGCATTCGACTTGATACCTATGGAGAGTCTTTGGAGAGTACTAGCAGACATGGGAGTCCCAGGGGGGTTAATTGAACTACTAGCTAGTTTACATGAAAATAATTATGCACAGGTGAGGTGGGGCGGCGTAGGTGGGTTGACAAAGTGCATCCCAGTCACAAGAGGGGTTCGACGGGGGGTGTGTTTTGGCCCGCACCATGTTCACCCTATATATAAATGATGTGGTCGAGGAACTGACAAAGTCTGTTAACGATTCTCCTACTCTCAACAGGGTTAAAACACCAGTACTCCTGTTTGCAGATGATTCATTATTAATCTCCAAGTCCCCGATGGGGTTACTAAATTTGTTAAATAAATTTTGAAGTTTTGTGATCATGGGGGTTTGGAACTGAACGCTGCAAAAACTATATTTATGGTTCTTGATAAGTGTGTCAAGAAGAGCTGTTCAGTAATGGCTGGGAAGGAACGTTTGGAAAGGGTCTTTAGTTTTGACTACTTGGGGGTGACCCTGTCGGACAAATTTAAGTGGGTTCACCAAGTAAATAAAGGAGCTCTTATGATATCTCATAGTTTTAAGGCCATTCTGCGCTTTCAGAAGAGTACATACACGCATTCCATCTCCCCGGCCTTGGAAGCCTATCGAGCGAAGGATCAAAGCGCCGCATTATATGGCGCAGAAGTCTGGGGCTACAGTGATTTGACGAGGCTCACAGTGATGGAAAACACATTTGTTAGATCATTGCTCTTGGTCCCCGTAAGTACCGCTCTGGTTCCACTTTATTTTGACACGGGAATGAAAAGAGTATCTGATCTGGCGCATTTAAAGCCATTATTATTTTGGTTCTGTATCAGGACTACCCCGGAATTAGCTGAATATAGAAATTGCTTGAGGGATGTAAAGAATATCGACAGTGCTGTGGAGAAACCATGGTTACGGTTTGTTCGCGACTGGGTTAAAGAATTGCGTCTGAGCAGAATGTGGGATTTGCCTGGGTCTTAAAATCTTACTGGTCACTAGTGTGCAATAAATAACAACCAGGTGCACTATGGGCCTTCTTACCAAGCAGTTCCTGGCATTTTAACCTACTCCTGCTTTTGAAAGTTATATGGACAATAAAACGCCACCACTGGCGTATTTATCTGATTTAGAACAGGCTGTTTGCCCCTTCGATCGCTCAGCAAAAACTGGAATACTTCCTCGTCTGATTCATGTCCAGCTTGTGGCATGAATTCTGAGATTCATGACCATATTATGTTTGTCTGTCCTGAATATTGTGGTGTGCGTAGGAAATGGTTGTGCCCGATCTGCCTGGCCTTGGAGATACCACACTTTAGAGAGGCGAAACAAATCTTGACGACTGATACATCTGGCCCGATTGTCTTTTTGTGAGCTGATTTTTGTTCAATATCGGGATAAAGCTGGTGAAGCTTCTGAAATGATTGTAAATCCAGTAGTATAATATATAGGTAGTCCCGTGGGAACCATTTTAATTATATTTGTCTAGGTAAATTGTGTTTTATACAGCTATTATCGGTTGGCCAGTCCAATGTTTAAGCACTTTTTACATTATTATATTTTATAAATTATCACAATTTTTTTATATTTTTGGAAACTAGGATTAGTTTTAATGAATAAATTAGATACCTGGAGATATGACTATTAATCGGAGGGACTCTCTTGATATTCCAACAAAAAAAAAAAAAAGCTGTATGGGAATCGCACTGCACTTGGGCTGCTGGGGTGGTCTATGATTACGTTTTAATGTTATATGAGAGTATATTTATGTATTATAAATATTGAATGACGCAAAACTATGTATTACATGGATGTTTTGTACCTTTGATGGTTATTTAACCTAATAAAGAATTTTTTTTTGAGATACAATGCTGATAAATAATACAACAATGTTTTATCTAAATAAGCAAAAAAGGACGATGCACACATCTATTGCCAAAAACACGTGATTTGTAAGTTGGCCATTCCAAGAAACATAGCTGAAAGCATGGCAACCTACCATGGGAGGAAAACAGACATGCAGAATTCATGACCAGACAAACATGAATGTTGAACAAATAAGAGTTAAATAAATCAATGGTAGATATAATATTTAAAATGTGGTGACATCCCATCTTGCATCTGTGTGTAAACAACAATACAGAAAATGTATAACTTTGCATCCAGACATTGCTATTGACAATAATGGCAAAACTGACTTTTGATGAATTGTTACAATATATTTGTTTACACTTTTCCATCACTGCCATTGATCTGAATGGTGAGACACAAATTAAATATCACAAAAATGAAGATGATACCAGCAGCAGCAGAGTGGGCATGCCAAACATGGTGCTCGCTTCTCCATCTTTCACCATTCAGAACTTGGCGGCCAGAATCACTCTCAGCCTCCCAGTCCGCACTCACATCACAAATCCCACGCATACGGAAAACCAGATCTAGCGGTCAAGCGTTCTCCAACATTTCTCCTAAAGCGTGGAATGACCTGCCGCTACACATGAGCCTCCTCACTTCTTGAATTCTGCAAAAAGCAGAAGACCTGGCTTTTCGAGTAGTCCCACTAGGACCTAGGTGTGGTTATACACACCTTCTTGGGTGAGTGTGCTCCACAAACCTGCACAATATAACATTTCACAATGTCATGAACTCACTGTGACAGACTTGCCCGGGAGCAGAAAGACGTTGGTTCCCAATGCCCCTCCAGAAACACCAACCACTCAGTTTAAGTACACATAGATCAGCTGAGTTCCAAGGGGGGAAAGGGGAAGGGGAGATAAGAAGAGACAGAGTAATAATCATGGTTCTTCTCCAGAAAGGTTTTTTCCTGTCCTCTATTATGTTTTCTCTTTCGGTACCCTTCTGGCGATATTTCGAACTGTAAGAAAGAAACAGAACATGCATAATCCTACTCTAGTTTAAACATGCTAACATTCCAATATTATTCTCACTTATTGATATCGTACACAATACAATTAATGGCTATTGCTCCTCTTCTATGCTGTTCTAATGTACTTCTTCTTTTTATAATCTTTTATACCTTTGAATTAGTGAATCATTCATGCAATTTTTTCTTGAAATAAACAGTATTAAATTGTTGTCTTTTCCTTTGTTAGGAAGTACTTGCGTGACTGAATGATCCGGCGGAAAGAAACTGGAACAACTGTTCATTCAGATAATTGGTCTTGGTTATTTTTCTCTATTGAAGTCTTTTATTTATTCTTGCTTGCATATTGACCTTCTTAGCTCTAAATATTCATTAAATATGCACAGGTAAGTTATCGCTAAGTTTGTCCTTAAATATTGCCTTTGTTGTTTTTTTAAAACAAATACTTGGACATGAAGGCAGAGTTAAGAGGTAGGAATTGCTCTTTCTTTTCAGCAGAACGCTACGAACACTTTTATTGCTAACCGACTCGAACTTGTGTGGAAGAGCACTGTTGTCAACCTCTGGTGAGAGACACTGTTCCCTTAGGAGTTGCGCAGAATAGAGACAGTTATTTACATGCAACTCCCATGGAGTTGAGAGCGGAAACGCCTTTGACAAACTCGAAGTCAAGACGCTACACCGTTTTACTTCACGCTTGCTCAGGCGAGGGGAACAAGGTCAGGAAGTAAACCCTTACCGGTCAGCAACCAAAGAATCTAAACGATGAAAAAGACGCTTCTACCCTGACTTATCTAGTGCGACTGAGAACTCGAGAAATGCTGCTTCCTCAGGCAATTGGTCAGGTGAAGTGTGCGTTTGTTAGACTGCGCACGCTTCACATTCCATTCATGACTGGGTAAAAAACTAGTACGCTGAATGAGAGGCTGAGCTGGCAGACATCTTGAGTTTCCAGCGCTGCCAGCTCAACCTCCAAGTGTAGTAGTGTTCTGCCACTTCCTGTTAGTTTTGCCCCAAGATATATGTTATGTAGTCACTTTTAATATGCATTGTATTCTCTCATGATGTGTTATAATTCTTCTATACAAGACCGGTTGTGGGTCAATGGGGATGCGCCTTTAGAGGATGTTTTGGCTATAATGAGGAAGTCTGAAATGTCAGGGAGATGTGCCACAGTTGTTAAAGAGTCTGAAAAAGATTCTGGAGGTGTTTTCAAGCTACAGAATTCAACTAGGAATCAAGGTCAACACACCACTGGGCGTTGGTTGAATCAACCTCAAAAGAACATAGGGAGGGAAAGAAAACCAGAAGAGAGAAGGTGCTATCGTTGTGATAGCAAGGAACACTTGGCGTTTAGTAAATATTGCCCAGCCTTAAAGAAGAAATGCGGTATCTGTGGGTTAATGGGTCATTTTAGTAAAATGTGCCGTAAAAGGAATAATGTAAAGTATGTATGGTATGATGAAGAAGGCACCGACGGTGATGTTGAAAACGAAGACAGTTGTGTTAAAAGTTTACAAGGGAACTATGTTTTAAATGTCATGGATGAATCTGTAAAAGGAAAACCTATATGTGAATTATCTTTGGGTGGTGTTACTATTAATGTGTACGCAGATTCCGGATCACCATATACTATTGTAAATAAGGCTGTTTGGAAAGAAAAATTTGTGGGAAAAATTGGGCAACAATTATGTCCTACAGATGTGAACCCGTTAAGTTTCACTGGGGAAAAGATTAATATGCTAGGATTTAGATGGCTTACCTTTTTGTTCAAAGGGAGGTCAGCGAGAGGTAAATTGTATGTAGCAAAACATGGCCCATCTGTACTTGGTTGGTTAGATCAAAAGAATCTGCACATCATCCTGGATCCGAATAGCGAAGAAAAGGTACTCATAATGGATGAAACAAGTAAATTGGGAGATGTATTGGTTAAAAAATGTCCAGGAGTTTTTGGGAAGAGTTTAGGGGCACTCAAAGGGTTCGAACACAGGATAGTACTTAAGAAACAGGCAGAACCTAAAGTTCATAAGGTAAGACCGATCCCCATACTGATAAGAGACGAAGTCAATAAGGAGTTACAAGGTTTATTAGCTAAGGGTGTGATTGAAGAAGTGGAGAGCTCCGAATGGATTTCTCCGGTCGCCGTCGCACGCAAAAGCAATGGAAAAATCTGTTTATGCATTGATTTACGTCATTTAAATAATAACATCGTTATTGAAAGATTTCCCCTACCTAAAATCAATGAAATGGTTTCTTCACTCAGGGGGGCGAGCTGGTTTTCCACCATAGACTTATCAGCAGCTTATCACCAGGTCATATTGTCACCTGAGTCGAGGAAGCTCACTGCATTCATTACGCCTTTTGGGTGTTATCAGTTCAGGCGTATGCCATTTGGTCTTGCCTCAGCCGCTGCTGTTTTTCAGCGGCTGATGCACAGGCTTTTTGGAGGAGTGAAAGGCGTGAGTTTTTTCCAGGATGATATCCTTATTGCTGCTACTAGTAAGGAAGAACATGATGATTTCCTCAATAAAGTGTTGGAAATATTATAAAATGCGGGGTTAAGTGTGGAACTTAGCAAGTGTAAATTCACACAGAGAGATGTATCGTATTTAGGACATATTATAAGTAAAGATGGTGTAAAACCCAAACCTTCACTTATTAATGCCATTGTGGGATCACCTGCTCCAAATACTAAAGATGAAGTCAGATCTTTTTGGGCATGACAGAATATTGCGCAAAGTACATACCCAACTTTGCCAGCAAAGTATACAATATACGCTCACTCCTGAAAAAGAATGTAAAATTTGAATGGACGGCTGAATGTGAGAAAGATTTTTCAATGATCAAAGCAGATTTGGATAATGTGAATGCTTTAAGTAGTTTTGACCCCAACTTAGAATGTTTTTTGACCACTGATGCGAGTGATAAAGGACTGGGCGCAGTTCTCTCACAGAAAATGCGGAATGGTTACGAGAAGATTATTTTGTTTGCCTCCAGAGCTTTATCTCCTGCAGTGACCAAATATCCCATCATAGAAAGGGAAGCACTGGCCTGTGCCTGGGCGTAGAACATTTTCTGGCCTTTGTTTGGGGTAGACCTATCACTATCCGCACTGATCATCGACCTTTGGTAAGGATTTTGACTAGTGAGGGTAGTGTTGGAGCTTCTGCAAGATTAGCAAGGATATCCATGAGAATGAAGGAATACATTTACAAGATTATTTATGTACCGGGCAAAGACAATGTAGTGGCTGATTGTTTGTCTAGACTACCTGCACCTCTAGAGGAATGTGAGGATGATCCTTGGGGTAATTTCAGTATTGCCTTGGTTCAAGATTCTGGCACACCAGTCATTACCAAAACTGAATGGGTGGAAGAACAATCTAAAGATGAAGTTTTACAAGCTGTTTCCAACCATATTTGTAAAGGGTGGCCTAAGAAACACAATATTAATAAGGATCTGAAAGCTTTTTGGGATGTACGAATGGAACTGTCATTTGATAAAGATTTGTTACTGAGAGGTGACAGAATAATTCCACCGAAAATATTACGAAGGAAAGTGTTACAATTATGCCATGAAGGACATTTTGGGGTAGTTAGAACAAAATTGGTGGTTAAAGGCTTTTTTTGGTGGCCGGGTGTTGACAAGGAGGTAGAGAAGTTTGTGAGAGAGTGCTCAGTTTGTTCCTCTGCAGATAAATCTTTAAAGACTTTGAGACCTCCGATGAGTGAAGGGTTGATTCCAAATCTTCCTTGGGAAGTAATAGCGATAGACATTTTTGGACCAGTTGGAGAATCTAAAGAATATGGCATTGTTGCAATTGACTTATTTACCAAGTGGCCTATGGTTAAGATAGTGGAAAAGGTGGACACACACAGTGTTTTAAAGTTTTTAGATAAGCTATTTGTATTAGAAGGTTTGCCTGTGTGTGTTGAGTGATAATGGGGTACAATTTACCTCCAAAATTGCAAAAGATTATTTTCAGAAATGTGGTATCAAGCACAAGACAACCTCACCATATAATCCCAGTGGAAATGGCACCGTAGAACGCCTTAACCGTGTGTTAAAGGGTGTGATCCAAGCTGCAATGAGCAAACAGTTAGATTGGAAGTTAGAGATACAAAAAGCAGTTTGGGCTTACAGGGTATAGCGCATGCTGCCACTGGTTTATCCCCTTTTATCATGATGAGAGGTAGGACGCCTAGGTGTAAGTTTAGCCCCAGTTGGCTTATGGATGGTAGAGTAGAGCAATGGTCACCTGATGAAGTAAAGAAAAATTTAGAATTTGTACATATGAAAAGTAAAGAGCATTATAACACATGTCATGGCACTAAAGATGTTGCTGTAAGGGTTGGTGACTGGGTTCGAATTAAAACACCTATTAAAGTTCCTAAAGGTGAAAGCAAGTTTGAGGCACCACACCAAGTAGCAGAGGTTCTTCGTAATGCTATTAGACTTAAGGTTGGAAGAGTCTGGAACCTAAAGAATGTTGCATTTGATTTAGAACAGCAGCATGATGTGGGAACACCAATCTTTGAACATCCATCGAATTTTGAGTTGGTGGAGGATTATTTTGATCACAGTGCAATACAAGCTGATTTGGGTCGTGAGGGTTGTGTACCAACAGAAACCGTTCAGGACAGTGAATCAGCAAAGGGAAACCAGGTCACCACAAAAATTAGAGAAGAAGATATCATTCCTCTGGATACCACTCCTATTGTGAGGAGGGGGGAGGGGTTTCCGAGTACTAATTCTAACACTGAACTTGTGAAGGAGGGTGTTGACAGGAGTATGGACACGGGTGACATTGGAAAGAGGAAGAGTTCTACCTGCATGGCTGAAGGAATATGTTAGGTAGTTCATTATATTACATGTCCCCACTTCATTACTTGCATTGTTTTCTTTTTCTTTCTTCCATTTCTTTTTCAATTGGTGTTTCTTTATTTTCCAAAGGAGGCGGATGTGTTATGTAGTCACTTTTAATATGCACTGTATTCTCTCATGATGTGTTGTGTTCTTTTAATGTACGTAGGTTGAGCGAGGCATGGAATCTCTGTGAGTTCTTCACGGATTCCAATCCAGGTAGTCAGTTGCTACTGGTGTCCTGGAGAGGAAGCCGTGCTGCCTGGCGCTCACCTGTTTTTGTGTATTTAACTAATAAATCTACAAACTTCAACTGCCTCCTCCACATCATTACAATATAGTGGCTATTGTTGAATGGTTTGCAGGAATCCTCCCAAGGATCCTGACACACAGTTCACAAGAATCAAAATACTATTACATAGGGAGCTCCTGACAATACAAGAGGGGGAAACTTTACGTCAAGACTGGAGGTTCCTATCATGCTGTCTTTCCAGCTTTTTAATTGTATAGTAGCTAGAAATTCCAAGAGGAAAATACTGCATTAACACTGACAACAATTACAATACTAAGAAAACCCTTGTGCAGAACTACTGCTGTATAATACATGGATGCACAATCAGTACATTTTAAATAGACCACCCTTACTCCAGCTCTTCCTTTTTAGGTCTCACCTGGGCAGCGCATGCGCTGTTTCTCAGAGGCATGCTGTATTCACTCTGTGGCCTGCCAGCCCGCCCATCTCTTTTGATTTGTTAATTAGACTGTCATTGACAAAGGCTGCTTCCAGGTTAGTAATCTTTGTTATATGTCCCTCCTTCTCGTGTCTTGCTTCCTCCTATGGAGCATTGGCTTATTACTTGTATCCTTTTACTTTAGTGTATTTAGCTTTGTGTATGCGTACTATTTTTTTCGTTGCCGAGTACCTGTGTTTAAGGAAGGTTCAGTTTTCTTATGTTGTGTTGTTGCTAAAGCTTGTGGAGATGTGTTCTAAGCAGTTTTTTTAAATTAAGTGTGCTTTATTTGTTTAGCAAGGTTTTCCGTGCTGACAGTATTTTTTTAATTTGTGTGCTTGTTTGCTATTTTACATAGTGCAAACTTCACCCGAAGGTATCGGAGCGCTTTACACAAGCACCAGTTTCATTAGACACAGGGACACATTCACAAGCACAGAGAATTAACAGGCACAGAGTGATTAAGTGATGTACCCAGAAACACAGTATGTTAAGCCTCCTGCCGAGACTCGAACCGCTCTAGCTGCAAGGTTGGTCACTCTAACCCTTACGCCACATCATCTCCTCTCGAGATCAGCATATAAGATGGCTGGCACTCCTTTGGAACGCACAATTATAATGCATTCCCTAGGCATTCCAAAGCAGCGCCAGCCATCTTTTTTCTGCACTATCTTTTTCATTGCAGAGTGCCCGTGTTGTAGGAAGGATCCGCTTTCGTATGTCATAATGTTGTAAAAGCATGTGGAAGATGCGTTTTAAGTGTTTTTTAATTGTGTGCTTTATTTGTTTAGCAAGGCTTTTCCATGTTGGCGGTGTTTTTGTAATTTATGTGCTTTTGTTTTTGCTATTTTACATAGCACAAACTCCACCCGAAGGTATTGGAGCGCTTTACAAAATCACCAGTTGCATTAAGCACAGGGACACATTCACAAGCAAAGAGAATTAACAGGCACAGAGAAATTTAGTGATTTAGCCAGAAACACAGAATGTTGAGCCTTCCGCCGAGACTTGAACCGCTCTAGCCCTAGTGACAAGGTCGGCCACCCTAGCCCTTACGCCACATTCTCTCCCCTCGAGATCAGCATATAATATGGCTGGCTCTCCTTTGGAATGCACAATCATAATGCATTCCCATTATGCGTTCCAAAGCAGCGCCGGCCATCTTGTTTTCTACTGCTGCAGCCGAGTTCAATAGTGTGTGTGTTTGTTCTGGGCAGAAACCTGTGTACTCCAAAGAGGGAACAGCTTGCAATGGGATAGGTTAAGAAAACAAACAGTAACAATGCCAGCATTTTCGTTCTGATTTCTAGACGAGACAACCCAGGCATCCCACCCTAGTGATGAATGGTCATGTGCAATCAAAATTAAACAATGGTCTTTACGGACCAGGGCCCAGATTCTGAAAAATGTCAGGAAACGCAGCGCAGCCCCCAAAGCGGCTGCGCCGCGTGACAGGGAGAGAGCAGGATTGCGCCATATTCACAGAGATATGGCACTCTCCTCCCCTCTCCCTATCGCTGATTTAAGCTGCCGTGAAACCAGGCACACACCTTAGTGTCATAGTGCTAGGGTGCATAACTGAGTCTACCATAGGTTTTATACAGGAAGGGTAACCTTCCTGTGCAAAATACTATGGCTAGACACACCTTAAATCTTTTCCTACTTTGTATGTGTGCTGCACAGTTCCGCACGCATGCAAAGTTGGAAAAAAAAGGAGACATGAAAACATTTCCCCTTTTAACACCTGCTTTCCAGCGGCGTAAATTTTGGGCACTTTTAGTAGATAGGGTTTAGCGTCAAAAAACATGGGTGGCTGCATGGGAATGTAACGTCCCCTTGTCACAAAGTAATGTAAAGCAGTGGTTGATGGGTGGGTGGGATGTGCCAGGCTGCTCCTAACTCCATCTCTCCTACTTCACAACCTCCCATCAACAGAAAAAAGTCTTTGAAGTTGGTGGACATAGCTAGAGATATGCTGAGGACATTAATAGCTTCCCATTGCCCTTCCCATAAGCTTAATCCTTGGATGGACCTGGGAGGGGCTAGGGAATCCCTCCCAGGTCCATTCCTACGTGTGTGATGTCGCTTGTGTTTTGCAGCTTGAAATTGTTTTAAGATTCACTTGACCCAGCAAAGCTGGAAAACTTTCGGCCTATATCGCTCCTTCCTTGGGTAGCTAAGATTGCTGAGGCCCATGTCAACAATATTTTAATGAAATATCTCACTACCAATAACATCTTGGATCCTTCTCAAAATGGTTTCCGCCCTGGTCACAGTACAGAGACGGCTCTTCTGGCTGTGACAGAACATCTGCGGACCATTCTTGATTCCGGTCATACAGCGGCACTGATTCTACTTGATCTGAGTGCCGCATTTGACACGGTTTCACATAAAATTCTGTTACAGCGTTTGGAGGAGGCTGGGGTGGTGGGCCTAGCACTAGAGTGGTTTAGATCATTCCTGACAGAGAGATCTTTTCGAGTTTCGGCCCTCCCGTTTCTTTCTCAGGCTCATTCCATCGGGCAGGGGGTACCACAGGGCTCTGCATTGAGCCCCATATTGTTTAATCTTTATGTTCAGCCTCTTGCTAAGGTGGCTAGGAACATGGGCCTCACCATGGTCTCGTATGCAGATGATACACAGCTGGTGGTGGCCCTGTCCGATGGTTCCACTCAGGATGCCTCACGGTTTCGGAGCGGCCTGGCCGCTGTGGCAGACTGGATGACTTTAAACTGTCTCCAGTTGAATGCGACGAAAACAGAGCTACTGTTGGTGGGGAGGGACAATAGCCTCTGGAGTGAACAATGGTGGCCTAACTTACTTGGTTGTACCCCCACCCCTAAATTGGTGGTAAAAAACTTGGGGGTATGGATGGATGCTACCCTTAGCTTTCAAGAACATACCAAAAGAGTTGCGGGTACCTGTTTTGGCCTCCTGCGGGGACTGTGGCCCCTGTTGAAGTTTTTTGATTCTTCTACGCGCCAACTGATTGTTCAATCAGCCATTCTATCCAGACTGGATTATGCTAATTCGCTCCTGTTGGGAGCTAATCAGGCTGAGATATTGCGAATGCAGCGTGTTCAAAACGCTGCCGCCAGGGTCCTGCTAGGGCTCCCACGTAACTGTCCTTCTACTGGGGCCATCCGGAGGTTACATTGGCTTCCGGTGGCCAAGCGGATCCAATTCAAGGCTCTTTGCTTATCTTTTAAGATTCTGAAACTTGCCTCGCCCAGTCTCCTGGCTAACTTGCTAGCACTGTATGTCCCCACTCGCCAGCTGCGCTCCTTGGGACAGCATTTGGTAATCGTCCCCCGTGTGAAGCGCCTTCGGGTCGGAGGTCGATCTTTCCGTTATTTAGCTGCCAAGTTATGGAATTCCCTGCCTTCTCAGATTCGCAGCTTGGATCGCATTGTGGACTTCAGGAAAGCAATTAAAACTTTTCTTTTTCCTTCTGCTTAGTCCTGTTGTCCTCTGTATATTCCTTACGCCTACTTGTTGTGTTCTTAGCCCTGTTCCTTCTGACGCTGGCAGCGCCGGGACGCCTCTTTGCTGGAGCAGCTGTGCGCTATATAAACTCAGGTAACATAACATTCACATGCGACCCTCGTGCCTACCCGGTGAAGAAAAAGAGTTGCACAAAAACAATCGAAAAGTTATGTAGTGGGCCATTTTGGGCTTACGGTCAACTTCACTGTGAGTTAAAGTGACTCCTCATTTAGTCGATACCCAAAGTGTAAATTGTTTTGGACTTTCGAGGTACTTCTAGAACCAACCACCTATGGCCTCATTACGAGTTCCTTGGATATAGAATTGATTCTGATCACTATCCCAGTGCCTATATCAGAGGATTATAATCTATTTCCCATGGACAGGGGGATAATATGTATGACCTGGGAACATAGGGTTCTACTCTGTGTAATAATTTTCTCTTTTTGGAGAAATGATGGGTCCAAATATGCACACATGTACCACTTGCTTAATGTGTAGGTGGACTTTTCTTTCGACCTTGGTGTGGGGAGGCAGCAGGAGGGCAGAACATTTGCTGGTTTAATCACAAAGGGCTCTAGCAGTGAAGCCTTTGATGTGGATCTAGACACTGAAGAATAAACTGCGCCAGGAAAAAGTAAAGAAACAAAGCACATGAAAGACAGTCCAAGGAGAAGCAAAAAGAGGAGAGAGGAAAAACAGCATCGTCAGCAGAAGGAGCTACGTTTTGAAGGAGGAGATGGGAAGCTTGCCCCTCAGATGACATTATTATGGTTGAGGAGTACATAATACAATTTCGACTGACCACTGTCAAATATGGCATGGAAATATCAAGCTCTCAGAGCACCAAGGCAGGCTATTGAGGACATTTACATCAGGAAAAATACCTGGACAGCAGGAATGAACTTCAATTGATTCAATGTGAGGAGTTCAAGTTATGGCTACCCTAGCTAACCAGAACGTGTGAATTTCAGTGTTTTTTCAGTTTTAATATGCAACCATAACTCTACTTTAACCAAGGTTTTTAAAGTGAAGATCTAACTTTTTCTAAACATACAGCATTATAACCAAAACTACCTATAGCCTAGTTCTTACCTTTTTAAAAAAATGTATTTTTATACATAAGCAGGCCATATTATCCATTGAGAAGGAACTTTGGGCCATATGTATCAAACCTTTTCCCGTTCGCAAACGGCCCGATTCTCAGAATCGGTGTGTTTGCGAACGGGAAAAAGCCTTTTGGGATGTATCATCCCAAAAGGCCATCGCAAAATAAGGACTCGCAAAAATTGCGATTCTCTATTTTGCGAATGCATTTAAGGAATCACAAATTGCGATTCCTTAAATGCAATGTATGAAAGCACATAAAAAGTGCAAATTGGTCATAAGGAATCGCAAATTACCACCAAGTTGGTGGTAATATGCGATTTCTTTGAAAAATGCAATTTTTAGCATTTTTCAAAGTGCAATTTGGTGCACATACATGCCCTTAGGGCATGTATGTGCGCCACATGTGCACCCATGCTTATTTCAGGGGTGCAACAGGGTGTCCTTTTGACACCCTTGCAACCCTGAAATTGCATTCTCAATTTGCGATTCTCTAATTGCTAATCGCAAATTGAGAATGTCTTCCCATTCATTCCTATGAGCCTCTAGGCCCATAGGAATGAATGGGGAGGGTTTCCTTAATTGCGAATCGCAATTTGCAATTCGCAATTAAAGAATATGTAGGATTCGCAAATTTTTTTGCAAATCCTACATACATCTCGTTTTGCGATTCTCAAATAGCGATTCTCTAAAGTTCGCTATTTGAGAATCGCAAAGCCAAACTTTCATACATAGCCCTTTATGATTAGGGCTCCCGGTTTTATGGTATTTTTTTTTTTTTTTTAACATTTCTGTTTGTATTTATCCATATTAATTTTTTCCCCTCTTAGTGGTATTTATCCATATTTATTTTGTGTTTTTAGAATAAATGGAGTCGTAAAATTGTATATTTCCACATTTAACTTTTAGACATGCACTCATACATGGAAGCCTGTCGCGTTTTAGCAAATTAAACAGCCACATATAACATAACACTACACCCATAGGTGCATATTAGCTTTACACTACAAATATATGTTAACTTATGCCTGTATTTAAGGAAATCTGATCCTGTTTTGTAACTCCCTATATGTCTATCTGCTCAGTTTTTGCCTGGAGTTCATCAAAGACAGCATGGAGAGTCTTTCACAAAAAGCACAATTTTCAGTTTTTTCCGCTTTTAAAAATAAATACAGACAGGAAACACATTGTTTTGTGTCTGTATTTAACTGTAAAAATCAGTAAAAAAGGAAAACTGTGAGCCTTATTTATGATTTAGCTGTAACTTTAGACAGATCTGCACAAATTTGGCACTCCGCTCATACAGCTAAGGTCTGACTTTCCTAATTTTATGCATTTCTATCTAGGGGAAAAAAGTTAATAGGGGTGCAAATATTTTTTTGCTAACTTTAACTGGTGAATTTCTGTGTTTTTTTTAGTTCAGAACATTAATGTTATCACTGACACATTCACCTAACTATAACGTTACCTTAGCCTTTGGTTTTTTCCAGTGAATTCCTAAGGTTTTAAAAAAACAGATCCTTTTATCACACCTAACTATAACTTTATTTTAACTTCTCTGGCTTTTTCAGTGAATTTCTCAGTTTAAAAAAAATGTAAAGTAATATTAAATTACCATACGTAAATGCAATGTCCCGCCTTCGCCCATGCGTGGTTGGTCATAGGGCCTGGCCCTGGGACTCCATCCCACAGAGCCATTTTGTTTTTTACTTAAAGAGGAGAGGGGCCACACATCCTGCCTCCCAAGCTGTTATCAGCCCCAGGGACCACATCCCCCGAGACCACTTATTTAAATGAAGAGGAGGGGGGCCGTGTGGCCCCCCCTCCCCAAGCCTTGTTAAGCCCTGGGGATCCCATCGCCCTGGGCCAGTCTTTTAAATAAAGTGGTGGAGGCATGCGTGCCCCCCTTCCCCGGGACGATTTTGGCCCCCAGGGACTCCTTCCACAGGGGCCTGGCGTAATTTTTATGGGGAAGAAGGCATGCGGCCCCCCACCTCAGTCTGATTTCAGTCTTGCGGAACCCCACCCCCGGTGTTAATATTAGGGGGATGGGGCACTTGGACCCCCTCCCTGGGCCAATTTCAGGCCCGGTGACCCCAACCCTCAGGCCCAGCGTTAATATTAGGGAGCGGGCTCACGGCTCCCCTTTCCAGGCCAATTTCGGCCCCAGGCACCCATTCCCTAGGGCCTGGCACCATTTTAAAGGGGGCACACGGCCCCCCTCCTTGGGCCGATTTTAGCCCTGGGGACCCCATCCCCCGGGGCTTGACACCAATTTAAAGGGAGAGGGAGGGCACTCGGCCGCCTCTCTGTGCTGATTTTGGCCCCAGGGACCCTTTTCCTGGGCCAATTTTGGGCCCCTATCCCCCAGGGCGCGACGCAATTGTGAAGGGAAGGGGGGCACAAGGCCGCCCTTCCGGACAAATTTCAGCCCCGAGGACCATAGCCCTCGGGGGCCCGGGACAATCCTGAAAGGGGCAGGAGGATGTGGCCCCCTCTCCGGGCCTATTTCAGCCTCAGAGACCCCGTTCCCCGGAGCCTGCCACAATTTTGAAGGGGAGGGAAGCATGTGCTCCCCCCTCACGGGACCAATTTCGACCACAGGGACCCCATCCCCCATGGTCTAGCACAATTCTGAAGGGGAGAGGGCACGCAACCCAATCCCCAGGCCGAATTCTGCCCAGGGATGCCATCCCCCGGGCCCAGCACCTTAAAGGTGGGTGTCCTCATGCTCACCCAGGGCACCCCCACACAATCACGGCCCCATCTGACTCCCCGCATCCAGCGGGAGCCGACATTGCTCCTGCCGGGAGGGTGCAGCTAATACTGCTGCTAGCTCCAGGCGGGAGCAATTTTTAGATGTTTTCCTGCCCGCATAAACAGATATAAAGTCTGCTCCCAGCAGACAGGAGCATTTTTGAAGCTCCTGCCAGCTGGGAGCAGACTTTGTGTTTACTCCCTCTTGGCGGGAGATTTAAAAATGCTTCTGCCAAGCGAGAGCAAACACAGGTTTCCCTGCCCGCGCTGGTGTGGACAGGGAAACCGCTATGTCCCGGGGGTGGGCACCCTGAGACATAGTCAGTGAGCCGGCCCCGGGAGATGGGGTCCCCAAAGCCATTAATGGCTCCAGGAGGGGGGGCCACGTGGCCTCCCACCCTTAAAGGAATCAGCCCCGGGTTTGGGCTCCCCGGGGACTTTTCAAGTTTGGGAAGGTTATGCATTTTTTTGCCCTAGGGGCAGGCTCCCCGGGACAGTTAGAGGCTCAGGAGGGGGGCCATGCAGCCCCATACATATCAATGTCGACCCCAGGGGTGGGCTCCCCAGGGCCTCTCAAGGCTCGGGGAGCGGTGGCCGCATGGCTGCCCTCCCCATAAAAATGAATGTCGGCCCCAGGGGTGGGCTCCTTGTGGCCTGTAGAGGCAGAGAAAAGGGGGCTGTGTGTCCACCCTCTCATAAATAATTAGATTGGCCCCGGGGTGGGCACCCCGGGCCTCTCATGGACTGTGCAGCTCCCTACCCTTTCTAAACACAGCCCCGGTGGTAGGCTCCCCGGGGTATATTATAATTAAATGCGGCCCAGCCGCCATTTTTTTTTTTTTTTTTTTTTTTTATCTTGCGAGAGCATTTTTTGCTATTTTCTTTTCTTTTCGTCCTCAGGGGGCCCCCCAAATGGAGCCTAGGGGGTCAGGGTATTCCTACACTGCCCCTATATATCTTTTTTTTTTTTTTTACAACTTCAGGACAGGAGACTAAGCCCCCATGTCCTGAAATGGCTGCTAGGAACATTTTTCTCATGTTGCTGGCAGCCAATCAGAATGCTCGAGGGAGTCTGACTCCCGCGGCAGCGAGATGGTTCAAGGGAAATAAAGCTCCCTGGGACAATCAGAATGCTCTATTTTTAATCTGGCGCTCCCGCACGAGTTCTGGAGACACTAGCGAGCCCAACTGCCAAAATATACAATTAATTTGGACCCATATTTCACAACTACTACTGAACGGATTTACACCAAAACACAAAAAGCACAACCTGCGGCTAAGATTTAGGTTCCTGACAAATTTGGTGTTATTCTATACAGCAGTTTTTGCTATAACCTGTCTTAAAGAAGTCTTTCAAAAATGCATGGGGATTTTACGTTTTGGGAATTCCCTTTTTTCTCGGCTCCCGTTTGAGGGATCACCCTAAAACTTTCCAGGAAGGAGCTGAGGTGGATGAACTTTTTTTTATTAATGATTCATAAAGATTAGCCAAAGAGGGGTAAAGTTATTAGTAAACCAAAAAACGCTCCGTCTAGGGAAAAGCAGACCTAACTGTAACGACCTAGTGGCGACCGCCACACGGAAATTTATATATATATACATATACACAAACATAAATGTGTATATATATTTAAGTGTATATGTATATATATATATATATATATCGCAAAAACCCCTCCATTCTGGAGAAGTAGAGGCCACTCGGGGAAACCTTGAGGAAACAGCTTTAATGGACAGCGTTGTGGCATAATGCATTTCGGCGTTTTCCGCCTTCGTCAGATGCCGCTGCTTTCCGGATCTCGTCCCAGCCACACCTTACAAATGTCCTGCACTCATCCCATTGGTGGGAATGCTCGCCACCCCAGATCATGTGTTCGCACACCAATTGCAGTACAATGGGGACTGCAACTCCCAGAGTTCTCCATTCCTGATAAGGTGTTGCGTGGGGAATCTGGACTGAATTACGCCCGTATGGGCTGGCGCTATGCAGGACAAGACGCGGTGATGACAGGTCCCGGTGTATGTAGTCCCAGTGTCTCCTCGGGTCCCCTGTACGTTCAAGCCCCCAGTGTAGGCATCCGCCGGGCCGTAGGCTATAATTACAATGAATCTCACCTCCCGTGAAGTCACGGGCTGCACCAAGCAGCCGCCTTTGCTTAGCTAACGCTGTGAGGTGGGCTGAGGCATTTTCCAATACCTTGGACGACAAAAGGACTGCAGATGCAGGAACCAGTGAAGCCCCAGCCAACTTGTAGAACGGGGCCTCTTTCACGTCTCTGGCTGACGCGCATATCTCGCAAAAACCCCTCCATTCTGGAGAAGTAGAGGCCACTCGGGGAAACCTTGAGGAAACAGCTTTAATATATATATATATATATGATTATGTATGACGGCTGGCCCGGTCGAGAGATACACCATCGCAACATCTACAGCGGGTCCGCTGCTGGTTCACATTGACGGCTGAACGCGGAGCAGGAGGTGCGTCTTGTATCAGAGAGCTGTGATTCGTTAGAACACTTTAAAAGAACTTTTATAACTTGTAACAGCAGCAAGCAGACCCACATGGTTTATGATGTCAACTACCGTCCCACCATGCATTTCAACGGCCATGGTGATCTGCCGGCCCACATGGGCGTGACTATATAAATTGGGGAAGTATGTCAGGGATCAGGGCAAAAGACAAGACCGCACTTACCAATTAGTAGGTGCAGTAGCTCAAAACAGAAGGAAAAGTCCCAGCTTGCCTCCTTGTCAGGAGGAGTTCAAAACCCACTCTTGGACTGCATTGGTGAGATCGCGGTTTTCCAGGATGGCCGCCGCCTGTGTCTCAGAGTCAGCGCTCCAGCCTTCCTGCTGAGAGCGCGAGGTCTGGAGGATAGTGTGAGGCTCGCGCGCACCCTCCCAACTGCGCACGTCACAAAGGCTAGTCAGGAGAGTAGCGGTGCCTTCACGTTCGTGCGCATTAGAGTCAGGGCTAGAGAGTTAGTGTTCCGTTTCGATGCTCGTCGGAAGAGTAGTGTTCCGACGAGTCGGGTGAACCGCAGTTCACAGGGAAGTTTCCCAAAGGTGACGTTGAGGAGAATTTAAAAGAAAAGAAATGATTCCAGTTTGCTTCGTTAATCTCCAGAGACATACCCAAGGAGTTTAGCTTATCCTTACCTTCAGAGTCTTCGGAGCAGTCACGCAAGTACCTAGAAAAAGAAATAAGAAAAAGAAAATTTGAATTTTGTAGCTAAATGTTTTTTCTTCAATTTAAGACTGAGACAAGTACGTTTAAAAAACCATAGAAATAAGTAACGTCGCTCTTGCTAGTAGTGTGAAGTATTCGAACAAAGGTAGAACTTTCTCCAGCTCAATAGAAAGTACTATAGTGCTATAATCAGGAAAATAGCAATTCAATTAATTAAAAAGAAAGATACAGAAGAGGAGCAAAAGCCAGTCACTTCAAGGGTAAGTTACAGGTAGAAGAGTAATATATCTTGCGAAATAGAATGCAGTGATTAAGACATAAGTAATTGTTGTTTTTTTAAATAAATTATTTTTATTGATCAGCTTGCAACACGTGAGTACATAGTTCCACAACGGAACCCAACCAGATCTGCTGTAGTCATATAGTAGTACAAGCATTTTGTTCTGAAAAGTGGAACAACAAACATAGCCTTATCCCCACCCCCACCCTTCCCCGTACTGCAATCACTGTTTTTAGACACATAGCAACTTGCACATCATAAGTACGGCACCTTACATCAGCATATCTAACCCATGCAATCATTTTCTACCCTCGCATTTATGCATCATGCCTGCTGCAAGTCAGGGTTCCCAAGGAGGTACATGGTCAGCGGAGCCCAAAAGTCTTTAGGCCTGGAGGCCTCTGGTAGTTCCTCTGCATAAACGCCCAGCTGCTCCCTGCAGTATATCAAATCTCGGATCCACTTTTGAACAGTTGGGGTAGTTTTGGCACCCCAGCATTGTGCCACTGCCCGCTTGGCAAACTGGGTCGAGACAGCGACAATTCCCCGGTTGCATGGCTTAAGCTTCTTTACAATCCCCAGTAGGCATACTTCAGAGTGCACACCACATTTTCTAGCACAACCTCAGTGAGCACTCTTGTTACTTGATTCCAAAATGCAAATATTTTAGCGCAGCACCATGCAAGATGCATAAAGTCTGCATCATCCTGCCCACAGCTGACACAGCACGCATTATCCCTCAGGCCAAACTTCCGCAATTGACTTGGTGTATAATATAGCTGGTGCAGATATTTGAAATGAATGATACGGAGATTGCAGTTCGCCATCAGTCGGCCAGTCAGCTCGCAGCAGAACTTCCACTGTACCAGCGACAGTGGGGACCCAAGCACCGCGTTCCATTTATTTAATGAAGGGTGCTCAGTGAGTTCACTCTTTCATTGACGCATTGTACAGTTTGGTTATCAGTCCCCTACGTTCCTCCCCCGCCAGCACCGCCTGCAGCGCCATCAGTGTTTTCGGCTCTGCTGGATCATCAGGGAAAATAGATCTGACCGCCTGCCGCACCCTGACGTATGTAAAGCCCAGCATTATGCCATGATCCCACCCCGCTTGCAGGTCCAGGAGTGACCGGAACTGGCCATTCTTATACAGAAGACATAAGTAATTGTTAATTTGTTTTACAGTGTATGCAAAAAAAAAAAAAACTACGCAACGAAGCTAGCAGTAGAAGTAGAAGACACCTTTGAAGAAGACGAGGCAGTCTCTTCTCAATCCCCATCCCCTTTCCCCCCTGAGAATTCCTTCACTTCCCTATAGTTCAATTCAGGGGTTGTGGAGAGGATCTCGGGGAGGCATTGGGAACAGCTGCATTCTGCTCCCGTGGAGTTTTATGGGAACTATTGACAGTCGCTCTGACAAAGTACTGGCAGTTATGTTTGGCTGTCCTTGTTACAGTTTCCCTTGGATGAAGGGCGGAAAGCCTGAAACGCGTCACAATAAACTGTTGGGTGTTTTATGAAGCAGCTCTCTTTTCGCAGTATACTTTCCTGGGAGTGCATCTCACCATGGGGCAACTCTTTGATGATTATGTATGACGGCCGGCCAGATCCAGAGATACACCATCGCAACATCTACAGCGGGTCCGCTGCTGGTTCACATTGACAGCTGAACGCTGAGCAAGAAGTGCGGCTTGTATCATAGAGATGTGAATCTTTAGAACACTTTAAAAGAACTTGTATAACTTGTAACGGCAGCAAGCAGACCCACATGGGTTATGATGTCAACTACCAGTCCCACCATGCATTTCAACGGCGATGGTGATCTGCCGGCCCACATGGGCGTGACTATATAAATTGGGGAAGTACTGGCAGTTATGTTTGGCCGTCTTTGTTACAGTTTGCCTTGGATGAAGGCGGAAAGCCCAAAACGCGTCGCAATAAACTGTTGGGTGTTTTACTGAAGTAGCTCTCTTTTGGCAGTATACTTTCCTGAGCGTACATCTCACCATGGGGCAACTCTTTGATGATTATGTATGACGGCCGGCCCGGTCGAAAGATGCACCATCGCAACATCTACAGCAGGCCCGCTGCTGGTTCACATTGACAGCTGAACGCGGAGCAGGAGGTGCGTCTTGTATCAGAGAGCTGTGATTCTTAAGAACACTTGAAAAGAACTTTTATAACTTGTAACGGCAGCAAGCATGCCCACATGGGTTATGATGTCAACTACCAGTCCCACCATGCATTTCAACGGCGATGGTGATCTGCCGGCCCACATGGGCGTGACTATATAAATTGGGGAAGTACTGGCAGTTTTGTTTGGCCGTCCTCGTTACAGTTTTCCTTGGATGAAGGGCGGAAAGACCGAAACGCGTCGCAATAAACTGTTGGGTGTTTTACTGAAGCAGCTCTCTTTTGGCAGTATACTTTCCTGGGAGTGCATCTCACCATGGGGCAACTCTTTGATGATTATGTATGACGGCCGGCCCGCTAGAGAGCTGCACCATCGCAACATCTACAGCTGGTCCGCTGCTGGTTCACATTGACGGCTGAACGCGGAGCAGGAGGTGCGTCTTGTATCAGAGAGCTGTGATTCTTTAGAACACTTGAAAAGAACTTTTATAACTTGAAACGGCAGCAAGCATGCCCACATGGGTTATGATGTCAACTACCAGTCCCACCATGCATTTCAACGGCGATGGTGATCTGCCGGCCCACATGGGCGTTACTATATAAATTGGGGAAGTACTGGCAGTTATGTTTGGCCGTCCTTGTTACAGTTTGCCTTTGATGAAGGGCGGAAAGACCGAAACGCGTTGCAATAAACTGTTGGGTGTTTTACTGAAGCAGCTCTCTTTTGGCAGTATACTTTCCTGGGAGTGCATCTCACCATGGGGCAACTCTTTGATGATTATGTATGACGGCCGGCCCGCTAGAGAGCTGCACCATCGCAACATCTACAGCTGGTCCGCTGCTGGTTCACATTGACGGCTGAACGCGGAGCAGGAGGTGCGTCTTGTATCAGAGAGCTGTGATTCTTTAGAACACTTGAAAAGAACTTTTATAACTTGAAACGGCAGCAAGCATGCCCACATGGGTTATGATGTCAACTACCAGTCCCACCATGCATTTCAACGGCGATGGTGATCTGCCGGCCCACATGGGCGTTACTATATAAATTGGGGAAGTACTGGCAGTTATGTTTGGCCGTCCTTGTTACAGTTTGCCTTTGATGAAGGGCGGAAAGACCGAAACGCGTTGCAATAAACTGTTGGGTGTTTTACTGAAGCAGCTCTCTTTTGGCAGTATACTTTCCTGGGAGTGCATCTCACCATGGGGCAACTCTTTGATGATTATGTATGACGGCCGGCCCGCTAGAGAGCTGCACCATCGCAACATCTACAGCTGGTCCGCTGCTGGTTCACATTGACGGCTGAACGCGGAGCAGGAGGTGCGTCTTGTATCAGAGAGCTGTGATTCTTTAGAACACTTGAAAAGAACTTTTATAACTTGAAACGGCAGCAAGCATGCCCACATGGGTTATGATGTCAACTACCAGTCCCACCATGCATTTCAACGGCGATGGTGATCTGCCGGCCCACATGGGCGTTACTATATAAATTGGGGAAGTACTGGCAGTTATGTTTGGCCGTCCTTGTTACAGTTTGCCTTTGATGAAGGGCGGAAAGACCGAAACGCGTTGCAATAAACTGTTGGGTGTTTTACTGAAGCAGCTCTCTTTTGGCAGTATACTTTCCTGGGAGTGCATCTCACCATGGGGCAACTCTTTGATGATTATGTATGACGGCCGGCCCGCTAGAGAGCTGCACCATCGCAACATCTACAGCTGGTCCGCTGCTGGTTCACATTGACGGCTGAACGCGGAGCAGGAGGTGCGTCTTGTATCAGAGAGCTGTGATTCTTTAGAACACTTGAAAAGAACTTTTATAACTTGAAACGGCAGCAAGCATGCCCACATGGGTTATGATGTCAACTACCAGTCCCACCATGCATTTCAACGGCGATGGTGATCTGCCGGCCCACATGGGCGTTACTATATAAATTGGGGAAGTACTGGCAGTTATGTTTGGCCGTCCTTGTTACAGTTTGCCTTGGATGAAGGGCAGAAAGTCCAAAACGCGTCACAATAAACTGTTGGGTGTTTTACTGAAGCAGCTCTCTTTTGGCAGTATACTTTCCTGGGAGGGCATCTCACCATGGGGCAACTCTTTGATGATTATGTATGACGGCCGGCCCGGTCGAGAGATGCACCATCGTAACGTCTACAGCGGGTCTGCTGCTGGTTCACATTGACGGCTGAACGCGGAGCAGAAGGTGCGTCTTGTATCAGAGAGCTGTGATTCGTTGGAACACTTGAAAAGAACTTTTATAACTTATAATGGCAGTAAGCAGACCCACATGGGTTATGATATCAACTACCAGTCCCACCATGCATTTCAACGGCGATGGTATTCTGCCGGCCCACATGCGCGTAACTATATAAATTGGGGAAGTACTGGCAGTTATGTTTGGCCGCCCTTGTTACAGTTTGCCTTGGATGAAGGGCGGAAAGCCCGAAACGCGTCGAAATAAACTGTTGGGTGTTTTACTGAAGCAGCTCTCTTTTGGCAGTATACTTTCCTGGGAGTGCATCTCATCATGGGGTAACTCTTTGATGATTATGTATGACGGCCGGCCCGGTCGAGAGATGCACCATCACAACGTCTACAGCGGGTCCGCTGCTGGTTCACATTGACGGCTGAACGCGGAGCAGGAGGTGCGTCTTGTATCAGAGAGCTGTGATTCGTTAGAACACTTTAAAAGAACTTTTATAACTTGTAACAGCAGCAAGCAGACCCACATGGTTTATGATGTCAACTACCAGTCCCACCATGCATTTCAACGGCCATGGTGATCTGCCGGCCCACATGGGCGTGACTATATAAATTGGGGACGTATGTCAGGGATCAGGGCAAAAGACAAGAGCGCACTTACCAATTAGTAGGTGCAGTAGCTCAAAACAGAAGGAAAAGTCCCAGCTTGCCTCCTTGTCAGGAGGAGTTCAAAACCCACTCTTGGACTGCATTGGTGAGATCGCGGTTTTCCAGGATGGCCGCCGCCTGTGTCTCAGAGTCAGCGCTCCAGCCTTCCTGCTGAGAGCGCGAGGTCTGGAGGATAGTGTGAGGCTCGCGCGCACCCTCCCAACTGCGCACTTCACAAAGGCTAGTCAGGAGAGTAGCGGTGCCTTCACGTTCGTGCGCATTAGAGTCAGGGCTAGAGAGTTAGTGTTCCATTTTGATGCTCGTCGGAAGAGTAGTGTTCCGACGAGTCGGGTGAACCGCAGTTCACAGGGAAGTTTCCCAAAGGTGACGTTGAGGAGAATTTAAAAGAAAAGAAATGATTCCAGTTTGCTTCGTTAATCTCCAGAGACATACCCAAGGAGTTTAGCTTATCCTTACCTTCAGAGTCTTCGGAGCAGTCACGCAAGTACCTAGAAAAAGAAATAAGAAAAAGAAAATTAGAATTTTGTAGCTAAATGTTTTTTCTTCAATTTAAGACTGAGACAAGTACGTTTAAAAAAACCATAGAAATAAGTAACGTCGCTCTTGCTAGTAGTGTGAAGTATTCGAACAAAGGTAGAACTTTCTCCAGCTCAATAGGAAGTACTATAGTGCTATAATCAGGAAAATAGCAATTCAATTAATTAAAAAAGAAAGATACAGAAGAGGAGCAAAAGCCAGTCACTTCAAGGGTAAGTTACAGGTAGAAGAGTAATATATCTTGCGAAATAGAATGCAGTGATTAAGACATAAGTAATTGTTGTTTTTTTTAAATAAATTATTTTTATTGATCAGCTTGCAACACGTGAGTACATAGTTCCACAACGGAACCCAACCAGATCTGCTGTAGTCATATAGTAGTACAAGCATTTTGTTCTGAAAAGTGGAACAACAAACATAGCCTTATCCCCACCCTTCCCCGTACTGCAATCACTGTTTTTAGACACATAGCAACTTGCACATCATAAGTACGGCACCTTACATCAGCATATCTAACCCATGCAATCATTTTCTACCCTCGCATTTATGCATCATGCCTGCTGCAAGTCAGGGTTCCCAAGGAGGTACATGGTCAGCGGAGCCCAAAAGTCTTTAGGCCTGGAGGCCTCTGGTAGTTCCTCTGCATAAACGCCCAGCTGCTCCCTGCAGTATATCAAATCTCGGATCCACTTTTGAACAGTTGGGGTAGTTTTGGCACCCCAGCATTGTGCCACTGCCCGCTTGGCAAACTGGGTCGAGACAGCGACAATTCCCCGGTTGCATGGCTTAAGCTTCTTTACAATCCCCAGTAGGCATACTTCAGGAGTGCACACCACATTTTCTAGCACAACCTCAGTGAGCACTCTTGTTACTTGATTCCAAAATGCAAATATTTTAGCGCAGCACCATGCAAGATGCATAAAGTCTGCATCATCCTGCCCACAGCTGACACAGCACGCATTATCCCTCAGGCCAAACTTCCGCAATTGACTTGGTGTATAATATAGCTGGTGCAGATATTTGAAATGAATGATACGGAGATTGCAGTTCGCCATCAGTCGGCCAGTCAGCTCGCAGCAGAACTTCCACTGTACCAGCGACAGTGGGGACCCAAGCACCGCGTTCCATTTATTTAATGAAGGGTGCTCAGTGAGTTCACTCTCTTTCATTGACGCATTGTACAGTTTGGTTATCAGTCCCCTACGTTCCTCCCCCGCCAGCACCGCCTGCAGCGCCATCAGTGTTTTCGGCTCTGCTGGATCATCAGGGAAAATAGATCTGACCGCCTGCCGCACCCTGACGTATGTAAAGCCCAGCATTATGCCATGATCCCACCCCGCTTGCAGGTCCAGGAGTGACCGGAACTGGCCATTCTTATACAGAAGACATAAGTAATTGTTAATTTGTTTTACAGTGTATGCAAAAAAAAAAAAACAACTACGCAACGAAGCTAGCAGTAGAAGTAGAAGACACCTTTGAAGAAGACGAGGCAGTCTCTTCTCAATCCCCATCCCCTTTCCCCCCTGAGAATTCCTTCACTTCCCTATAGTTCAATTCAGGGGTTGTGGAGAGGATCTCGGGGAGGCATTGGGAACAGCTGCATTCTGCTCCCGTGAAGTTTTATGGGAACTATTGACAGTCGCTCTGACAAAGTACTGGCAGTTATGTTTGGCTGTCCTTGTTACAGTTTCCCTTGGATGAAGGGCGGAAAGCCTGAAACGCGTCACAATAAACTGTTGGGTGTTTTATGAAGCAGCTCTCTTTTCGCAGTATACTTTCCTGGGAGTGCATCTCACCATGGGGCAACTCTTTGATGATTATGTATGACGGCCGGCCAGATCCAGAGATACACCATCGCAACATCTACAGCGGGTCCGCTGCTGGTTCACATTGACAGCTGAACGCTGAGCAAGAAGTGCGTCTTGTATCATAGAGCTGTGATTCTTTAGAACACTTTAAAAGAACTTGTATAACTTGTAACGGCAGCAAGCAGACCCACATGGGTTATGAGGTCAACTACCAGTCCCACCATGCATTTCAACGGCGATGGTGATCTGCCGGCCCACATGGGCGTGACTATATAAATTGGGGAAGTACTGGCAGTTATGTTTGGCCGTCTTTGTTACAGTTTGCCTTGGATGAAGGCGGAAAGCCCAAAACGCGTCGCAATAAACTGTTGGGTGTTTTACTGAAGTAGCTCTCTTTTGGCAGTATACTTTCCTGAGCGTACATCTCACCATGGGGCAACTCTTTGATGATTATGTATGACGGCCGGCCCGGTCGAGAGATGCACCATCGCAACATCTACAGCAGGCCCGCTGCTGGTTCACATTGACAGCTGAACGCGGAGCAGGAGGTGCGTCTTGTATCAGAGAGCTGTGATTCTTAAGAACACTTGAAAAGAACTTTTATAACTTGTAACGGCAGCAAGCATGCCCACATGGGTTATGATGTCAACTACCAGTCCCACCATGCATTTCAACGGCGATGGTGATCTGCCGGCCCACATGGGCGTGACTATATAAATTGGGGAAGTACTGGCAGTTATGTTTGGCCGTCCTCGTTACAGTTTTCCTTGGATGAAGGGCGGAAAGACCGAAACGCGTCGCAATAAACTGTTGGGTGTTTTACTGAAGCAGCTCTCTTTTGGCAGTATACTTTCCTGGGAGTGCATCTCACCATGGGGCAACTCTTTGATGATTATGTATGACGGCCGGCCCGCTAGAGAGCTGCACCATCGCAACATCTACAGCTGGTCCGCTGCTGGTTCACATTGACGGCTGAACGCGGAGCAGGAGGTGCGTCTTGTATCAGAGAGCTGTGATTCTTTAGAACACTTGAAAAGAACTTTTATAACTTGAAACGGCAGCAAGCATGCCCACATGGGTTATGATGTCAACTACCAGTCCCACCATGCATTTCAACGGCGATGGTGATCTGCCGGCCCACATGGGCGTTACTATATAAATTGGGGAAGTACTGGCAGTTATGTTTGGCCGTCCTTGTTACAGTTTGCCTTTGATGAAGGGCGGAAAGACCGAAACGCGTTGCAATAAACTGTTGGGTGTTTTACTGAAGCAGCTCTCTTTTGGCAGTATACTTTCCTGGGAGTGCATCTCACCATGGGGCAACTCTTTGATGATTATGTATGACGGCCGGCCCGCTAGAGAGCTGCACCATCGCAACATCTACAGCTGGTCCGCTGCTGGTTCACATTGACGGCTGAACGCGGAGCAGGAGGTGCGTCTTGTATCAGAGAGCTGTGATTCTTTAGAACACTTGAAAAGAACTTTTATAACTTGAAACGGCAGCAAGCATGCCCACATGGGTTATGATGTCAACTACCAGTCCCACCATGCATTTCAACGGCGATGGTGATCTGCCGGCCCACATGGGCGTTACTATATAAATTGGGGAAGTACTGGCAGTTATGTTTGGCCGTCCTTGTTACAGTTTGCCTTTGATGAAGGGCGGAAAGACCGAAACGCGTTGCAATAAACTGTTGGGTGTTTTACTGAAGCAGCTCTCTTTTGGCAGTATACTTTCCTGGGAGTGCATCTCACCATGGGGCAACTCTTTGATGATTATGTATGACGGCCGGCCCGCTAGAGAGCTGCACCATCGCAACATCTACAGCTGGTCCGCTGCTGGTTCACATTGACGGCTGAACGCGGAGCAGGAGGTGCGTCTTGTATCAGAGAGCTGTGATTCTTTAGAACACTTGAAAAGAACTTTTATAACTTATAATGGCAGTAAGCAGACCCACATGGGTTATGATATCAACTACCAGTCCCACCATGCATTTCAACGGCGATGGTATTCTGCCGGCCCACATGGGCGTAACTATATAAATTGGGGAAGTTCTGGCAGTTATGTTTGGCCGTCCTTGTTACAGTTTGCCTTGGATGAAGGGCGGAAAGCCCGAAACGCGTCGAAATAAACTGTTGGGTCTTTTACTGCAGCAGCTCTCTTTTGGCAGTATACTTTCCTGGGAGTGCATCTCATCATGGGGTAACTCTTTGATGATTATGTATGACGGCCGGCCCGGTCGACCAATGCACCATCGCAACATCTACAGCGGGTCCGCTGCTGGTTCACATTGATGGATGAACGCAGAGCAGGAGGTGCATCTTGTATCAAAGAGCTGTGATTCTTTAGAGCACTTTAAAAGAACTTTTATAACTTGTAACGGCAGCAAGCAGACCCACATGGGTTATGATGTCAACTACCAGTCCCACCATGCATTTCAAAGGCAATGGTGATCTGCCGGCCCACATGGGCGTTACTATATAAATTGGGGAAGTACTGGCAGTTATGTTTGGCCGTCCTTGTTACAGTTTCCCTTGGATGAAGGGCGGAAAGCCCGAAATGCGTCGCAATAAACTGTTGGGTGTTTTACTGAAGCAGCTCTCTTTTGGCAGTATACTTTCCTGGGGGTGCATCTCACCATGGGGCAACTCTTTGATGATTAAATATGTATATAAATATGCATACGTGTATCAGCAATGATTAATAACAATTTATAAAGAACGGCCACAGACACTCGTGAGCTCTGCAGAAATTAATGATGGCAATACACTCTGTAATGCCAGCTGCAGCATTTATCTCAATGTTGCTGCCAGCCAGTCAGATTGCGGCCGATGAGGAAAAAAAGCCCTCTCGGCCGATCACAATGCTTTCTTTTTTTAAATTGCATTCCAGTGGATCCAGATATCTCTATTTTTCAAACTTGATTTCTTAAAAATGGCTGTATATATTTACACTAATCACCAAAGGCACGTCTTCTGAGTAAAGATCTACCTTTTTGCAAAATTTAGTTGAATTCTGTTCAGCTGTTTTAGCTGTGGCTCTGTCTAAAGTTCCTATTGGAAACTACATGGAGAAAACATGTTTTGGGACCCCCCAACCCCTTTTCTCGGTCCCCATTTGACGGATCACCTTTCCAGGAAGGATTTGAGGTGGATGAACCTTTTTTTTTTTTTTTTTAAGTTTTGTGAAAATTCTTCAAAAGGCGCCAAAGTTATTAGCAAACTAAAAAAAAACATTTCCTATAGAAACTTGTCACTGTGTAATTTATCTACCAAAATGTTACTATTTTAAATTTAGGGAGCTGTTCAGCAACTGAGAAGATGGGTAGGCTGGGTAAAAGCACATGGAAAGGGAATGTTGTACTTATGCAGCTGTCTGTTCCCTGAACTACTTTTTAGCCCCTTTAAAAATATTATCTTTATTGTCAGATAGAATAATAAAATGCTTCAACAAAAAAATAAAAAGCTGAATTAACTTGAACAAATATAGTTGATCAAATAAGCCAATAGTTAAAAAAATTACCTGATCAAAACACAATATTTATTATACCTAATTAAAAAAACACAGGTACTTATACATTGCAAGTGTTAGCCTTGTCCATTGTTTTGGATCTTATCAGCCACGTCACATACAGAAATTTAAAAAACAGCAAACAGTACGTACTGTCTTGTGTCAGTTCTACAAATTCTTAATACATTTATCCTATCTGATATGCCCGTGGTCCGACATATTTGAACAACCCATTTAGAGCTAGGTCTAGAATACGCAAAAAAATAACAGATGTTTCTCCGATTCCTCTGCCAGACCACAAGAAGGACACAATTTGGACTTAATAGGAGAGGATGACCAAGAGAATGCAAATTTAGCTAATGGTAAAACACTGAATCTAAATTTCAAATACAAAGATCTTAAGAGTAGTGGATAAATATGAACTAAAAATTCCTTACGCATAAATACAATTTTATGGTGCAAAAACACTTGTGATAAAGTGCTTAAGGATACAGAGGATTCCCTTTTCGGTGTGAATAATACCTGGCCTTTGCTCTAGCTACTACAGTTGGACAAATAGAGGATGGATTATGCCAGCTGTCTCTCAGGCAAAGATCCAACAAAGATATCTTAATATAATCTGAGCCAAGGAATTTTCATTGCTGGTGGTTGGTTTGATTAATAATACTGTAACAACTGCAACAACAACAACAATAAGGTGATGGATGGAATGCTTAAATAATGTCAGCCACTAGAAATCGCTCGGGCCGCATCCCAATCCATCGTTTTTTGCCCACTAGATATGACCAAAGAACTTTAGTTTGGTTTGATGAAACTCACACTTTGCCGCATTGAACGTGAGATATGTGTACGACACTCTCTCCCCCCCCCCCTATTGGTTTGGCAGGGGTGTTTATGATCAAATCAGGCACAAAGACAAGTCCAGCGTTGCACGTTTCTTCATAACAAAGTCAAAAGAGAGTAAACTAGGGAGTTAACTGACAGACTTCCGCTGATGTTGAAAGTACATGTTTCAGTCTGCATGTCAGAATGTTTTACTGAAAAGGTTGAGGAAGATCTTTGAGAACTCATAGAAACTGTGTCTTCATTTTAGCATTCTAGAGCACTAAATATCATTTCTATCACATTTTGTTCATTTCTAAATGAAATGTTTTAGGTTTTACAGTTTGATTCAATCAAAATGGCTTCAGGTGTGCCAGACCTTTGTCATAAATACTGAATGTTAGCACTCTAGTTTTTCATTAGACCACTGTGAGAAAATGCAGTTGATTCTATGTTAGGAATTGGAGGCGAGGATTATACATTCACTTTCATCACTGTATTGCACGAAAGTCGTTTCTAAGTTCATTCCTTTAACCCACATGAAACTACTACGTCACTGAGGGAATTCCTCCTACGAAGTGAGCGGCAACTTTGGTGTTTCCCATTTTAAACCCCACCCTCAGCAAAATGTGTTCCGGTAAGGTAATTTCCCCAACAAGGAAATGTTCATATACACACTCTAGTAAGCACATGGGATGTGAGGGGGAGCTGCCCAGAATATGCATAAAATCAATAGATAGATAGATAGATAGATATCAAAGAAAATACCAGATCAGGCTTAGAGTGCTGCGTAAAATATGAAAAAAGGAAGCAGAGAACCCTGGGTAGTTCCCAGATTTTAGGTGGAGAGCAGCTTCTTTATACATAGCATGCTACAACACCACCGACACTCTAAAATTGCTCACCTCGAATGTCTGTTTGCAGAACTTTGAGTATAACAGTATAGCAGAGTTTTTGAGTATAAAACTAGCATAGTGCCATCTACCCAGAGCTAAAAAAGTGACAAAGTCGTCTGCATTAAAGGGTCACATTTATGAAGAGATTCTATTGCCCTTGCACCATGCAGGGTGTTGAAAGGGCAATGCAATCCCTAAATCAGATTTCCCAAGAAACACAAAGCCACCTTGGATGGCTTTGCATTGCATTGTAAATCTGGAGTAATGAAAGACAGCGCAAGTTGCTGCCTTGCGTTACTCTGCCCTGGGAAGGAGTTCCCTGGGTGGAGCTTGGGTGCTCCCAATCATCCACCCATGGATTTTGGCATATTCCCAGATTTACCAACACTGTAAACCTGGGAATGCGTCAAAATGCTATGGGGCAGATCTACAAGAAAGTGCTGCAGCGAGGCACAGCAAGCCCTTTGGCTGCGCCACGCTGCAGCACTTTCAGAGCACAGGAATGCAACATATTTACAATGATATGTCGCATTCCTGTGCTTTCCCCTGCGCTGGCGCACAAACAGCTGCCATGCGCCGGCGCAGGCACCCTTGGACCATGGTGCAAGGATTCCTCCACCATGGGGAGATTGTTTTTGGGCAGGAAGGGGCTCCTCCCTCCAAAAAAACAATCACTACAGGCATTTTTCTCTTTCAATGCGTGCTGTAGAATACAGTACGCATTGAAAGAGGAAAAAAACGAGGAGAAATGAAAACATTTCTCCTCGTTGCGCCTCGCTACGCCACCCCTAGGGTGGCGTAGCATACTGGCGCATTTCCAGGTTTACGATTCCTCATAAATCTGGCAATGTGTCTCGTTCCATGGGTGTTGCTTGGGAACACCCACAGCAACACCCATGGACCGCCCCTTTCACGCAAAGTGCTGCGTGTAAAGGGGCCATATTTACAAGGACAGGAAAAGCCACGCAGGGTGGCTTTTCCTGTCCTTGTAAATATGGGGCAGGGAAATGCGCTGTCAGCGCGTCACAAAAAGTGACGTACTGGCAGCGCAAGGGGCTTGTAGATCTGCCCCTATGTGTTTCCAGGGGAGGCGCAACGAGGAGAAATATCTTTATTTTTCCTCGTTGTTTCCTCTATTCTGCAGCACACACAGAGCAATATGCCTCTGGGGATTGTCTTTGGGCAGGAAGTGCCCTTTTATGTGCAAAAACAATTCTGCATACGTCCGCACCCTTACACCATGGCACAAGGGGGCCTGCGTTGGCGCAAAGTAGCACATTATGCGCCAGCGCAAGGAGAAGACACAAATGTTCCATATAAAGTTAAATATGGTGCATTCCTGCCCTCTCCCTTTCACACAGCAAAGCACAGCCCAGCAAGGTGTCTTGTTGCATTCCATTGTATGAAAGTTTGATAAATCTGCCCCAAAGTCTTTAAGCATAGGATTAGCTACTGCCGTCCATGCCAAGATGAAAAATTACAAAAGCCCTGTACCACGCCAGGCAAAGCATTGCAGGTTTGGGTTGGTAAAATGCCATCCAAGTCAACCTGAAATGAATAGAGGCAGTCCCTGACACACGTGTTTAGTTGCTCTCATTAGCGCTCATCAGAAAGACATTATTATTATGAGTCTGATGGTTCACGGACTGCCAGACTCACGGTGGCAGTCTCCCAGTGCCCTATTATGACTAGGGCGGTAGGGCCGCCCTGGGACCACCGCATCCGCTGCAACCGCCAGGGAACCGCCGTTCCCTGGCAGTTGCGCGGCAGTCCTGAGGCCGCAATATGCTTGTAGGAGTTTTCTCACTGCCACAATTTTCATGCCGGTGGGACCGCCATGAAAAGTGTGGCGGTGAGGACGCAAAGAGGGCCCTACAGGTGCCCCCCTGTGTGCATGCACACCAGTACCTGCACGGCATGGACTGCAGCAGTCCATGCCGTACACGTACTGCCTTTGACATTCCAATGGCGGTGCCTATTTCATAGGGACGACCATGGGAACGCCAAAAGAACAGCCCACTAGACAGGAGAAAACTCCTAATCTGGCAGGCGGTTCAAATATGGGTTTGGTGGTGCAGGAGCAGGGCGGTTTCGCTCCCGCTCTGCCAAACTTATAATAAGGCCCTTAGAGTGCTGGATAAATCATGCAGAAAAGTAAGTAGAGAACCCTTGGTAACTCACAGGGTTCAGGTGGAGAGCAGCTCTTTCATATGAAGCACTACGGTGTTTGGACAAAATATCGACTTAAAAATATCAGGAGACAGAAATTTGTTTTAAATAATATTGATGGTTTTATTATCATTTTCAATAATATAATGGTTAAAATATCGCTTTTTGATTACTTGAATGTGTTTAAGTTGATATTAATTTTATGTGATGCTATTGTTTATTTATATGTTATGAATTCTTTTTAAATATAGCTTGTAATTTTAAATGATTTAGAATTTTTTATTTTATTTTTAATAGTACTTTATAGTGTTGTAGCGGGTTGTTGGGGTTATAGGGGGATAGGGTGGGAAGTTAATTAGGTTATAATTAATTACCAATTATTTAATAGATTTTATTTAATTAATGATTGATATTTATTATGTAAATTAGGTAATACTGATTTATTTTTGTTGTATGTTATTTGCAAGCTGTTAGGTTTGTAGGGGTATAGGGTGGGAAGGTAATTAAGTAATAATTAACAATTAATTATTAATCGATTATTTAATAGATTTTTAATGATGTAATTTACGGAATACTTATTTATTTTACTTCTATTTTAGTTGTGGGCTGCTAGGGTTGTAGGGGTCTAGGGTTGGAAGTTAATCAAGTAATAATTAGTTAACAATTTATTATTAAATGTTAATTATTCAATTGATTTTTAATTGTGTAAAATAGTCAATACTGATTTATTTTACTTAGATTTTAGTTGCAGAATTCTAGGTTTGTAGGGTATAGGGTGGGAAGTTAATTCAACAATAATAAAGTGACAATTATTTGTAAATTAATTATTTAATTGAATTTTAAATATGTAAATTATGGAATGCTTATTTATTTTAATTATATTTTAGTTGCGGACTGCTAGGTTTTGAAGGGTCTAGACTGGGAAGGTAATGAAATCATAATTAACAAAAAATTAATCAATTATTTAAATGATTTTAAATATGTAAATGATGGAATGCTTATTTTTTTCTTTATATTTTAGGTACGGGCTGCTAGATTTAGGATGGGAACTTAATGATTGAAAAACAATTATTTATTAATTGATAATAATTTTATTGAACAGTAATTATGCAAATTGATTAATTGTTTTAGTTGTTTTATTACATATTAAAATTGAATTATAATGCAATATACTTATTATAATTAACATGTATTTTCCATGTTAATTATTTATTTTTATATTAAGAGTTTAATATTTTTCCTACATTCATAGCGTTACTTATATATGTAATATGTTTAAAGTGAAGTACTCTTCCTACTCTTGTTTAGACTGCAGTAGAAATAGTAAAATTAACATCAAAGATAGTATCAAGGAGCACACTAATATCTAAAGCAATTCAAATGTCAAGTACAATATAATCTTTTAAATCATGGCATTAATGAAACATATGTAGACAGGAGTCTTAATAGTTCTTGAATTCAGTTCTTGTATTCAGCTTTTATTGTCACAAATAGAAGAATGTATACATGCATCAGCCCAGCCAACACGTTTCGTCCGTAAAAGGACTTCATCAGGGCTGTAAAAACAATTATATAAACATTTTTTAGTATCAACTAAATAACTTCAAAATTTAAGCACACAACTTTATTAAAGACACAAGATAGACAAGACAACTATCAGCAACACTAGTATGTTCTGTCCCTAATTCTTAGACCAAGAGAGCATCCGTTAATCATTACACAGTCAAAATTGCATAAGCGACCCCCTGCTTATATACACTCTAATTTACAATAATGATAACAGTTATTTTCACAATCATTTTATACTCATTTTATAATAGATCTACGTCGATCATAACCAAGAAAAAACACAATGCACAGAGAATCTATACAATCTTATCAATTCTGGCTAAGTCGATTAGTTCTCAATGCACTATACAGGATGGTAACCAGTTTCCTATAAATGTCACCTTTGAAGCTAAAAAGAAGGTAGGTCAATCATGTTTGTTATCATCTACATCTTATTTCCACGTTTCTCCAATCCCCCATGAACAAATGTTATAGTCTTCTAAAAATCAGTTAGTAATCTCCACAGGATAAGTTTTAAGGATAAACAAAATTAATGAGCACTGAACCATCGCTATAATAAGTTGTAAGGTCTCTATCTTCATTTTTCCCTGAATAATATTCATAGCTAAACGCAAATAACTCACTTAAAATATGACGTGGTATCAATACCAATGTAGAAGGCCTGCTCCATTGGTATTGATACCACGTCATATTTTAAGTGAGTTATTTGCGTTTAGCTATGAATATTATTCAGCGAAAAATGAAGATATAGAGACCTTACAACTTATGTAGATGATAACTAGATCGATAATTCCCCCAAGGCCCATGCCCGTGTGCAAAACATACTTAGATACACGGTCAACTGGATGACAGCTAATTCGCTGAAAATCAATCCCGATAAAACTGAGGTCCTCGTCATTTCCTCTAAAAACAACCCCGGGAATGATCTTTTCTGGCCACAAGAGCTTGGCACCACCCCAACGCCAGTTCCGGTTGTAAAAAGCTTAGGCATCAAAATTGATGCCAATCTCTCCATGGTAAACCAAGTCTCTACCGTGGTCGGAACCTGTGAGGGCTTAATCAGACAACTGCGGAAACTTGCCCCTCTCCTCTCTTTTGCCTCACTACAGATGGTCGTGTCTGCAATAATTGTGTCTAGGCTGGATTACGGTAATGTCTTATACATTGGTCTCCCCGAGAAACTGATCAGTAAGCTACAAGTGACCATGAACGATGCAGCTAGGTTGATCTTCAGGCTTCCAAGATGGGCACACGCTACACCCCTACTGCTGCAGCTGCACTAGCTCCCCATTAAACAGAGAGCAAGGTTCAAAGGTCTCTGCATCTCCCATAAAGCCATTTATGGCCAGGCCCCAGTATATATCAAGGAGCGCCTAGGGAACTATGTGCCGGGACGTACACTCCGGTCGTCCGAGGCAGGCCTCCTGGCCTAACCGCGGTTCAAAATTACATCTAAGGGCGGCAGAGCCTTTTCTGTTTTAATTCCTCAACTATGGAATTGCCTACCCGAGAACCTACGCAAGGAACCCGCACTCCTCCCTTTCAGGAAACGACTCAAGACTCTTCTGTTTAGAGAGGCTCTGAACACAGCATAAAGTGTTGTATTTGTGACTGCTGGTGAGGTTTGGTCACTCTCTCGAAGCGCTAAGAGACCTGCCGGTGATTATGCGCTCTACAAATCCCAGTTAACATAACATAACATAACAAACATGATAGACCTACCTTCTTTTTAGCTTCAAAGGAGACATTTATAGGAAACTGGTTACCATCCCGCTTAATGGATTGAAAACAAATCGACTTAGCCACAATATATAAGATTGTATAGATTCTCTGTGCATTGTGTTTTTTCTTGATGTTATGATCTACGTAGATCTATTATAAAATGAGTATAAAATGATTGTGAAAATAACTTATCATTATTGTAAATTAGAGTGTATATAGGCAGGGGGTCGCTTATGCAATTTTGACTGTGTAATGATTAACGGATGCTCTCTTGGTCTAAGAATTAGGGACAGAACGTACTAGTCTTGCTGATAGTTGTCTTGTCTATCTTGTGTCTTTATTTAAGTTTTGTGCTTAAATTTTAAAGTTATTTAGTTGATACTAAAAAATGTTTAATTGTTTTTACAGCCCTGATGTCCTTTTACGGACGAAACGCGTTGGCTGGGCTGATGCATGCATTCATTCTTCTAATTGTGAAAATAAAAGCAACATAACTGAATTCAAGAACTATCAAGACTCCCGTCTACATATGTTTCATTAATGCCATGATTTAAAAGATTATATTGTACTTGACATTTGAATTCTTTGTCAGGACTGGAGGCTCCGATTATGCTTCTCATTTCTTTGCATTTATTACACAGCAGCCAATAAAAACACTTTTTTTTATTCGTAAAACTACAAACCCCATGAGCACTAGGTGCCCCAAAAACCATAGAGAGTACCCTATATAATGTCTCACAGAGGCAGTCACTTCCTCTTTCTTTGCTGCTCCGCAGCCAGTTAAGTGCCTCTTCCCTGACTATTCTCTTTATGTGGTAGTGTATGGGTTTGGGGTCATAGCTATTGAATTGAGCGTTTACGCTTATGCTTTCTATATATTTATTGTAGTCGAACCGTTTCTGTTAATTTATGCAGGTTTGCAGTCATTATTCACCTTGTTGTAGCTTTCAGGGTTCAGCGCGGCGCTCCCCAGCGCATGTTGTGTCATCTGGCGCTCGTTTATCGCTGTCATTGGGAGCGCGTTGGACTCCCCTGCTGGGCGCTTCGTGCCCGAAGCAGAGTCAGGTGGAGTGGGAGTGCGGGGCGAGGATCGCGCGAGTCCTCTTTTCATAACGACGGACGGCCTCTACCGCGCATGCGCGGTGGCCATTTTAAGTCATTCTCAGGCCTGAAATTGACGAAATTACCGGAGAGGCAGATTTCTCCCGATTTGAAAGTGCCTGTTGCTCCGTCTTTTGCCCCGGTGACGCCCGACGCTACTGAGACGCGGAGGGCCGTATAACAAGCATAGGCTTTGCCTAGAGAGGTCTGGCAAGCCCTCCCTCCACCACAAAATACAGTTTATCGCCTGGCTTGCCTGGGGCTCCTCTCCCCCAGATTCCTCCATACCGGTGGGCACACACTCAGTTGGGTGTCATATATTTTTGTACCCTTTCACTGCGGCTCATACACAATGGCCGAGTTCTTCTTTGAGGATGATTATTTGGAGGACGAGCCGTCCGGCTCTCTGGAGCATGACCTCGTAGAGGCCCTAGATGCCGGGGTGCAACATTCTGTAAATACTGCCCTAGTAAGAGCGATTGCACCCTTTAAGCGCCATTTAAATAAATACGCAATCCAGCAGGGGTGGATCCCTGCAGCAAGCGTTAGACCGCCAGCCGGTAGCAAAAAAGGTTCTAACCCTCACACAGAGGATTTCGCTCGACTCTCCAGGGCTCTGGCGAATGACCATGCATATACTGCGCCAAAGGAATCTTCTGATTCCATTCAGGGTGAGAAAGGGGATTCCTCATCGGACAAGGAGTCAGAGGAGGATGAAGCACCCCGACCAGCAAAAAAATCTAAGAAGGAGCACCACCTTGAAGTTCCCAGTCAGCCTAAGCTCCTTACCTTTGAACCGATGGACATTGTCCACCCTAATTCCACCGCGTGGCTCCCGTCGCAGGAGGTGGCGGATTACGTGCAATCGCACCTCCGACGTCCCTTTGACAAGGACGTTAGGGCCCGACTACGGTCGGAGTGCCCGAGGCCTGATTTAGCGGCGCGAGTTGCGGAGACACCCGAGGTGGATCCTACAATGCTCACATATTTGAAGAAATATTCCAAAGACCCCAAAAAAGGCATAGACCGCGCCTGGCGGACATGCCAGGATAAATTACTAGACCTATCCGGACCACTTACCAAGATACTAGAAATGGGGTTTCAAGCCAAGGAATCCGGATCCCTGATAGACCCAGATGATCTGATCGAATGGGCACAGCGGGCAGTGTGCCAGTTGGGCAACGCCAACTGCGCCATGTCAAGTGAAAGGAGGCGCTCTATCCTCCTCAAATTGGATCCTAAGTTGGCAGAGTTGTCCTCCTCGGAGGCGGGTCCCGTGGCCCAAGGTCTCCTCTTCGGCCAGCCATTTTTGAAAGAATTAACCAAGTTTGTGGCCACTTTCAGTGGCCTGGACAAGGCGCAGGAATCGCTCAAGCGCGCCTTCCGCCCTGTTTTCACCAGGGCCGGACAAAATCGAGGGCGGTCGTTCGGCCGTGGGTACAATCAAGGCGCCCCACGTGGACAACAGCATCAAAGAGGAGGCTACCAGGATCATAACTCCGGCAACACCTCCTTCTATCCCTCTCGAAGAGGTCGGAACCGTTTCAGAAAAGGCCGATTTGGTGGCAACCAGGGAAACCACCAAGACACCGGAAATACAGGTGAGGCTCATTCTGTGTTCCGAAGTAGTTCTGGGGGGTCGTATTCAATCTTTCCTACAGGTCTGGCAAACGATCTCGCAAGATGCTTGGATCTTGGAGACGGTTCAGGGGTACAAACTGGAGTTGTACGATACTCCCTCCCAGGGTTCCCTTCCTCCTCCCATTCATTTTTCCCGTCAAGAGCAAGATTTCGTTACAGACGAAATCCTCGCCCTTCTCAAGAAAGGGGCTATCGTGGCCACTCAACCCCATCCTCGAGGTTTCATCAGTACGGTTTTCTTAGTCCAGAAAAAAGGGGGCGGATCCAGATTGGTCCTGAATCTGAAAGAGTTCAACGGGTGGATCCTTTACCGCCACTTCAAAATGGAGGGCATCCATTTGTTGCGGGACCTTCTACAGGAAGGGGATTGGATGGTGCGTCTCGATCTGAAAGATGCCTATCTTTCAGTGCCCATCTACGCTCCACACCGGCGGTTTCTTCAGTTTCTCTGGCAGGGCGTCTGCTACGAGTACAAAGTCCTTCCCTTCGGACTTTCGTCAGCACCTTGGTGCTTCACGAAACTCCTACGTCCAGTCATGGAATCGTTGCGAGCTCGGGGAGTACGCTTGATCGTCTATCTAGACGACATCATTATCATGGCCCGTTGCCCTCGCCTAGTACTCATGCACCTAGAGTGGGCAATCGATTTGCTTCAGAGCCTGGGTTTCGTGGTGAACCCTCAGAAGTCCATTCTGTCCCCCACGCAATCTATAGAATTCCTGGGTTTTCAGGTCGACTCTCGGAGCTGCCAGCTTCTCCTTCCCGCGCAAAAGATCAGAGCAATCAAGAAGGAATTGAGATTGATTATGAACAAGCGGATTGTATCCTTGAGGGCGGTGGCCCGAGTTGTGGGCCTGTTAGCCTCATCGATCCAGGCTATATTCCCGGGACCTCTGCATTATCGAGCACTCCAGCGCTTGAAGATCCAGCATCTCCGCAAAGGCCTCGGATATGCAGAACAGATTCCTCTTTCCGAGGAAGCGAGGTGGGAGATGTCATGGTGGTTAGATCACATGGAGTCGTGGATTGGCAGAACCATATTCGGATCGAGTCCCGAGATAGTGATCGAATCGGACGCCAGCCGCTGGGGCTGGGGAGCCCGCTGTGGTCCGATTTTGACAGGGGGTCGGTGGTCCCCAGAGGAGCTTTCCCTACACATCAATTGTCTGGAGCTGCTGGCAGGCTCGTTTGTGATTCGCAGTCTCTCCCCCCAGAGGATGAACTGCTGTATTCTCTTACGGATGGACAACGTATCGGAAGTCCGATATGTGAACAAGCTCGGCGGCACAAAGTCACGGATTCTTGCAGAAATCGCCAAGGATTTTTGGCACTATTGTCTGCAGCACAAAATATCAGTTGTGGCAGAATATCTCCCAGGGCGCAGCAACGAGGTGGCGGATTGGCACTCTCGTTACCTCCGCGATTACAGCGATTACAGCGATTTTCGCTTCCTGAATCAAACATGGGGTCCTTGTCAATTAGACTTGTTCGCATCTCGCCTGAACAAACAACTCCCAAAATTTTTCAGTTGGCGTCCGGACCCGGAGGCGATCGCCTCGGACGCGTTTCTGCAGGTCTGGCCCCCCGGCCTTTGTTATGCCTTCCCGCCGTTTGTAATGATACCCAGAGTCCTGGCGCAGGCCAGGTGTCAGCAAACGGAACTTCTTCTAGTCACTCCGTTGTGGAGAGCACAAGCTTGGTTCCCAGTTGTACTGGAGATGTCTTGTGCTGTACCAATGTTGCTTCCACAGACATGGAACCTGTTGCTGGACCCTCACAAGCAACCCCATCCCTTGGTGTTAGCAGGGCAACTCCCTCTGGTGGCATGGCGAGTTTCAGGGATAGATGGGAGATCCCTGGCCTTTCGAGAGACGCCACCGCCTTCATTAAACAGGCTTGGTCCGATAATACCCACAAGCGGTATTCATCAGCATGGAACAAATGGTGTAGCTGGTGTGCTCAACGGGATATCGATCCCACTACAGCAAATGTCTCCATGATCATGAATTATCTGGCTTCCCTGGCCTCATCGGGTCTCGCGTACAGAACAATTAATACCTTTCGGTCAGCGATATCGGCGGGACATGTCCAGCTGGATGGCAAACCCGTGGGAGAATATCCCTTGGTCTGCAAACTGCTAAGGGGGATTCGGATGGTCAAACCCCCATGTCCGAAGTACTCGTTCCTATGGGACGTCGCAGTGGTTCTACGGTTCTTAGAATCCTGGCCTGCTAACAAATATCTATAGCGCAAGCAGATTTCGGCCAAATTGGCCATGTTGTTATGTTTGGTCTCTTGCAAGAGAGTGTCTGATATCCGAGCTTTGGATTTGGCTGGTCGCTATTTCTCCCCGGAAGGGGTCACTTTTAATATCTCCAGGCGTACCAAGTGTAATACCACCTCTGTTTCCTATCCTAGTTTTCCGGATAACCCGAAATTATGTGTGGTTCAGTGTCTTAAAGCGTACGAGGTAAGTACAGCTGAGGTTCGTTCTAATATGCAAGGTCAACTGTTTATTGCTTTACAAAAACCGTTTCGCCCGGTGACCCCAGCTACTTTAGCTCGCTGGGTCCGTTGGCTCATGAGCGAAGCAGATATTGATGTTTCTAAGTTTGGGGCTCATTCTCATACACGCAGGTCAAGGTGCGCCACACACAGTGAAAACACGGTGCCTGAAAACTAGCATCCTACAGTTATGACGTGTTCGTGAGGAAATATATAAGGTAAGTTAAAAAACACAACCGGGTGTAGTTTCCCGTATTAAAAATGATGGCTGATATACCAAGAGAACAGCGAACTCACCCAAAATCTAACGGTCACTGGCACCATCAACTCCCGGCAGGTCAAGACACCTGGAATTTCCAGTGTCCTAAAGAATGCAAATAAAGTTGGTGCAAATCAAGTCAATAGCTCATACACCTGAGGTAAGGGTATGCCAAACAGTACAACTCCACAAAGATAGATGGACAGACTCTCACAAGTAGGCAGTAGGCTGGTTAAAAAAGGGTCTAGTCAGGGGGGCGCCATACTCGATGGAGAGCCACGGCCCCCAGGCCCGCGCACAGGTACGTATCTCACTCCCGGAATCGGGCGGTCCCATGTCTCAAGCAAATGTAGGAACTTGGGATCAGGGAAAACCCAGAGAGCGGATAGCATGTCAATACTGTATCCCGGGTCCTGGTGGGTCAAAGGCTCACCGGTGGTACAGGGCGTGTCTGCTATCGCACTAGATTAACACAAGCGTACTCACCTCTTAGTGGGGGGCTGGCAATTCAACCTCCATGGACTCCACATACAGGGGAAGGATAGTACTCACGTAGTATGAACCGCAAGGCTGGCGGACGACCTACCCACACACTGCCGGGGCCGGGAGGTGCTGTTCGTCTTGCTCTTGGTGGTAAATGTAGTCCCGGCATCTGGTGGGGGGGGGGGGCGGGGCGCAAATTCCCAGTGTCCAATCCCTGGAGTGCTAACCCCTCGAGGGGGGGAAAATGTAAATTGGCTGCCATGTTGGGTATAGGGATTTCTAAACAGGGAAGAGAAGCTTCTATGGCGGCCATAGTGGAGTGTGAGATGTTACCACAATTGGAATGACGAAACTCGTAACACCAGAGTTGGTGCCAGGAGGAGTGAAACCAAAACAGGACAGGGTCATGTGATTGTCCAAGGGAGTGCAGTAAGGGGGGAGGGGAAACAATTGTCTGCGTCCAGTCCTGGAGCGCTCACCTCCCGAAGGTGGATTATAATGTCACCGCCATAATGGATGTGATTAATAAGAATTCTACGGCGGCCATGTTGGAATGTGGGGTTATGACCACAATTGGAATGCCACTGCTCTTAACCCAGGGTCAGTGTAAGAGGGGTTGAATCAAGAGGAACAGAATCTTATGTTAGCCGAAGGGAGGTCGAGTACATTAAAGGTTATAGTGCCGGGAGTAGAATGTTGCCAGTTGAATCTCTACAGTAACAACATTATAAGTGCAAATCACTCCGCAAAGGTCAGTCCCCAGAGACTCTAGTGTTATGGCCCCCGGTGGTGTAATAGGAGGGGTGGATGACAAGGAGTCGGAATCAAGGGGCTATGATCTAGTTAATGTACTCCAAGGAATGTCCTCGTTGAGTCCCTGTTTGTCGGTGGTTCAATCCTGAACAGTGCTCCTGCCGTTATTTGTGGGTGGGCCTCGAGGATGACCCAGCGCAAGGTGTCTGGTGAATGTTTGACTGCCTCAAAATGTGTGAGCATTATCGTGTTAACACAGTGACATCTGCTGTTACTCCTGTGTTCTGTAATGCGTACTTTGATCATCCTGGTGGTCATGCCAATGTACCGGAGGTTGCAGGGGCAGGTGATCATGTAAATGCAATTAGCAGTATTGCAATTGGTATTTCTTCCTAACCTCCAAGTGAATGTATTAGAAAATACTTTTTCCTTGGTTGGTTCAGTTAGAGGACAGACAGCGCACAAACCACATGCGTAATGTCCCATCACTGGTGGTAGGTCCCAGAGAGATCTCTGTTGGTTGATTTTTTGAGCTTTGGGTCTCGTGTGTATAAGCATGTCTTTAAGGTTGCTCGTGCGCTTGAAATCAAACCTAGGTGTAGGCAATTGGAGGGTGCCTGTTTTGAGGATACCCCAATGTTTTTTAATGATGTTTCTAATCCTGTTAGAGTCAGGTGTGTATGAAGTGACACAGGTTAGACAGAGGCTGGGGCAGAGGAAGAGGGCGAAAAAGAGGGAATCAAAAGCGAGTGCAAGGGCAAGAATAACCACAACATTCAGTGGAGACACGGAGCCAGACCAAGAAGAAAAACTGATAGTCAATCTCTCTCCAAGGATACTTACAGATCCTGAGTAAAGAGTACTACAGAAGGGCCTTGGCTATGTCCACACCCCTAAAACTGACAGATTTTGCGATAAGTGCGAGATCCAGAGCTTCTTCCGAAAAATACGCCTTAAGGCGTTTTTCCAAGATAGACCTTCACCCCTCTCCGGGGACTCTGGGTTACACAACCCCTCCAACTTCACACCCAATAGTAGTATGGTACCCAACAAAGCATTGACACGCTATCCGCTCTCTGGGTTTTCCCTGATCCCAAGTTCCTACATTTGCTTGAGACATGGGGCGGCCCGATTCCGGGAGTGAGATACGTACCTGTGCGCGGGCCTGAGGGCGTGGCTCTCCATCGAGTATGGCGCCCCCCTGACTAGACCCGTTTTTAACCAGCCTACTGCCTACTTGTGAGAGTCAGTCCATCTATCTTTGTGGAGCTGTACTGTTTGGCATACCCTTACCTCAGGTGTGTGAGCTATTGACTTGATTTGCACCAACTTTATTTGCATTCTTTAGGACACTGGAAATTCCAGGTGTCTTGACCTGCCGGGAGTTGATGGTGCCAGTCACCATTAGATTTTGGGTGAGTTCGCTGTTCTCTTGGTATATCAGCCATCATTTTTAATACGGGAAACAACACCCGGTTGTGTTTTTTAACTTACCTTATATATTTCCTCACGAACACGTCATAACTGTAGGACGCTAGTTTTCAGGCACCGCGTTTTCACTGTGTGTGGCGCACCTTGACCTGCGTGTAGCGCACATGGTGAGGCTTACAAGGGAGATTGATGTTGAAGAAGCCACCACAGACAATTGCTACTGTTTAACCAATTTCTGATTTTATCTCAATAGGTTGGTGTTAGATTTGGGGGTCTCTAGTTGGCAGAGGTAGGTACCTTTGTCCAAATAGGGACCCTTGAGTCTAGTCAGGGAAAGTAGGTACACTCCTGAAATAACCCCTGCTCACCCTCTTGGTAGCTTGGCACGAGCAGACAGGCTTAGTTCAGAGGCAGTGTGTAAAGCATTTGTGAACACATACAGTAATCAAGTGACAACACTACAAATGGACACCACACAGGTTATATATTTATAAAAATAGGTATACTTTATATAGATTTATCACAAGACCATAAACGACAAAAATAATCCACAATACTGTTAAGAATGCTTAGTTCTGATCAAAAAGGCTTAATTCAAGGTTCTGTGCGAGTCGGTAGCCTCCTCCGGCTACGGCGATGTTGAGAACAAACAGAGTCTAACAAATCCAGCTGACCGCGTCGAGACGGGCCAACACAGCGTAGACAGACTCGGTAACAGTACCTTTTACTTGAAGCGGCAGGCACGGGCGTGCGAGCCGGATGGCTGTTCGTCGCGGTCGCGATGCAAAAATGGAAGCGTTGCAGGACGCGTTGTCCCTCGATGCGGTGCAGGCAGCAGCTCGTTGACGTCGTCGAGACGGAGTCGGTGAGACCAGGGCCGTGCGTTGCAGGGCGAGACGGTGCTTCGATGCGGTGCTGGCAGGTTGCGGTGCGGCGACGGAGCCGGATTCAGGAGCTGGCGTCGATCAGTCCGGACAGCGGTGCGAGTCGGGCGGTGTGTCGCAAAGCGTGCGAGCGGTGCCCAACTCCGGTGCGGTCACAGGACTCGAACTCAGCAGCAGTGACCGTGTCGGTCGGACCAGTTCGATTCGGCGTAGCGAAGCGTTGCAGGACGCGTTGTCCCTCGATGCGGTGCAGGCAGCGGCTCGTTGACGGAGTCGGTGAGACCAGGGCCGTGCGTTGCAGGGCGAGACGGTGCTTCGATGCGGTGCTTACAGGACACCGAGTCGGTCGTGAGAGTCGGTCACTGCTCCCTACCTCTGTAGCCACTGAAACAGAGTTTCCAGCAGCAATTCACAAAGGGGGTGAAGTCCAATGGTCCTGGGACTTCGGTCAGGGGGCAAGCTCTCTTCCAAGCCCTTGGAGATCCTTCACAAGTTGATGAAAGTCACAGCAAAGCAAAAGTTCCTTTCTCCTTTCTTTGACAGTCAGGCAAACCACTGCAGGCCAATCCCCCAAGCAGCACTTCAGGCTTAGGGATAGTCTCTCCTCAGTTTCTTCTTGGTTCCGCTCCTCAGCAAAGGTTTCTTCTTGTTCCCAAAAGTGATCTAATTTCCTAGGGGTCTGGGTCCCCTTTTATACCCAGTTTCTCTTTGTTCTCTGAAGGCAGAGAGGCCTCTGCCTAGTCCAAAACCAGTTCTGGTCAGTTCTGGAGCACTTTGTTTTTCTGACTCCTTCTTTCCTTTCAGAATGTGGGGCAGAGTGCTCAGCCGCCCGGCAGGAGGTGGAGCCAGCATTGTGGAAGGCAGGCACAGCCCTATTCAGACCCAGGTGCAACTCCTCCCTCCACTCTGGATGCAGATCTTTCTATTCAGCCCTGCGCTGACTCACCCTGTCTCCTGTAGCCACCCCCAGCCCCTGTCACTCAATCTCCAGACAAGGAATACACAACCTACCAGAGGCAGGCTTGGATAGTTAGGCAAGAAAATACCCACTTTCTAAAAGTGGTATTTTCAAACACAGAATGTTAAAACCAACTTCACTAAAAGATGTATTTTATCATCCTGAGTTCAGGCATACTAAATTCGGTTTTCTACCATGTTCCCTGGGTCAGTTCTGACTATAAGGTGTAATAGTCAGTCTGCCCATTCTGGCCTATGGGGAGCAGGTAGCCTTGCAATAGTGAAAAACGAGAATGGCTGTAATTCACTATTAGGACATGCCACACACACCAGGGCATGTCCTACCTTATACTTATAATGCACCCTGCCCTAGGGCCTACTTTAGGGGTGACCAACATGCAGTAAAGGGAAGGTTTAGGGACTGGTAAGTGGGTGTACTCACCAAGTCGACATGGCAGCCCTAGGCTGCACACAGGCTCTGCGATGGCAGGCCTGAGACACATTTTATAATCCGCTTCTGTGGGTGGCACAACCAGTGCTGCAAGCCCACCAGCGGCATTGGATTTACAAGCCCTGGGCACACTGAGTGCACTGTACTAGGGACTGACAAATAAACCAATCATCCAATCATGGAGTCACTAATACATACATCAATTAACGATAGGGAGCACTTGCACTTTGGCACTGATTAGCAGCGGCAAAGTGCCCATGAGCATCTAGTCCAGCAAAAACATATCGGCAACCGTGGAGGCATTACGAAAAAATGGAAGGGGGACCCACGCCAAGGATGCCAGGTCTAACACGTGTCCCCTCCAGCTGAAATGTGGGGAGAACTACCCTACCCCTAGGGAGTTCTCATCGCTAAGGCGGAAAAATCTGGACAGTCCATCAGCATTGGCGTGTTCTGTACCAGGGCGGTGTTCCACCGTAAAGTCCATCCCCTGTAGGGAAATGGACCACCTCAACAGCTTTGGATTCTCACCCCTCATCTGCATCAACCATCTGAGGGGCCTGTGGTCTGTCTGAACCCGGAAGTGAGTCCCAAACAGGTATGGTCTCAGCTTCTTCAGAGCCCAGACCACAGCAAATGCCTCACGCTCAATAGCACTCCATCTCTGTTCCCGGGGAAGTAACCTCCTACTGATGAAGGCTACAGGTTGGTCTAGGCCCTCCTCATTGATCTGTGATAGAACAGCCCCTACACCATGCTCTGAAGCGTCGGTCTGAACAATGAACTCATTGGAGAAGTTGGGTGCCTGGAGCACAGGCGCCGTGCACATGGCAGTCTTCAAGGTGTCAAAAGCTTCTTGACAGGTGTCAGTCCAAATCACTTTCCTGGGCTGCTTCTTGGAAGTCAGCTCTGTCAAGGGGGCAACAATGCTGCCATACCCCTTGACGAATCTCCGGTAATACCCGGTGAGTCCTAGGAAGGCTCTCACCTCTGTCTGGGTCTTGGGGGGCTCCCAAGCCAGAATGGTATCAATTTTCGGTTGGAGGGGCGCCACCTGGCCGCTCCCAACCTGGTGTCCCAAGTACACCACAGAACCCTGCCCAATCTGGCACTTACTCGCCTTGATTGTGAGGCCTGCTCTCCGCAGCGCCATCAACACTTCCCAGAGGTGACGCAGATGTTCTTCCCAACTGGAACTGAACACTGCGATGTCATCCAGGTAGGCGGCACTGAAATCCTCCAGTCCAACCAACACCTGGTTGACCAACCTCTGAAAGGTGGCAGGGGCATTCTTCATCCCAAAGGGCATCACCCGAACTGGTAGTGCCCATCTGGTGTGGAGAATGCTGACCTCTCTTTTGCCCCATCAGTCAAGGCGATCTGCCAGTACCCAGATGTTAAGTCAAACGTGCTGAGGTACCGCGCAGCCCCTAACCGATCTATGAGCTGATCAGCTCTGGGGATGGGGTGGGCGTCAGTCCTGGTGACGGAATTGAGTCCCCTGTAGTCCACACAGAACCGGAGTTCTGGGGTGGCACCAGGCGCGGCAGCCTTTGGAACCAAGACCACTGGGCTGGCCCAAGGGCTGTTAGAGGACTCAATCACCCCTAGTGCAAACATCTTGGAGACCTCCTCCTTGATGCAGGCTCTGACCCTGTCAGTCACCCTGTAAGCCTTGTGCTTCACAGGAAGACTGTCCCCAGTGTCCACATCATGGACGCACCAATGAGTGACACTGGGAACCAGGGAGAACAGGTCAGGGAACTGTCCCAACAGTTGGCGACAGTCACCCTGCTGCTCAGGTGTCAGGGAGGTAGAGAGGTTTACTCCCTCCACTGATCCATCTTGCTCTCGGGCTGACAGGAGGTCAGGAAGAGGCTCGGTCTCCTCCTCCATTCCATCATCTGTAGCTAAGAGCATGCCCACTTGGGACCTCTCCAAGTGGGGCTTCAGGCGGTTCACATGCAGGACCCGCAAGGGGTTCCTGGGAGACTGCAAGTCCACCAAATAGGTAACTGGACTCTTGCGCTCCACCACCGTAAAGGGGCCAGTCCACCTGTCCTGGAGCGCACAAGGCTCCACAGGGGCCATGACCCACACTTTCTGACCAGGCTGAAGCTCTACCAGAGTGGCATTCTGGTCGTACCACCGCTTCATCTCCTCCTGGCTGGCTTCCAGATTTGCCTCAGCAAGTTCTCTGAAACGCCTAGTCTGGTTCCTGAAGGCCAGCATGTAACTGTATACATCCTGGGGAGGTTTCCTGGGAGATTGCTCCCAGCCTTCCTTGACCAAACTCAGAGGTCCTCGCACCGGGTGTCCATAGAGGAGCTCAAAGGGACTGAACCCTAGAGACTTCTGTGGCACCTCCCGGTATGCAAACAACAGGCATGGTAAGAGGACGTCCCATTTACGCCTCATGGGTTCTTCCAGACCCATAATCATGCCCTTGAGGGTCCGGTTGAATCTCTCAACCAGCCCATTTCCTTGAGGGTGGTAAGGAGTGGTGAACTTGTAAGTTACACCGCACTCCTGCCACAGGGACTTCATGTACTTGGACACGAAGTTGGTACCTCTGTCAGACACCACCTCTTGAGGGAATCCCACACGTGAGAAAATTCCCATCAGTGCCCGTCCCACCACGGGGGCCGTCACTGTCCTCAGAGGGATGGCTTCAGGGTACCGGGTGGCATGGTCCACCAAGACCAGGATAAACCTGTTGCCCATGGCTGTCTTGGGGTACAGTGGCCCCACGATGTCAATACCCACCCGTTCAAAGGGGGTGCTGACCACAGGGAATGGCTGGAGAGGAGCCTTGTGCTTCCTCCCACTCTTTCCACTTGCCTGGCAAGTCTGGCATGTCCTGCAGTGAGTGGCGGCACTCCTGCGCATCTGGGGCCAATAGAAATGGGTAACAAGCCTGTCAAAGGTCTTGTCCTGCCCCAGATGTCCTGCTAACGGTACATCATGAGCCAACCCCAGTAGGAAGGCTCTGAAGCGCTGGGGTACCACCAGCACACGGGCTGACCCAGGCTCAGCAACCTTAGTCTCTGAATACAGGAGACCATTCTCCCAGTAAACCCAATGTGATCCAGACTGATCACCTGCTGCCTGGTCTGTGGCCTGTTGCCTCAGACCCACGAGAGAAGGGCATGTGTTCTGCTCCTCGCAGAACTCCTCCCTGGAGGGTCCTCCTTCTTGCTGCCAATGGGTCAGCTCAGGTAGGTCCCCCAGTTCAGCTACCTGTTCCCCTGTAGGCTCCAGGGCATCCCCCTCAGGGTCTGCCTCCTCCTGGACCGTGGGAACTTCGGGGGCCGGTTTCCCGCGCCCCCTGCCTCCTCTCTCTCCGGCAGGCACCTGGGCCTCCCTCTCAGGCTCCAGGTCCTCTTGAACACCTTTAGCTGCCATTGACCGGGTGGTCACACATGCCCAATCAGGCAAGCCCAACATTTCTAAATGCGCACTCCGCTCCACCTTAGCCCAAGGTGAGCTCTCCAAATCGTTCCCTAACAAACAGTCAACAGGCATGGCTGGCCTCACAGCTACTTGAAGAGTACCCAAGACCCACCCCCACTCAAAGGGAACCTGAGCCACCTTGCAGTGACTCTCTGTGTTGTCAGCGGCAACAACCGGATAGAATGCATCAGGGATAACCTGCTCTTTAGACACCAGGTGACACTTGACAGCTGTCACACTGGCTCCTGTGTCTCTCAGAGCCTCCACCCTATGGCCATTGATGGTCACCCACTGCCTGTATTTCTTAGTGTTCTCAGGCAGCGGGGTCCTAGGGACCATCTCAGAGTCTCCTAATGAGACAAGGGAAAACACTGTGGGATCCCCCCACCTTGGGCACCCAACTCCTCCCCCAGGGCTACACTAGCCAACTGCCGGGGGACTGCACTGGTGGGTGCTGGTTTTCCATGCAAAGGGCAACGAGGATCGTTTGCCTTGTGGCCAGGGGCGCCACACTTGTAACATACCAGTGGTCCTTGGGGAACAGGGGGCCTGTCAGGGCCACTGGCTTCTTCTCAGGGGGAGGCTGGGAACCTTTCCCTTGGTTCCCTTGGGGTCTACTTTGGGGCCCTTTATGGAACTCCTTCTGTTTACCCTTGTCCCCCCACTCTTCTGCTGGGGACCCTGCCCACCCTTGGCGGAGTCTCCCACGTGACCCTTGTGGACCCGGGTACTCACCCAGCGGTCCGCCTCCTCAGCAAGCTGCCTAGGGTTAGTCAGCTTACTATCAATCAGGTGCTGGCGTAGCTCAGGAAAACAATTACCGGACAAGTGCTCCCAGGCAATCAAATCAAAGAGCGCCTGAAAATCAGTCGCTTTGCTACCCTTTACCCAACCATCCAAGGCTCTGCAAAAGAAGGTCACATATTCAACCCAGGTACTGCTTTCAATCTTACTACAGTTCCTGAACCTTTGCCTATAAAGCTCAGGGGTCAAACCATACCTAGTCATTAAGGCATCCTTCATGTGGCTGTACGAATTATAGACTTCAGAGGGCAAATCCAACAAGGTATCCCGCCCTTCACTGAGGAACCGTCCCCACAACCCCGCTCCCCAATCCTTCTCAGGGACCCGGTGGGAAGACATGGCTACCTCATAGGCTTTGAACCACTGCCCAATGTCATCATTTTTTAAAAACTCCTTCACCACATCTTTGGGAATATACACCCTAGCTTCAACAGGCACAGGCGGTCACACTGCCACCAGAGGGAGTAATCTCTAAGCTCTTGGCCTTCAATTCCAACTCCCTCAAAACTTTCTCATGTTCAAACTGCATTTTCTTTTCCTCTAGGGCTAATTTCCTAGTTTGCATTTCGAATTCTAACTGCCCATTCAGCTTGAGCTTAGTCAGCTCCATTTCGTGCATCCTACTCTCCTTCCTGTCCTCCAACTCCTCTGGAGACAGTCCTCTGGCAGAAACACTGCTACCTACTGGGGAAGGTGGTCTTCTAGCCCCTAGACCCAATAGCCCCTCCAGCTGCCCTTCTGCATTCTCAGCCCCCTCCACAGGGGCACTCCTTGATTCGACCCAGGCCCTCAGCGCCTTTTGAAGGTCCTCCTTCCTGGAGAGTCCGGTCATGGACACTTTAAACTTTTTGCAGAATTGCCTGAGCTGCTTAAGGGTGTAGCATTCTAGCCTCTCTTCTTCCCAATCACACTCAACAGAGGCTACTGATGCTGGTTTCTCCATAGTGACTGAACTTGGCATTTGCAAAAATAGGAAATCCCAGAAAAAATGCTATAAAAGTATGTGGTTGCGTTTTGGTCTGCACTCACTAAGTAGTGTTCACCAATCACTGTACATGAGTCACAAATGCAAGTCCAGAATCCTCACCGCTGACCACCAATGTTAGATTTGGGGGTCTCTAGTTGGCAGAGGTAGGTACCTTTGTCCAAATAGGGACCCTTGAGTCTAGTCAGGGAAAGTAGGTACACTCCTGAAATAACCCCTGCTCACCCTCTTGGTAGCTTGGCACGAGCAGACAGGCTTAGTTCAGAGGCAGTGTGTAAAGCATTTGTGAACACATACAGTAATCAAGTGACAACACTACAAATGGACACCACACAGGTTATATATTTATAAAAATAGGTATACTTTATATAGATTTATCACAAGACCATAAACGACAAAAATAATCCACAATACTGTTAAGAATGCTTAGTTCTGATCAAAAAGGCTTAATTCAAGGTTCTGTGCGAGTCGGTAGCCTCCTCCGGCTACGGCGATGTTGAGAACAAACAGAGTCTAACAAATCCAGCTGACCGCGTCGAGACGGGCCAACACAGCGTAGACAGACTCGGTCACAGTACCTTTTACTTGAAGCGGCAGGCACGGGCGTGCGAGCCGGATGGCTGTTCGTCGCGGTCGCGATGCAAAAATGGAAGCGTTGCAGGACGTGTTGTCCCTCGATGCGGTGCAGGCAGCGGCTCGTTGACGTCGTCGAGACGGAGTCGGTGAGACCAGGGCCGTGTGTTGCAGGGCGAGACGGTGCTTCGATGCGGTGCTGGCAGGTTGCGGTGCGGCGACGGAGCCGGATTCAGGAGCTGGCGTCGATCAGTCCGGACAGCGGTGCGAGTCGGGCGGTGTGTCGCAAAGCGTGCGAGCGGTGCCCAACTCCGGTGCGGTCACAGGACTCGAACTCAGCAGCAGTGACCGTGTCGGTCGGACCAGTTCGATTCGGCGTAGCGAAGCGTTGCAGGACGCGTTGTCCCTCGATGCGGTGCAGGCAGCGGCTCGTTGACGGAGTCGGTGAGACCAGGGCCGTGCGTTGCAGGGCGAGACGGTGCTTCGATGCGGTGCTTACAGGACACCGAGTCGGTCGTGAGAGTCGGTCACTGCTCCCTACCTCTGTAGCCACTGAAACAGAGTTTCCAGCAGCAATTCACAAAGGGGTGAAGTCCAATGGTCCTGGGACTTTGGTCAGGGGGCAAGCTCTCTTCCAAGCCCTTGGAGATCCTTCACAAGTTGATGAAAGTCACAGCAAAGCAAAAGTTCCTTTCTCCTTTCTTTGGCAGTCAGGCAAACCACTGCAGGCCAATCCCCCAAGCAGCACTTCAGGCTTAGGGATAGTCTCTCCTCAGTTTCTTCTTGGTTCCGCTCCTCAGCAAAGGTTTCTTCTTGTTCCCAAAAGTGATCTAATTTCCTAGGGGTCTGGGTCCCCTTTTTATACCCAGTTTCTCTTTGTTCTCTGAAAGCAGAGAGGCCTCTGCCTAGTCCAAAACCAGTTCTGGTCAGTTCTGGAGCACTTTGTTTTTCTGACTCCTTCTTTCCTTTCAGAGTGTGGGGCAGAGTGCTCAGCCGCCCGGCAGGAGGTGGAGCCAGCATTGTGGAAGGCAGGCACAGCCCTATTCAGACCCAGGTGCAACTCCTCCCTCCACTCTGGATGCAGATCTTTCTATTCAGCCCTGCGCTGACTCACCCTGTCTCCTGTAGCCACCCCCAGCCCCTGTCACTCAATCTCCAGACAAGGAATACACAACCTAGCAGAGGCAGGCTTGGATAGTTAGGCAAGAAAATACCCACTTTCTAAAAGTGGTATTTTCAAACACAGAATGTTAAAACCAACTTCACTAAAAGATGTATTTTATCATCCTGAGTTCAGGCATACTAAATTCGTTTTTCTACCATGTTCCCTGGGTCAGTTCTGACTATAAGGTGTAATAGTCAGTCTGCCCATTCTGGCCTATGGGGAGCAGGTAGCCTTGCAATAGTGAAAAACGAGAATGGCTGTAATTCACTATTAGGACATGCCACACACACCAGGGCATGTCCTACCTTATACTTACAATGCACCCTGCCCTAGGGCCTACTTTAGGGGTGACCAACATGCAGTAAAGGGAAGGTTTAGGGACTGGTAAGTGGGTGTACTCACCAAGTCGACATGGCAGCCCTAGGCTGCACACAGGCTCTGCGATGGCAGGCCTGAGACACATTTTATAATCCGCTTCTGTGGGTGGCACAACCAGTGCTGCAAGCCCACCAGCGGCATTGGATTTACAAGCCCTGGGCACACTGAGTGCACTGTACTAGGGACTGGCAAGTAAACCAATCATCCAATCATGGAGTCACTAATACATACATCAATTAACGATAGGGAGCACTTGCACTTTGGCACTGATTAGCAGCGGCAAAGTGCCCATGAGCATCTAGTCCAGCAAAAACATATCGGCAACCGTGGAGGCATTACGAAAAAATGGAAGGGGGACCCACGCCAAGGATGCCAGGTCTAACAGTTGGCCATCGCATTTACAGGTACCACATCTTTAGGTGCACTGCGTGGTATATCACGGTTAGTAAACCAGAACACCACTAATAGTGTAGATAGACAGTCCTTTCTAGGTCCTGAAGAATTGCCGCCAGATCATTCTGACACATAGACAAGAAACATGTTCACCAAATGAAGTTGAGCGTAATATCCTGACACATTATATCAGGAAAGCGCCACTCTATATATTTTTAATCAGGTTGGAAGCCAGATTCATTAAAATTATTCTGGTTGGACTTCCATTTCCTGTTTTAATCTCGCACGGTCTATTGACCTTCACTTTAGAACATCTACACTTTTAGGTCCCTTACACCCACGGCACCATACGCCAAGGAATAAAAGATCTCCGCCAAAGAGCCCCTCATAGGGTGCCCGTCAGGTATTGCAGTGCTGACCTGACGAGGAGCAAGCCCTATGATGAAGCATAACACCCAGCTAGCTGGGTGTGTGAGGGCCCTAATTCCGAAAGGAGGGATCCCCCTTTCCCTCTTTTCCTAAGGGACAACCTTTTCTTCTTCTAAGACCTCGCTCCCTCTGCCTCATTAGGAACTCCATACCCTTTTGTTTTCAATTCATTACGGGCACGTATGCTGGACCTTAAAAAGCCCTCAGTCCCCCTTTTTTGGATGAATCGATTAGCGTTGTCAGCAAATGTTTGGCATGACAAGTCTTATGACAATCCTTTTTTTTTTTTTTTTTAAACTTCTTTTTATTGTCATTTAAGTCTCATTTACAAGCAGTAATATTGTGCACAAAAACATGCATGCAATATATCCTGTATTTTAGCATAATAACTCATAGTCTGTGTTTTGTCCATCCTCTTATGGTTCTTGACTTCTATTTCAGAGGAACTAAGGATACATTAGACATTTATGATATACATTGGAAGTATGCTTTGCCGCACAATCAAACTTGTGGCCGATAAACCCCACTGGGGCAACAAGGGAACTCAAAACATAAAAGAACTTCCCCGCCCAGACCCGTAAGCCCGTATTGCCTGTAAGTTCGTGGAGTACATCTCAGCTAAGTCTCCAGTCTAGAGGAATGTGGCACCCAGCACCCACAAGGAACATCCAGTCATTAAGGTTCCAGTCCAGCTGACAACTGGCCCATATAAACCAATAACCACACTCCCAACATTCGCGCCGCCCATCTCCCCACCCGCCAGTAACTAAAAATTCAGATTCCCCCGCCACCCTCCGTAGGGCAATCGATCGCCTCGTCCTGCTCCGTATCTGCATCAGCCTTCTGGGAGAGGAGGTATGCGGTTAGAGGGCCCCAGATGTCTTTTGGTCGTGAAGATAACGGGAGCAGCTCGACATAACATAATGATTGTTCCTGCCAGGTAGTCAAGTCTTGTATCCAGTCCTTAAATTTAGGGGCACGTCCCCGCCCCCATTTGCAAGCCACTCTGCGCTTAGCCACGAGGAAGCTCAGCGCAAGAATTTTTTTATGTTTCGTAACTATGTCGTGGGTACAACCCAATAGTGCTATCAATGGGGTCGGCTGTAACTATGTCTAACATACGTGACATGCTCTCGAACACCTGTAACCAGTAGTCATATATCTGTTGGCATTGCCATGCTAGGTGATAGAAGTCTGCCCCGTCCCTTCCACAGCGTGCACACCTGTCCTCCTCCCGCAGCTTAAATTTGCGAAGTTTAGCCGGGGTGTAGTATAATCTGTGCAAGAACTTATAGTGAATAAGTCTCAGGCGGCTATTTGCAGTGAGAGCCTCTGTCTGTTTGCAACTGAATTCCCACTGCTCATCAGTTAGGGGCATCTCAAGATCTTTGTCCCATTCTGCCCGGGCAATAGGGGTGTGAGGCAGTGGTGTCATTTGCGTGTGTTTATACAAAAGCGAAGTGACATGCCTAGGGGGCTTCGGCTGCAAGATCGCATGTAGTGGTAGCAAGGTAGGCGGTTCCGAGGGGTACGCTGGGGTGGCAGCCTTCACGCTTTGCCTAAGTCTAATGTACATGAATAAGTCCATGGTAGAGGGATCGTGAGTGCTAAAAAATTGCTCCCTGGTTCGGAAAATGCCCCCTATATAGAGGTCCCCCCATGTAGTGTATTTGAGTTTTTCTAACATCCGACGGCATAACCCCTCATAGGTGACCTGTAATGATGGGTGGCGTACCAAGGGCATTTTAGGGGAATACATCTTGGGGCCTCTAGCATGGCTGTGATCTTGCTCCAAGCAATGTTAGTGCAGTCCACCGTAGACGGATCTCGTGCTCGATTTTCTCCTGCCGTGAACAGATAACCCAAGGGTGGGACTGGGGCCATGTAGCCATCTTCCACCGCCAAGTGCGGCATAAAGGGAGGCGGATGGAACCAATAGACTGCGAAGTGTGCTTGGGCACAGTAGTAGTAATATTCGAAATTGGGGACGTCGAACCCCCCCAAGGTATAGGGCAGCATCAGCGTAGTGAGGCTAAGCCGCGCCTGTCTTCCCCCCCAAATTAGTCGGGTGACCTGCGTTTTTAAGGTTTTAAAAAAAAAACTCCAGGGATTGTACGGGATGTTAACAAATAAGTATAGAAATTTTGGTAGGAGAACCATCTTAACTAGCGAAATCCTTCCGGCCATCCAAAGGGGCAGGGTTAGCCATCGGGTAATGGTGTCCGTCACTTTATCGAGTGTGACTCCATAATTAATGCGCATCAGTTCTTCTTTATCTCTGGTAATGCGGATTCCCAGATATTTGACTTCATCACATTTCCAAACCAAGGGATAGTCTAATTGGTGCGGCTTAGTCGAAGCTGTTAATGGGAATACCGCTGACTTGGCCCAGTTAATATGGATGACAGAGATAACACCGAATTTGGTTATTTCTCGCAAGACCGGATTAAGATTATCTTGGGGGTTTTTGATGTATAGCGTAATATCGTCCGCATAGAGCGAGACTATAAGCTGCCTAGAGGGGTACACCAGTGCCCTTTCTTTATGATGCTGTCTAATTTTCGCAGCCAGGGGCTCAATTGCTAGGGCAAACAAAATGGGGGAGAGGGGGCAGCCCTGTCTCGTGCCTCTGGAGATGGCGAAACTAGTAGATCTAACTCCGTTTAGCAGTACCGTGGCGATCGGCCGCCGATATAACAATTCCACCCAGCCCAGGAATGCAGGGGGCATTCCCATATACCGAAGTGCCAAGAAGGTAGTCCCACTCCACCGAATCAAATGCCTTGGTGGCATCAAGGAACACCGCCACAGCAGAGCTATTGGGATCTATGTCCTGCAGGACTGCCAATAGCGTTCTAAGATTGTGTGATGTTGCACGGTTAGGGATGAACCCAGATTGATCCGGGAGGACCAGCCGCTCCATCAGGAGATTGAGGCAGTTGGAGAGCACTTTCGCAAGTATCTTTGTGTCACAGTTTAGCAGTGAAAGGGGGCGGTATGAGTCGCAGCGGAGTGGGGACTTGTCCGGTTTGAGTAGCGAGACTATCTGGGCTTCCCTCATGGTTCTCGGGAGGTTTCCCTCCTCCCTTGCCTCATAAAAGACCTCTTTCAGTATAGGGGCTAGTTGCACCACATAGGTTTTGTAAAATTCTATAGAGCGGCCATCCGACCCTGGCGTTTGCCCTGACTTCATTTGCATTATGGCCTCGGTAATTTCATCTATCTCTAATTCAGCGCTCAAAAATTCCCGTTGAATATTACCGAGCCACGCTAAGGCCGTATCCTCAAAGTACTGTGGGAGGTCGAGCGGCTGTCCCCTCTGCGAGGTGTATAGTGTTTTATAAAACTCCACGAATACTTGCAATTGATCTGGGAGATTCCTATGAATCTCTCCCTCCGAGTCTTGGATCTCAGCTATGTAGTTGGAGAACTTAGGTGGGCGAACTAAATTTGCCAGGACCTTCCCCGGGCGATCCCCTTCTCCATACACCCTCGCTACATGGTATTTCCCCCGGAATTTACACTCTCGCTCCACTGCGGCTGTATACTCTGTCAACTTGTCGCGTATCTTAGCACGAGCCCCCTCTTACTCTCCCGTGGAAGCTAGATCCTTCTCGAGTGTTTTAATGTCTCTTTCCAGCCGGCCTAGTTCCCTCCGGATGTCCTTAAGGATCCCCCCACCTTTAGAAATACACCATCCCCTGACCGTAACTTTAAAAGCCTCCCAGACCATAGTGAGGCTGGGGAAAGACTCGACATTACGCTCGAAGAAGTCTTGGATTTCCTGTTCAAGCTCAGTTCGAAAGACCATGTCTAAAAGGTGCGTGGGGTTAAGACGCCATCGGCATAAGGGGTCTGGTCTGTTGGAGGTCTCACCACCAATTTGACGGGTGAGTGGTCCGAGTAAGTGCGCGCTAAATGAATGACTGATTCTACCCAATGTGCCATACCCACTGAAATGAACAGGTAGTCAAGTCTGGACCATGTGGAATGAACTGCAGAGTAGTGTGTGCCTTCTTTTTGTGTAGGATGTTTATAGCGCCACGTGTCGAGGAGATAGTTGGTGGTCACCAGGTCTGTTAGCAGTTTTTGAGTGGCCGTATAGTGCGAAGCCGTAGCATGAGATCTGTCCATCTGTGGGGCACATGGTCGTATTAAAGACCCCCCCCCCATATTAGGTAAGTGGAAGCAATCGTCTGGATCTTACTCCATAGCATATCTAGGGTTTGCGGGTCATCCACTTTGGGCCCATAATAATTGGCAATCGTGACGTCTTGGGAAGCCAATCGCCCCCAGATCAAGCCATACCTCCCCTGGGGGTCAACCTCAGTCCCACCCAGCACGAAAGTCACATTGCGTCTAATAAGGATGGCAACCCCCCTGGAGTAGGTGGAGTAGGACGAAAAGCAGCGGTGGGAGGCCCAACGCGCAGCGAACAGAGGCGCAGTTGCGGGGTCAAGGTGGGTCTCCTGCAGCAGGGCTATGTGGATGTGGTGTCTCTCAAGATATCCTATGACCTGCCTCTTCTTCCGTGGGTTATTCAAACCTCGGACGTTCCATGATAAGATGAGCAACTTGTCAGTGTCTGGAGTGTCCGTCATTTCCCCACCCTTGATAATTGAGTATTACTCGTATACTGTAGAGACTGGGCTGCTGAACCAAAACAGACATTACAGGGCTAGGACCGCCTCCCCCCTTCCACACCGACATCCCCAACTTGTCGGGCATTATTACCCTCCCTGATCGGTCACTAACTAAGAACAAACTTTCAATAAAGCTTAGAAAAAGTTATATGGGGGATCACCCTCACGGGGGAAATGTTAGGGGCCCACGACTTGCCATCTCCCCTCCGTTGTTACACCCACCCGCCGCCAAGTCTTCATCAGACTAGCAGCATACATGGGAGGGAGGTGAGAGACCAGGCGGACCATTGGGCCGAGTCTCTTCGTATGTAGTAGATTGTTAGTTATCATCAAAATGTCAAAGGTGTTCGGAGGTCTTAGTGAAAACATAACACCAAAGCAGTTAGAGGATGAGTACATTATCAGTCCGGAGCCGATGTTGGGTATTGTGATCTGGACCGTGAGCGGGCAGCTGTCCCTGTAGGGGACATCCAGGGGCAATGCTTAAGGTAGTCTTCCGCTTGCTGTGGATTTTGGAAAAGATGTTGCTTTCCTAGGTGAGTAATGCGAAGCTTAGCTGGGTACAGCATCGCGTATGGGATGTCCTGAGCCTGCAGCTTTTTCTTGACTGCGACATATTTGCGTCTCGCCTCCTGTACACTTTGTGTGAAGTCCGGGTAGAAGGCGAGGGTGGTATTTTCATAGTGTACCTGCTTCTTTTCCCGAGCTAGGCGTAGGACTGTATCTCGATCCCGGTAGTTAAGGAAGCGGACTATCACCAGGCGTGGTGGTGCCCCTGGAGGTGGGCGTGCGTTTAGGGACCTATGCGCTCTCTCTACCATCAGATGAGTCAAGAAGGAGTCCCTCCCAAACAGGTCGATCAGGAGCCGCTCAATGAAGTCCTCCATGCGTCCCATGTTTGTCGTCTCCGCCAGGCCTAGGATGCGAACGTTGTTCCGCCTAGAGCGGGCCTCCAAATCCTCGTTTTTATCAGCTATAATCTTGGGAAGCTTGTCCATTTGTGAGACCCGCTCCCTGCTCTCCGTGGCCCCATCCTCCAGGTCAGAGATTCTGGTTTCCGCCTCCTTAAGTCTTTGGTCATGCTGATCAAGTTTGTGTACTACGGAGTCCAGTCGCGCATTCATAGTGTCTATTTTCATGTCGATAGTTATCAAACTATTTTTCATGCTGAGCAGTAGGGCCTTCCAGTCTTCCTCCTGGCTTTCCGCTGTGTCAGAGTCCACGTGGTCCGCGGAGCCAGGTTTAGATGTCTTGCGCGCCTCAAAGGGTATTTTAGGTTGCTTCGGGTCGGTTCTACCCATCGTGTATCCTATAGTTCAGTAGAGCCCTTCTCGGCTGGCGTAAAATGTGCCGCAGACCCGTTGGGAGCAGGAGCGTCTAGGCACCAGAGTCGCGCCGTGTAATGGCCGCCGTTGATCTGTAGCGCACAATCACAGTGTGTTGGCGGGGAGGGGCTCAGCGGCGATCACCAGGAATCTGCGCCGAAGCGGGCAGTTTTGTGGCGCAATATGACAATAGGGCAGTGCGAGGGCAGGCTCTGAGGTCTACCCGGCCCAGGCCTGCTGTGCGTGTGTAGCGGCCTCTGGACCCGTAGAATGGGAGATATGGCGCCCTCGCAACTCCGCTCACTCGAGGTATGCTGGCAGGTCAGAATGGTCTCCCTCCTCTGTGCCCAGCGTGCAGCAAAACTAGGTGCTCTTGGAATCTCAGGGTTTATGTCATCCCCTCCGGGCGTCAGCACATTCCCTTGTTTGGCCTCGTCCCCCCACGCCAGGCACCCAGCACCACAGGCTGAGCGAGCGTCTCTCCGTCACCCCTCCTCCACCGGCAGGCGGCCGGGCGCTCAACAGGGCCTTACGAGGATCCGGCCTCAGGCAGCACAATAATCCCCCGTGGCTCGGCAGTTTCAGGAGGGCGGCCGCAGGTGCGATGAAGTTCGCAGGCGCGTGTCACTCACGGTGCCTCAGCGTTGCGGCTGCGTATTTCTGTGGCCTCCAAGGTTGTAGCGGCGCCGATGGTGCGTCCGAGTTCAGGCCTATGTTCCCGTGTCGGGCAGCGGACTCGCGTGAAACCTGTCTCCGCCTCGCAGCTCCAGCCCTCAATTGCAGTAGCAGGCGCGGGGATCTACGGCCCCCAGCCGCTGGATTCTTCGCTCCGGAACAGGATTCACTGCATCGATGGGACCTCCAGGAATTCCGGCAGCGATATAACATCAATTGAGACACTGAACTCGTCTCAGGATGGACCTAGAGGATATTGTTCCGCCCGGCTGGCGAGAGCCTTACTGGTGTGCGGCCATCTTGGTCGCGCGCCACCTAGCGCCAGTCTTATGACAATCCTTGCAGAAGAAAAGTTGTAACAGGGAGCGAAAAAAGGTGTGTTTTTCCATTTTAGCTGCTAAAGAAATTTTTGCTCGTCCCCACAGCCCAAACCACTGAAAGGATTTACACCAAACTTGGCAAGAAAATTAAACTTTACTCGGAAAGCATGCTTTTATTGGTTTGGTGTAAAAAATCCATTCAGTAGATTTGGAAGTATAAGCATTTAAAAAAGATGCTCGGTGGGCTTGAAAGGGTTAACACTTTTGTATATCTGTGCCTTTTGGTATTTGGGGATCTCACAAGCACAACATTTAAAAAAGCAAATCAATTCCATTGAAAGAGAGAGTCGATTCTCTTTTCATTTGTTTTGGATCTGTGGTTCCAAATTAGGCACCTTAAATTCGAGGCTACTGAGTGACTTCTGAAGAGAAAGATTTTTCTCTTGCAGCAGCCATTTCTTGATGCAAGGCATGGTCCCCCTGGCTTGGAAAAAAATGAAACGGCCATACAAGAGGGAAGGGTAGGTACACGCTTACCCCATGCCTTAGTAAGGGACCCTTAAAAGGCCTTCCCAGGGAGAAAATGTTAAAAAGCAAACAAAAAGAGTCGCAGGATCTACCTTTTATAGAACTGCTAAGATGTTTGTACCATGCACTTCAGCTGTCATTTTAGATGTTGGGGATCCACAGATCCCAAAATGGTAACGTGGATTCAGGTCAAGCTTCATTCCCAGGTACAGCTGACCAAGGCAAAGCCTCACTGACATATTTATCTCTTATTTGCAGATTCACAGAACCAGAACAAAAACCTTCCAAAGGACCACATGAGTCAGAGAAGCTTGTCCTCAGTTCGCAGTACCAAGGTATGACTCTTGCTTTGGTTTTGCTGTTACAAACTTGGGTCTGGGAATACAAAAAAAGAATTAAAGAACAAAAAAAAATAAGGCTGTGCCAATCCCATCCCCTGCTGGTTGGCTCTGGGGCCTGTTGCAGGCCAGACATTGTGATCCAGGGGTTGGTCACCTATGGTGGGTTGAGCACAAGGCCTGGTTGCTACGCCCTGCAGTCAACTCCCGCTGCGCATAGCCGGAGGCAGGGCACATGGAGAACTGACCGTCTGCGTTTGGTTGGGTTCTGCGGCCAGCACTCGTATGCAACGAGGGTTGACAGGCTCAACACAAGCCCACAACACACTCAGACATCAGAACTTGCTCTACACGCCATGATCAAGACACTAATTTGTCGATGCCACAGAAACATAGAAAAGAGCTCATCAAGGGTGGGTGGTGCTAGTTGTGGCATATGTTATGTGCACTGGCAACTAAAAATGGCGAGTTTGAGTAGTCCCCCCTCCCCCGTTTAAGCCAGAACCATAACTCCAAACTGTTTATTTTGTGTGGAAAAAGGCTGATCCAGCCTTATAGTCACAAATCCTTCCTGCCGCAAGGAAAATGCAGCATACCATTACTGTGTAAATAAAAGGAAAGTTAAATTGACATGGTCAATAAGAGCACAGTGACATTTATGTACAAAATCACCCTGCACACTTGGAGCAACTTTATCATTAGTGTAGAAACAGAACTCTCTCGGGCGGCAGACTAACGATGAGATTAAAATCGTCCTCTCCTCAGATCCAAAATGTGAATGAATGACTCTTTCTTCAAGTAATGGCTGATGGCTTTTGATTCAAATGACACTTGACCACTGTGCACAGTAGGCAGAATTGCAGTGCTACTGTGCACAGTGGTCAAGTTTTATTACTTGTAATATAGTGGAATTTATGTTGACATGCCAAGACAGCATGTCTACCACTGTAGCACGCTGAATCAGTTTGATTGATAGTGTTCATAATAGGATATAACACATCAAGAAATAGGGAGTGCTCCACCTTCTCACCATAGTTTTGATTCAAATGAACCAACAAATAAAGGGATATGACCCAAATCCATCTCTGTGTTGATGACATGAGCTTGGCAGACAGCTAGATCTTTATGGAGCCTGGCCTAAAATTAATTAAAGTCAATATAAAGCAACACCAGTCCCTTTAATCACCTTACATTGCACTCTAGAGCACATTTACTTTGGGTATGGTGAAAAGCTGAGGCTAATTCAAAATGTTCTTTTTTTCTCAGAAGAACTGATGTTAATACTAACCCTGGGCGGAGCTGGCGTAGTGCAACTACTCGGAGTTCCACGGAGTTATGAAAAAACTCCATGGAACTCCGCTCCCCTCTGCCACCCGCCTCCACAGAAGCAGGGCCCGGGCCTTGGCTTCGGCGGGCCCCGGGGTGCAGGAGCCCACGTCAGCGGCCAGCCGAGGGTCTGTGTGCCCGGGACGGGGGTCCCTCGTGCCTGGGCAGGCTCCCAGATCCCCCCCGGCCTGGCTGGGTTGAGAAGCAGGGACCGGGGCCTGGGCTTCGGGCAGGGCCTGGGATGCGGGAGCCCCCGTCCTGCGGCCTGCCGAGGGTCCGTCTGCCCGGGACGGGGGTCCCTGGTACCAGGGGAGGCTCCCACCCTCCCCGGCCTGGCTGGGTTCAGAAGCGGGGACCGGTTGCGGGGCCTGGGCTCCGGCGGGCCCTGGGGTGCGGGAGCCCACGTCCTGCGGCCAGCCGAGGGTCCGGGTGCCCGTCACAGGGGTCCATCGGGCCAGGGCAGGCCTCCCCCGCTTCGCCTGCGTGTCAAGGTGCCTGCGGGCCCTGGGTCAGAGTTCCGTCGGGGGCCCCCCTCGCAGCCCCGTGCCCGAGACCCAGCTAAGGGCTCTGATGAGCCCCCGGGACGCAGAGCCCCTGAGCCCTCCAAAGGGCAGGCAGAAGCCCTCCCGCAAAGGCTCGGGCGGGCAGATTGGCATCCTTCAGTCCCGGCCATCTGGTCGCGCCTTTCCCTCGGCCATCTGGTCGCGCACAATGCTTTCCAATGGGGCGACCAGATGGCCGGCTGCCCTGGAAGTCCCGATGAGGGCTCGTTTGCCTCCCCGATCCCAGCCAGGGCTCCTGGAGGTCGGGCGCGTCCGCGTCTTGGGTCCCCTCAGTCTCGCGGTGCGCACGGGTTACCAGAAAGGGGGCTACCCTTCCTCCGGATTACTAGGGACGGGGTACTCCGGAACCCCTCTCGGCCTAGCGGTACTCAGCCGGCAGCTGGACGGGCCAGGACTCCCCACCCCCCACCCGGGGCTCCGTCCCCCAGCCCAACGTGTGGCGTGGTGCCCGGGATGGGGGCCTGCGGGCCCGGGAAGGCCTCACCTGTGCCCGGGAGCTCC